>CM021249.1:31489077-31811819 GCA_010577795.1 Isatis tinctoria | reverse complement strand
TTTCATCAGTTTAAGCGATCAAGAGTAGTTCGAAATTAAGTCTACCGAAATTTTTGTCCCACCAAAATCCAATAACATCGCCGGTCCTGAAACTTTATTTTCCAAAGAACACAACGCCAGTTACGCCATCCACATAATTTGAAGTTTTCATGATCATCTCTTTTCATGGCCACACGCACACAGAGCCGTGCATACCATGTTAAAAAAAAGGCATTTGCCTCAGGCCTCTTAAATATATAAGCTTTTAGGGCCCCTACTTTTGTTGAATCTGAATTGGCATTTTGGTATTAGAGAAGAAGTTGCAATATAGACATCACACGTTCGATTTTCCACTAGCTCAGTGCTCCATTTTTATTCATGCAATATCCTTCACCAATTTTTATATTAGATATATATTTTAAATTTATATTAAAAAGGCCCCTAATATTCAAATTTGCCTTAAGCCCCTTTAGTTCTAAGCACGGCACTGCACCCACACTTGTTGTAATTTTAGAATCGTACTCATAGAGATTCACCATCCCAAACGAATCGTGTTCTAACAATCCTGCGGAACGTTCTTTACGACACCAAGGAAATAACTTGGCTTCTACTAACTCTTTTGGGAACGTTATCGTATTTGCTCGAACCCGTGTATGATACTGTCAACGTTATGATAATGTTCCATTTGCTGTCTGGATCAAACGGCACCCCATTTTGCCTTCCCATGATGAACCAATGATGAATATGATTACAATAAAGATCATATAGTTTTTTTTTTTTTTGTCAACACCAAAGAACTACAATAACTTAGACATCAAAATCAAGCCATTGTGGAGCAACTGAATCGATGTAGACCAACTCAGAAGCATGACTCCGTGCACTTCTCGCCAACTTGTCTGCTTTTCCATTTTTCGTCCGGGGAATAAGCTTGAGCTGGAAATCTTCAAGCTGCTCCTTCCAGATTTGGAAGAATTCCAAATGAGTTGAGAATGCTGGCCACTCTGCTGGAGATGACACTATCTTAACCAGGTCAGAGCAATCAGTCGCAAAAACAAGCGGGGTACATTGAAAATGATGCATACATTCCATTGCCCAAATCAGAGCTTCAAATTCTGCATGTAACGGTGAGAAACTACGGCGTATATTACGCATTCCCATCATTTGATCCTGTTGACCAATTTTGTTACAATACCATCCTTGACCTGAATAAATATCTGAATCTTTCCAGGCACCATCCACATAACAACACCAAGCCCCATTCATATCCGATTCTACCAGTCTATCGACTGTTATTGATGAATCCCTGGCTCTCCATACTGTCCCCTCTTCACTTACTTGCGCTTCTTGCCAGAGACGTCCTTCCGTTGTTGCCATTGTCAAGATTTCTTGTGGATTCCGATCCTTGTTGCTAAAAACAAAATCATTCCTACTCTTCCAAAGGTACCAAATGATCCAAGGATAAGAAATATCTGTCACGTCCTTTGGAAGTCTCGAAAACAGAAAATCCATATTGGCAAAGAGCGATTGTCCCGGAAACACGATTTGATTAGTCGGTACCCGAGAAAGTGCCCACGTCTGTACTGCCGGGGGGCATTCAAATAGTACATGATTAATCGATTCCTCATCTGCCCCACACCTCATACATTGAGTGTCACATAAAATCCCTCTGGACCGTAAATTTTTACTAACCGAAACACAACCAGAAAGTACTTGCCATAAGAAATGTCTGAGCTTAGGGGGGCATTTTGCCTTCCAAACCTGTGTCAGAAGTGGCTGAATATCGGGTCCGTAATAAACCGTAGGGACCCCTGTATCTGGAAATAACCTCTCAATCGAATAACCTGATCTCACCGTGTATCTCCCCGTTTTGGTGAAATGCCACCCCAATGAATCAGGTTTTAGAAACCGGCTTATCGGAATTTGCCTAATAATATCTGCATCCTTAGGAGAGATCACCGCATCAATTAGAGGCAGATTCCACGACCGCGTCGATGAATCAATCAAATCGTTGACCATCATATTAGGATAAGTTGTAAAATTGCAGGTTGCTGGTCTCGGGCGAGGGGCAGGTAACCAAGGGTCATCCCATACTGAGATAGATGAGCCTGATTCTACCCTTTTGATTAGTCCTTTGTTAACCAGAGATCTAGCAGATACAATACTCCTCCATCCATAAGACGGAGAGTATGATCTAATAGGATCCAAAGGATCCGAGTTACGATAATACCGTCCCTTAAAAACTTTGGCAAATAGAGAGTCTGGTTTATCAATGAGTCGCCATAACTGTTTGGCCAAAAGAGCTGTATTGAAATCCTTGATTACTCGAAACCCAAGTCCTCCTTCACATTTATCCCGACATAGCTTGTCCCAGGCCATCCAATGCATACCTGCCTGAGTATTGCCTGTGCTCCACCAGAACCGCGAAATCACACTTGTCAGTTTCTTTGTTACTGCTTTTGGCAAACGGAAACAAGACATTACATGTGTTGGCAAGGCGGTAGCCACAGACTTAATTAGAACTTCTTTTCCTCCTTTTGATAATAATTTGGCAGTCCATCCATTCACCCGATTGTGAAGCCTTTCCTGCAAGAAACCAAAAATTTGTGTTTTCGCTCCACCTAAACTCTCTGGAATTCCTAAGTAGGACCCCATACCCCCAATTGTAGTGATACCAAGGATTTGTTGTAAATCCTCTCTAACCAATGGATCCACCTTATGCCCGAATAGTAATGAGGATTTATCAAAATTTATCCGCTGGCCCGAAATTTGCTCATATTCCTTTAGAATCCGCAAAAAAACCTGGCATTCTTCCTTCGTTGCTCTACAGAAGAAAAGACTATCATCCGCAAAAAGTAAGTGTGATATCGGTGGACTTGCTCTTGCAACTTTCAACCCTGTGATCAACTCGTCGCATTCCGCCTTCCGAATGTTCGCAATCAAGGCTTCTGTACATAAAATGAAAAGATATGGGGATAAAGGATCACCTTGACGCAATCCTCGGTGAGGGACGATGCGTCCCCGTGGCTGCCCATTAAGAAGTACCTTATACTGAACAGAGGTAATACAATACATAATCCTGGAAACCCAGACCGAGGAGAAACCCATTCTAAGAAGGAGTTTCTCTATGAAAGACCATTCCACCCTGTCATAAGCTTTACTCATATCTGTCTTTATGGCCATAAAATTTTCCTTACAAGAAGGATTTGTCCGCAATCCATGAAACATTTCCTGGGCTATTAGAATATTATCCGAAATTAGACGTCCTGCCACAAAGGCCGACTGTGTCTCAGACACAAGTCCCGGGAGTAACCCCTTGAGTCGTTGACAAAGCACCTTTGAAATTATTTTGTAACCCACGTTACAAAGGCTGATTGGTCGCAACTCAGACATCCGACTTGGTCGGATCGTCTTAGGAATTAGACAGATGTTTGTCTGATTGAGGCGTGAATCAAAAAATCCTGTCCTTAAAAAATTATTAACCAACTCCACAATATCGTGTTTTATAAGGGGCCAAGCATGTTGAAAAAATAAAGCAGTCATCCCGTCCGGGCCTGGTGCTTTTTCCGGGTACATCATAAAAAGAGCTTGATGGACCTCCTCTTCTGTAGCTAATTTAGTTAACTCAGCGTTCATGCTATCCGTGATAGAGACTGGAACCTCCTGAAGAAAGGGTTCCTCCACCAAGGGATTTAAATCTGTAAGTGATGAAGTTGATGTAAAAAGTTCATCAAAATATTTAACTGCCACGTCTTCGATCCCTGCGTCTGTAGTTACCCATTCTCCCTCTGGATTATGCAAACCAACGATCCGATTTTGTACCCGTCGTTGCTTTGTCAGTGCATGATAGAATTTCGTATTTCGGTCACCTAATGTATGCCACATATTTCGACTCTTTTGTTGCCAGTATGTTTCCTCATCCTTATAAGCTTCTTTTAACTTCTGAGTGATTTCAAGAACCTCTTCTTGAGATCTACTTGCATCATTCTGAACAGCTTCCAACGCTTGTTGTAGCTCACGAATACGATCCTTGCCAAAAGGTAAATTATTTTTTCGCCACACCGAGATCTCATGTCTACATCCACTAATCCTATCCACAAAATCTATGCTCCTTCCAGTTGATTTCCACCCTTTCAATACTGACTCCATCAGCCCCTCCTTTCCAATCCATCGTTTATCAAACCGAAAAGTGGAGCGTTTCCGGACAATTTTGTCTGCAATAGTTGCCACCAATGGCCTGTGATCGGAGCCGACCATCCCTAAATATTCCACAAAAGAACAGGAGAACATCGAATGCCATTCCTCATTCGCAATAGCTCTGTCTAACCGACAAAAAATAAGTTGCCCACCTCGCCTGCCCCTCCAGGAAAGAGTGTTTCCAAGAGAAGGAAAGTCCATTAATCCACAATTTTCTAGCATATTATTAAAAGATAGAAACGTTGATGCATGCCGCAGCGGACCCCCTTGTTTCTCATGATTCCCTGAAATCTCATTTAGATCTCCAATTACAAACCACGGTGCAGACCGAAGAATCCCAATCCGAGTGATGCGCTCCCAAACCTTGTCTCTTAATTTTTGTACCGGATCACCGTACACAAATGATAAAAACACTTTATTCCCTTCATATTCCGCCTCGATATCTATAATTCTATTGTCCGAATAACGAATATCTACATTAAAATGATCATTATAGAAAAGTGCAAGGCCACCACTTGATCCTCGCGGCTCAACTGTATGCAATCTATCATAACCAAAATGCCCTTGAAATTGTTGGACAAACTGAAAACTTTGTTTTGTTTCCGAGAGAAACAAGAATTCAGGTTTGTGTTTGTACCATGATTCCCGAAGATAGCTAATTGTCCACTTGCTTCCGAGTCCTTGACAGTTCCAACTTAAAATCCGCATACTTAACTCCAGACATTTAGGAACAAATCAGAACCCGGATTTGAAGAGACCCGGAGTTCCAAGGTTTTTTTAAAAGAACCCACTATTATAATTCGCTGTAGGACCAACCGTAAGGAAAACCAGTGTTTGAAAAAACCCGCTAATTTATTTAAAAATAAACTCCATGAGCAATCCTTTATCAAGTAAATCATCAGCTGGTACACTTCAAGAACAACAGCCACATGACTTAAATAATACCCATCAGCTGGTAAAAATTGGTGGACTCCGTACTCAGCTCTCTCGAACCACTTGTAAACTCGTACGCCTGAAAACCATAAAGGTAAAACACCCAGTAACTTGAATAACTTTAGAATAATGATTAAATTAACATCTAGCAATGTTAGTATCCGAGCCATTCCCCTAATAACTGTTGCACACTTTAGCAAACACAGAAAAGTGTCCCTCCAACACGTGCAAGGTTGCTGCCCACGAATTAATAAACAAACCCAGGAAACCGTATATTGAACAAACTCTGCAACTTTTCTCTCAGCCAAAATAAAATAAAACAAAAGCTGTAGATTCCCAGCTTCCTGAAAAAAAATACGATACCAACCCACTCTCCTAGCAAAAGTAACAAAGTGTAGCAAATATCCAAGAGCCCGAGGCATAAAAGAATTGAAAAATAATCTGCAAATTTCTCTCCCACAAGGGAAAGAATATAATCTCGTCAACAAAGGAAAACCCAGTGTTGTTGCCTTAAAGGACGAGACTGAAACACAACCCCACTTCTCCCCAACCCAAAGCGATGGGTAAAATTGCTGTCCACTAACTAATAAACTAATCCAATTAAGCATGTATTGAGCACTCTCTGCAACTTTTCTCGCAGCCAATATAATCAAATAGATCAATGGCTGAAATTCCTCAATTTCCTTAAAGAGAATACGAAACCAATTCATTCCCCTAACAAAAATTACAAACTCCAGCAATCTCAAGAAAATCTCTCTCTTCCGTGAACAAGTTAGTTCATAACAAATCCGGAATCCGCCCCCTGCATGAACCGTATCAAAAACCAAGTCAGAATCACCGTGGAGAGGGAACAAGATGTCCGGAAACCTGCAGGTACTGTAACCCAGAAACGATCCATGAAAAAAGAAACAGAGTATCCGGAAAATTCCTCCGTGAGACCAATAATCCTCTAACCAGAGAGAAAGCAAGCCTCGAACCCAGCTCGATAAAACACCTGAAACACTAGAGAGAGAAAACGAACCCCTTATTTCCCAAACAACAGATCTGTGAAGGGAGGTACCGAATATAACTCTCCGGTTCATCAAACACGAAACCCTGCAAATGAGGCACTGTGAAAACCGAGGGGCCACAATCACCTTAACCTCATCATCGCTGAATCCTCCACACCAAAAAGTACGCCCGAACCAGTTAACCCAGACTTTCATTACCGAGTTACAAATCGAAAAAAAACCTGAGTACCAAAACCGTATGTCCGAGGCATGTAGCGTAACGAGATCACGCATAGATTTCCGATTAAGGCAACGAGATCTTCGTTTCCCTGAGCTGGTCCGCAATAATCCTTTCGGATCCCGTAAGGAAATATGTATCACCTGTCCACATACTTGCCATAGGTGAATGAAAGATCCGTCGACTCCACTGAAACAGGAAGCGGATTCCCAATAATCAAGTAACACCGAAATTCCAAGAAGCCCGAGCAATCCAAAACCGAACCAGCGAAACCCAACCACCGGACCAACCTCAGAAGCCTCCGTCTGAGAGAGCCCCCCACCGGACATCCAAAACCACTAAATCGCCATTCCAATCGCCAACACGAGCGTTACAAATTAAAAAAATTCAGAAGGAGGTTTTTAAAAGAAAGAAAGTTTTATAAAGATCATATAGTTTATATATATATATATATATATATAAACATATCAAGGTAAAAGAATATTATGTTTTTGGGACGATTTTTTTTTTTTTTGACAAATAAGCTACACAGGTATTGTATTCTACTAAATGAAAGGGACTATTTGGGACCTCTGAGGCCATCCACATCAGTAAGAAAAACTAATCAGAAATGATGACACGTGGCCGACTCAAAATTAACATTATTCAAAAACTACAGATTGATTCCTTTTTTTTTGGTTTCATCGTCGACGCTTCCAATTCCCAATCTTTCGGTTCAGGGTTATGATGATCTATCTCCTCAAGTATCATCTATTTACCTTTCAAATCAATTCGTTTACAAGCGTCGCTTTCTCTCTAATCTAATTAGACTCTCTAATTTTTGCAGCAGTGAGGGATTCCAGTGAACCGTTTACATAGATCCTAATAACAAACAATTGTCAGAGTTTTATACAGAGACAAGTGGACAAAGGAGGAAAAGAAGATCTGGAATAAACTCAGAAGCGAGGAGAATAAGATGGGAGAAGAACAGCCACAGCCTAATGGGGAAATTGCACCATGGAGGAAGAAGAGAAGCAGAAGAAAGGAATTAGGATCGGAGAACTGATTTTGCCTCAGTGGGGATGATGAAGAAAGGAAATCAGGTTCAAATCTTTATTATTATAATTTCAATTCCTCGGAATCGTCATATAATTAGGGTTCCAAATATTGTTAATGACAGAGAAAGGGTGAAGAAGGAGCAGACCGAACCTTCAACGATTTCAAAACTCAAGCTGTCGTCTCCTAAGTCTTTCACTCTTTCCTTATTTCAATTTCATTTGTTGCCAACCGTTCTATTTTCGGAAAAGGACTGAACTTTGTGGAAGTGAATATGTTTTTGTTTCAGGAGCTTGAGTACATAGCAGATCCTCTGAGAAAGGAAGATTCATGGGTGCTTAAAAAGATTGATAGCGTCAACAAAGAACTCAAACCATTTGGCGCAACCGATCAAAAGAAGGTAAGAAAATTTCTAAAGTAGTTGGCAGTAAAATAAGCCTCATTATTGTTTAGTGTATCCTGAGTGTTCTTCTTTGTGAGTATGTTTTATATTGAAGATATTGGTTCCATTTTGTTGATAAAGCTGAATGACATACATGTCAATGAAAAAGAAACACTGCCCCAAATTTTGTCAATTGTCTCAAAACGATATTGTTTCGATTTTGTAGATAAAGCTGAATGGTTCGATCACCACACTCCCATTGTCATCTTCATCGTCTAAAATATTCTTTTAATCTCCTCTGATTCCACTCTCAAAATGGCCAGCGTCGATATTGTTTCAATACCAGCGATTACTAACTAAAATGCAATTCCAGTAGACATGGGGAAATCAAAGAAATAAGATATGTATCAGTTCCGGATTGCAGATCTCAACATCATATATATACGATACAGGTAATATTTTCTTCTTAATGATTAGAACCGTAATTTGGCACAAACCATGATTCAATCCTTTGCAGTTGTTCGAATGAGCAATATCTCTTACAAAGGAGAAAGTTAACTGGAACAATATTTTTTCAGATGTTTGCTCATCTCACTAAACGCATTACCATAGGTTTTGTTTTTGGGGAAAAAAAACTCTCTTTTACATTCTTTGTTTTTTTTTTTTTTTACGTTGAACTTTCGTTTGTTAGATTGATTTCTAGATTTACCTCTTTTGGTAATTTTTTTTTTTACATCTTAAGTTTAAATAGTGGGAGTGCTATGAACTGGAGAAGCTCCGAAAGCTGAAGCACTTAAAGAGACTATGAAGTCTTACTTCAACGCTCTTCAAGGCTTTTTGCTTTGTTGCCATGGAAGCACAGTTGGCGAGGGGTGTACATTTTCTTCGATCATACATTTATCTGTCAAACAAGTAGTTGATTCCAACTTCAGATTGTTGCAGGGTTCTGTCTCCTTACACGGTAATACGATTCTACTCTCCTGATTGTCCATATTCAAAACCACAAAAGCTCAAGTGGAATGTTCTACGCTCTTACACTCCATACTCTTACTCAAGTACTATTAATACTTGTCCAGGTTCTTCGACAATACTATAAACACACAATTTCAGTTGTAGTTCCCAGAACTGATCATATAGCATTAGTTTGATATGCTTTATAGATATTTCTAGACTTCAAGTGACTGATTAAGATTACTTAATCGTCGATATTTTCTTTTCCAGTGTTTTTGAATATGTGAACCAGAGGGATCATATGAAAAAAACAAGAAACCGTCTACTCTGCAGCTTTCGGGAGCAGTTTAGGAAGCATGCTCTGAATTCAAAAATGTTCCTCCTACAAACATCTCCGCTATTGGTATAGCTATTGCCTATTGCATAAGTTGCGGTTTCTATGAAGGATGTTCTTGGGGAGATGAAAGAAGTGAAGCTAGCTTGATTCTCTGTCTCTTACTGAGTGTAACCATATCTGATGAATTTTGTATCCAATTTTTATGGCAAACGAGGCCATGTCCCAGTCCAAGTGCAAGAGTGATTAAGCATCATCGCCTCTGCAAGAGCATCTATGTCATGAAACAGGTAATCTACCTCCAGAAAAACAAAAAAAAATATTAAAGGCACTTCTTCTCCAATATCTGCATCATCCTTATATCTTGAGTCATCATGTCTCAAGTCATATTACGTTTCCGAGGGGAAGTCTAGAAGTTGTTGACTTTATATGCTTAATTTTTGCTGCAAAAAACAATATTAAAAATACAGGGAGTAATTTGTTTTACAAGCAACTTAATTTTTTTAAGAAGCAACTTATTTCTGTTCATAGTATAAAATTGCAAAATAGACGAGGAAAAAGTTTGATATGAACACACATACATTAACTTTCTATTAAAAAGTAAACAGACATACCTTTTAGTCCATCGTCTTTCATTTAGACTAATGGTACTGACGAAGCTGAAGAGGTTAAGTATTTCTAATGTCTCATATTGCTTCATAACAAATGAAGTATACTCGGTCAATTCAAAATAAACTTCTTGGAATTCTCCAAAAAGAAACGGATTAAAATATCCTTTTCCATTCTCATGATCTTCAAAGTGAAAGAATATATCCTTATAAGATCCAGTGTAATTGCAGTTCAGAGCAGGGCAGGAGCATCGAGAGAAACTGCATTCCTTCTCATGAGTTAACTCTTTCCCATAAAAAAACTTCTTCATGCATCCAAACGCAGCGTTTGGGCATGGAACAATGACTAACTTAATAACCCTCTCCATTGCTCTGCAACGAATGTGACAAACGGGAAGAGTACAAGAAGGACATTTGTTCTTCAGTTTGTTACAGCATGGAGAGCAAGCTACGTGCCCATTGTCACACTGAAATGCAAAAACCAAAACATTTCTTACTATATGTGAAATGCAAAAACCAAAACATTTCTTACTATATGTGCATTCCACTTTTCATGAGGATATATAGGGAAACAAGGGCAGTTATAGCCCGCACCAAGATTAGTGACTCTTAAAGTTTGCTTCATTTATTTTAGTTTAACTATTTTACGGACAGGTCGTCTAGATTGTATGGTGTTCTTTGCTTTGTTTTTATCCATGTTATAGTTTGGCAGACTAGACCAGTCTCACTGCAACATTGAGTCTGCTGAAAACCTATATAGTAAAACAAAACAAAAATGCTGTTTACAAAACAGTTTTTGAGGGTATGACGAGAAGAAGAGAAGGGATACTGCAAAATGTGATTTATTGTTTACAAAAACTATGTACCAGTGATTTAAGCTGACTATTTTCTAAAAATAATTTATGACATGTGAAAAACTTGTGTTGCGATTGGAAAACTGTTAAAACCAACAATTTCTTCTTATTTTTTTAAGAAAAAAATAATTTGTTACAAACAAATAAAATTATTTCAAAATTATATTTATTTCTTTAGGTGAACAATAACTTCCAATTTTCAAATAATCAACAAGGTTTTTATAAAGTATGAAGTTAAAGTTTTCATCTACATAATTGATTATTCAATATTATGGACACAAATGCAGTTGGGAAAAGTTCTATCGAATTATATGGTTATGGTTATATGCAATATTTCTTTCGCAAATACATGTTTTATGAAAAAAAAGTATAATCAGATTTTCAAATTCACAATTTTTGGTTAATATATATATATATACTTTATTTTATATAGCACTTTTTATTTTCAAATAATAAATACAAAAAGTAAAGTATAATTAAAAAAAATTAAAAACACAATCTGCGCGTAGCGCGGAATATCCCCTAGTTACCTTAGAATAATATCAAGGTAAAAATCTGTCATGTTGAAAAGATAATTATGAAAAAAAAAAAACGATCGATCCTCTCTCCTCTCTCCCTTCTCTCTAACCCTGAGATCCACTTCGTTTTTCCTTCACCGTCGCCGATCCCGGCGTCGGCTCCCACCCGCCCTCATGGCTAAAAAGAAACCTCCCAAATCCCCTTCTCCCTCTCGAACCTCTTCCGGATCTGTTTCCCCTGTTTCGAAACCACCGCCTGTGAACTCCACAGCCGCTGCCTCTTCTCCTCCGACCGACACTCCGTCGCTCCAAAATGCCATAATCACTCAAAATTCCGAGGATTCTGCTGCCCAATTTCCTTCCCTACCAGAAATTTTGGCCAGTGAAAAGGAAAAATCGGTCTCTCAAACCCTAGCTACGGTCTCAGCTACTCCTCCAAGTGACGACACTGTACCTAGCTCAGCAAAAGTCAACGCTCCTCTCCCGGGAAATGATGACCCGTCTTCTAGCGTGCTTGCTACCGATGCCTGATATATCATGGTTTTTAGTGCTTTTAGCCATGATATAAGTTGTATATAGAGAGTCTTTTTAGTGTTTTTGGAGTCTTTTAGAGTCATTTTCAGGTTTAGGTACGTTTGGAGCTTATTTGGAGACTATGGATCATTCTAGAGTTAATTAGGAAGCTGTGCTGAAGATTTCAACTCGGAGGCAAATTTTAGAGATGGTGTCGATCGACACCACACCTGGTGTCGGTCGACACCAATTCCTGACGGCAATTTCGATACGAGTTTTCCAAGCTTTGCAGAGTTGCAAACAGATCCCTGAAGCTCCTAATATTTACAATTAAGTGCCAAACGTGTTTTCCATATTCTTAGACTATTTTTATGGGAAATCAGCCAAAAAAAGCCTGAACTTTCAAAAACTGGCCAAAAAAAACTCGAACATTTTTCTGGCCAAATAAATCACAAACTTTTCATTGACTTTTAGAAATAATCACAAACATTCGTTGACTGACCAATTAGACCACCGTTAATTATTTGATTAACACCGTTAATAAGCAAAACACGTCGTTTTGAGACGTAACGAAACGACGTCGTTTTACGTGTTTTTCAAAATAAAACATGTAATCACCCGGTTTCGAACTCGTGACCTTTGGGTTTTTTGCAAAGGGATTTTGCCACTAGCCTATAGACACATTCAAGTACATCTTTAATTTACTTACTTATATTGATTATTGACTAAATATCTAAAAAATCTCTTAAAACATCAAAAAATTCTGAAAATTTAAATTTTCAGAATTTAAAGATTTTATATTCATAATACTTTTAAAAACAAATCTGAAAAATCTCTGAAAAAATTAATTAAAATTACATATAAAATATTATAAAAATTTGGTAAAATACAAAATTACACATAAAATAAAAAGTAAAATTAAAACATATAAAAAATCAAAAGTTTTTAAATTCTGAAAAAGTAAAAATAAATTACACATAAAATAAAAAAATAAAAAATTAATAAAAAACAATTCAAAACATATAAAAAATCAAAAGTTTTTAAATTTTGTATTTTACCGAGTTTTTATAATATTTATATGTAATTAATTTTAATTTTTTCAGAGATTTTCAGAATTTTTTTAAAAGTATTATGAATATAAAATCTTTAAATTCTGAAAATTTAAATTTTCAGAATTTTTTGATGTTTTAAAAGATTTTTTAGATATTTAGTCAATACTCAATATAAGTAAGTAAATTAAAGATGTACTTGAATGTGTCTATAGGCTAGTGGCAAAATCCCTTTGCAAAAGACCCAAAGGTCACGAGTTCGAAACTGGGTGATTACATGTTTTATTTTGAAAATCACGTAAAACGACGTCGTTTCGTTACGTCTCAAAACGACGTCGTTTTGCTTATTAACGGTGTTAATCAAATAATTAACGGTGTGTCTAATTTGGTCAGTCAACGAATGTTTGTGATTATTTCTAAAAGTCAATGAAAAGTTTGGGATTTATTTGGCCAGAAAAATGTTTAGGTTTTTTTTGGCCAGTTTTTGAAAGTTCAGGTTTTTTTTGGCTGATTTCCCCTATTTTTATGGGTTTTTAAGGTCATTGTTTAGACCTAATCATTATTCTAAGCTAGAGTTTTGGAGAGAAGAATTCAGACTCCTTCAGAGAAGATTCAGAACTCCTTTATCTCTATTCTTATTTCTTTTATGCAATCTTATTCAACATGTTTTTGTTTCAATCTCCATGTCTGAGTAGTTTGCTAGTTAGGTTTAGGTTTTCTCATTAGGGATTTCATGATTGCTAAGTTGATTGGTTATTTAAGGATTCTGGAACACTAGTTCTTCATCTAGGTTGTGATTAATGCTTGATCTGAACTGACGAGTTAGATTATTGATCATAGTTGATTCTCGCAACGAAAGTTGGTTAATTAGCTAGAAAGACCTTAGATGAGCAAAATAACTATTCGCAAAGAGATTTGGTTTAGGTATTTTGTGAACATATCGAACTTGAATTTAATGCATGTCTGAGCCTTTGAATTTGCAAAGAGATTTGGAATTTTAGGATCTTGACATAGAATCTCTGCAACGAGAGTTGATTGATTTGAATATTGTGTTTCGAGTTCTAGAACATAGCAGAATCCTGATTTACTGATTAGCTTGCATTCCTGATTTCCTGAGAATTCCTTGAGCCTGACGTTTCTCCCATCTGATCTTAAAACCGATTTTAGTTGCTTTTCTGTCTTTTAATTACATTCATTCTCGTTTAGCTTAATTCGAATACTATAATCTATTGTGCGAATCTTGAGTCTCTGTGGAAATCGATCCCTAAGTACTACAGTCGATCTCTTAATTTGAGAGAGTAGCTCTGGGGTAAATTTGAGCATATCAAATTTTGGCACCGTAGCCGGGGACTCTTTGAATTCGCCATTAGATTAGGAATAGAATTTAGACTAAACATTTTATTTCTTGTTTACTCACATTCTTTCTTTCTCCTTTCTTTTGTTTCAGGTTTATGCATACTCGCAACACCCGGAGCAACAAGGAAGCTAAACTTTTGAATCTTACGAATCAGGAGTTGAGAGAGTTAGAACGAATGAACCTTAAGGCAAAGAGATCAGCAGAGATGAATCGAAGAATTATCGTTCGACCTGATGCTGCTGGAATCTTACGAGACCAAGAGGGTCATGCCTACAACGAAAACGGCGACCGAATTGATGAACAGGGAAATGTCTTCCAAGAAGACGCTGCTGCGAACCCTGCTAGAGGGAGGACTCTTGCTGATTTTAATAGGCCTGATCTATTCTATGAGAACAGGTCTGCGATCGTCCTCCTCCATTCCAAAGGAATGACTTTGAGCTGAAGCCAGTGTACTTCACTCTTGTGGGTCAGCACCCTTTCCATGGTCTTCCTCAAGAGCACACCCATGGACCATATTGAGAAATTTGAAGACTTGGTGACAAGCATTAAGCTTAATGGAGTCTCAGAGGATTATCTGTTGTGCAAGCTCTTCCCATATTCTCTTGCTGGGGATGCAGCTTATTGGCTCAAGAATGAGAGTCCAGGTTCTCTAACCACCTGGTCTGATACCAAGAATGCCTTCCTCAACAACTTTTTTGATGATGCAAGAGGTCTGAGGATCTGAGAACAAAGATCTCTACATTTTCTCAAGGACCTACTGAAGCATTAAAGGCTTCTTGGCTGAGATTCAGAGCTTCCAACGAGATTGTCCACACCATGGCTTTAGTGAGGTTCAGTTGCTGGGTATCTTCTTCAGAGGGATAGATTGGAGATATCAAATGGCTTTGGATGCTGCAAGCCAAGGAAACTTCTATACTAGGAGCACAGAAGAAGCTAAGAAGCTTATTGAGAACTTGGTATCTAGCAATAGTACCAAGAATGCAGACTGTGATAGGAAGAGGTTGGCTGGAAACATTGATGGAGGTCAGATTGCTGAGGTGAAAGCCAAATTAGATTCTGTCCACAATCTCCTTGTGGGTAAGAAGCATGTTCAGTTTGCTGCAGAAGTTGAAACCTTTGAATCAGAGGAAAAGGATGTGGATTACATCAATGAAGTTGGGTTTCAGGACAAAGGTTTGGAAATCAGCAAGTTTATGGTTCTACTCACCAAAGACCTTCTCGGAACAACACTTTCACAAGAACTTATGGTTCTTCATCCTACCAAAAACCTCCTGAGCAGAATAACAAGATGGAGTCAATGCTAGACACATGGATTGGAAGGCCAGACAAAGATGACTGTGAGCTTAATGGGAAGATGGATGCTTTGTATACTGATCTGAATGGGAAAATTGAGTCTTTGGGTGCTCATGTTAAGAAGCTGGATATTCAGGTGCTCAACTGCAGATTCCATCAAAAGGCAAGAAGGATTTCTTCCTGGAAAGACTGATATCAATCCAAGACATCATGTTAATGCCATCATGGTGAGGGAAGAAGAAAAATTCGTGGGTTCTGCAGTGTTTGATGCAGATTTTGGAGTCACAGACTGGTGTCGATCGACACCTCTGATGGGTGTCGGTCGACACCACTCCAAAATCTCGAAATTTCGAGCCGTGACGGACGTTTGTCGATCAACCCGATCGACACAAAGCAGTGTCGGTCGACACCCAGGAGGAGTGTCGATCGACACCAGAAGAAAATCGCGATTTTTCGGGTTCCGACGGAAAAAAAATCGATGCACTTCAACAAAAATTTCGGTTGTCGATCGACACCAGATGGGGGGTGTCGATCGACACCAATCGTGTGTTTTTCAATTGCCGTCAGAAGAGCGTGCTGATCATCCCAAAACCCCATCACCCATTGAAGAGAGGGTCTACAAACCTAAGATACCTTACCCGAAGCCGAAACTGTCTAAACAAGAGGTGGAAGAGGCCAGATGCAGGGCAATAATGGACAAGGTGCTGATTGAGATACCATTGGTTGATGCTGTCAAGTTTTCACCTTCAATCAAAAGGTATGTTAAGAGGATGGTTGTGAATGGTATAAGTCCTGAGGAAGCAGCTTTGCTCACAAAGGACATTAGTGCAATCCTTTTGAAAAAGACAGTATCAAGGAAAGAGAGGAAGGTGAGAGTGTCTGAACAGGTCAGTGCTATAATTCAAAGTAGGATTCCAAAGAAGTTACCTGATCCAGGGAGTTTTGTGCTAGACTGCTCCATCTCAATAGGAAGATTTCCTCACTCTCTCTGCGACCTTGGCTCAAGCATTAACCTAATGCCATATTCTGTTGCTGTGAGACTTGGGTTGACTGACTTCAAGCCTACAAGGATCATCTTGTCCTTGCTGATCGTTCCAAGAGGATTCCAGAAGGTGATTTAGAGGATGTTCCACTTCAGATTGCAGGATGCACTATCCCCACAGACTTTGTGGGTTTTGGAATATGGTGAAGAACCTCAGGATCCTCTTCTTCTGGGAAGATCATTCTTAGCTACAGCAGGTGCTATTATTGATGTCAGAGAAGGGCAGATAGAGCTTGATTTGGGAGATAAGGTCATGAACTTTGACATGGAGAAGCTGAGGAGAAAACCTACCATTGATGGTCAAACCTTTTCTGTAGAGGTTGCCATGGATGAGGAGCCAGATGACATTACTGCGGGGTATGTCAAGGAGCTGGAGGCTACTGAGCAAGTGAACAAGCTGATTGTTCAAGAGGAATTGGTTGAGATTTCTAAGCAAGCTGCTGGGCTTGAAGATTGGAGTGGAGATCATCTTTTTAGGGCAAGGGTCGAAGATAAGGGTCCACTTAAAGACAAGTTGATGGAGGATGATGTTTTTGTGATGGAGACACGGATTGCAGAGTTGAATTCAGAAAAAGTGCAGAGTCCCGAGTTTCAGGTTCAGTGTCGATTGATACCACTGTTGGGTCGATCGACACCCTCCACAGGCCAAGCCAGTGACACCTAAACTCAGAGTTTTCAGAAGTTTTCTAGTCCAAAAGACCCATCAACTATTGTTAAACAGAAAACTCTACATCTCGCACCTCACTCACCTCCAATAGAGCAAAGGTATGCACTTCTGTTCCTAATTCTAAACCTCCTGATATCATCATTAAGAATTTTCAAAGTGCAAAAGCTGTCTCACAGTTAAAAAGCCACGAGATTATCGTAGAGCGTTGTTTCTTCTTTTGATGATTCTGCAGGAAAAAGGAGTGTACCACCCAGAACTAAGTCTCACCCTGCTGCTGTTCTTCATTCCTTGGTCGATCTCATTCACAAACTGATATACACCACCTTGGATGATGAGATGCTCTTCTCAGAGGCATTCGCTCCCACTCTCTGATCCACCAGATGCTTAATCCCCAACATAGTCAAGCTAATGACTGAAAATAAGCGCTGAGTGGGAGGCAACCACTATTAGGTAGGAGTTTTCTTTGGATTTCGTTTGATTTTTTGCTAATTTTTAGTGTTTTTCTGTTGTTAAAAAAAAAAAAAAAAGGTGATCGTGACCAGACCAGTGTCGATCGACACTACTCGTTGGTGTCGGTCGACACAATCGCGACTGCAGGTAAGCATCTCCGATCCTAACCTTTTCTATTCTAATTATTTTCTTTTGACCAAACTCATGCCTGTTAACACTGGGGACAGTGTTATTCAAGTCTGGGGGAGGTGGTTACTAACTTTGGTTTTCTTTTCTTTTGAGAGTCTTTTGTGTCAAAATTTTTTTTTTATTGAGTCAAAAGCTTGTGGGGAACAATGAACTTTACTTGGAATAAACTGTCTTAGCTACCTCTTTAGTGACCATTCTTACAGCCATTGACAGCAGTTTCTACCAACAGGAAATTCCAAAGGTAAATTGATCTTCCATTATCCCCATATTGTTTGAGTATTTAGATGATCCAGAGCTGGCCTAGATATAATGAACTTAATTTTTCTCATCTTGGGGCTTGGTATACTTTGAATCGAATTCCTTGCTTAGGTCTGATAGGATTAGTCTGTGATTATGGTTTCCCTCTCTCTTCCCTTCAGTGTCTCTAAAAAAAAAGAATGAAAAAGAGTTATAGCTTTGAAAAAGAAGTGAATTGAAAAGTTGAATCATGGATACTTGTTTAAAAAAAAAGAGAACAATCAGTCGATAAAAAAAAATAAAATGATACCCTAGTAGGGAAAAATCGACTGATTGGAAGCGAGAAAAGAGGGAGAAAGGAAACTAGAAGCAGACTGTTCAATAAATCAGTACTGGGTAAGTAAGAGTCCATGTGTCCTTAGATCGATACTCCCTCGATGAGACAGCACTTAAAACTTATAAGGTCAGTAATGGGGATTCTAGATTACTCTTATGGATGTGGGTTGGAATCTGGATGGTTAGTAAGTCTGCGGAAAATTACTAGAGGTCTTAACTTAAGTTGGTACTGTGACGTGGTTTTACTGGTGTTGTTGATTCAGTATTTCTAAAGGATAAGTGAGTTCCTATGTTTTCAAACCTCTTTCACAGGTCTAGTCTTCTGTTTTGCTTGAGGGCAAGCAAAAGCTAAGTCTGGGGGAGTTGATATATTGGTTTTTAGTGTTTTTAGCCATGATATAAGTTGTATATAGAGAGTCTTTTTAGTGTTTTGGAGTCTTTAGAGTCATTTCAGGTTTAGGTACGTTTGGAGCTTATTGGAGACTATGGATCATTCTAGAGTTAATTAGGAAGCTGTGCTGAAGATTTCAACTCGGAGGCAAATTTTAGAGATGGTGTCGATCGACACCACACCGGTGTCGGTCGACACCAATTCCTGACGGCAATTTCAATACGAGTTTTCCAAGCTTTGCAGAGTTGCAAAGATCCCTGAAGCTCCTAATATTTACAATTAAGTGCCAAACGTGTTTTCCATATCTTAGACTTTTTATGGGTTTTTAAGGTCATTGTTTAGACTAATCATTATTCTAAGCTAGAGTTTTGGAGAGAAGAATTCAGACTCCTTCAGAGAAGATTCAGAACTCCTTAATCTCTATTTATTTCTTTTATGCAATCTTATTAAACATGTTTATTGTTTCAATCTCCATGTCTGAGTAGTTTGCTAGTTAGGTTTAGGTTTTCTCATTAGGGATTTCATGGATTGCTAAGTTGATTGGTTATTAAGGATTCTGGAACACTAGTTCTTCATCTAGGTTGTGATTAATGCTTGATCTGAACTGACGAGTTAGATTATTGATCATAGGTTGATTCTCGCAACGAAAGTTGGTTAATTAGCTAGAAAGAACCTTAGATGAGCAAAATAACTATTCGCAAAGAGATTTGGTTTAGGTATTTTGTGAACATATCGAACTTGAATTTAATGCATGTCTGAGCCTTTGAATTTGCAAAGAGATTTGGAATTTAGGATCTAGACATAGAAATCTCTGCAACGAGAGTTGATTGATTTGAATATTGTGTTCGAGTTCTAGAACATAGCAGAATCCTGATTACTGATTAGCTTGCTTCCTGATTCCTGAGAATCCTTGAGCCTGACGTTTCTCCATCTGATCTTAAAACCGATTTTAGTTGCTTTTAGTCTTTTAATTACATTCATTCTCGTTTAGCTTAATTCGAATACTATAATCTATTGTGCGAATCTTGAGTCTCTGTGGAAATCGATCAATAAGTACTACAGTCGATCTCTTAATTTGAGAGAGTAGCTCTGGGGTAAATTTGAGCATATCAATGCCTCCCAAAAGGAAGCCTCCGAAACGCAACCACCAAAAAACACCTCTACCCAGAGCCCCGCTGACATATGGAAGAAATTTGTCAAGCCGTCTCAGGTAAAGCTTGAACCAAAGGAAACCCCCTTCACTCTTCCTTCAGGGGAACCGTGTGTCACCATACCAAATGTGGTTGTTGAGCGCAATAGGAAAGCATGGGATAGCTTTATCCTCGGTCAGTTTTATGAAGAACCGCCACCTAGAAGCGCTGTCCATGCGATTGTTAATGGAATCTGGAGCAGTAACAGGAGAGATATTTCAGTCTCTAAAATGGAAGGCCACGCCTTTTTGTTTAGGGTTCCCTGTCCGAACGCTCGTCACCGTATCTTAAGCCAGAGTTTATGGCAAATAGATGGACAAACTATGTTTGTAGCAAAGTGGTCACCGGGCATTCAGCAGGTCAAACCAGAACTCTCTATGGTACCGGTTTGGTTGGAACTCAGAGGCGTTCCCCTACAGTTCTTCAACAGCGACGCTCTCCAAGAAATTGCTGGTCTTGTGGGGCGCCCAATTTACCTTCACCCATCAACGCTAAACCTCACCAACATTGAGGTAGCCAAAGTGTACACCCTGATTGATCCTCGGTCTCCTCTGCCTGAATTCGTGAACGCTAGATTTGAGAGTGGAGATATAAGGAGAATCAAAGTCTCAAGCCCTTGGCTCCCGTCTCTTTGTGCCTATTGCAAACAGGTGGGTCACACGATTTCAAGATGCAAAGCCGCACCCCCTACCTGTGCTTCCTGCAACTCTGTCAAACACACAACCGAAAACTGTCCCCGATCTAAGAGGGATCCGGCAAAAGGCAAGGCTCCTGTCAAAAATCAACTGCCCATCGTCAGCAACCAGAAAACTATTTACAAGCCTATCCTCAACGTTGGCTCAAACGATCCTTCCTCATCTAAAACAACACCTGCATCCCGTCCTGCATCGGACTCCCTGCTCTCAAACCCACCTGCACCGAGTCTTCCTCAACAGGATCTCGCAAGTGGGCACGACGTGTTTTCAAACCATGGTGGTTTGTGTGTGGATCTCAGGATCAAGGACTCTGCCTCCTCGCAAAAGTCTTCTTCATCAGAACATGATTCCGATTCGAGTGTGGACTCTTTTTCCGGTGAAGATGACAACCCGGATGAGTCAAACGATAAGTTCATCCAAGTGGTTTCCAAGCGATTTAAGAAAAAGAACAAGACAAAGGCCAGGGCTAGAGGCCCTTTATCCCTCTAATTTTTTCACTCTTATATGGATCTTTTTTGCTGGAATATAAGAGGTTTTAACGATTCTGTAAAGCGGCGTAATTTTAGGAAATGGTTAAAGAAAAATAACCCTTTATTCGGTAGTCTTATAGAGACGCATGTTCACCCGGAGAAAGCATCGTCTATAGTAAAGCGGTCGCTGCTGGGATGGTTTTTTGATAACAATTACGGTTTCTCTGACCTGGGAAAGATTTGGCTTCTCTGGCACCCTTCAGTAAAAGTTCAAGTTCTCTCAAGGTCGCTTCAAGTCATCAGCTGTCTGGTGACTCTTCCTACAGTTGCATCTGATTTTGGGGTTTCTATTGTGTATGGATCCAATTGTAGGATCTCTCGCCGGGACCTCTGGGCAGAATTGGAAGCTTCTTCATGTTCTCCTCAGATTTCTGGTATCCCTTGGCTAGTTATGGGGGATTTCAACGAAATCATATACCCACATGAGCATTCTTCTGCG
The DNA here is from genome assembly GCA_010577795.1 of Isatis tinctoria. NCBI lineage: Eukaryota > Viridiplantae > Streptophyta > Magnoliopsida > Brassicales > Brassicaceae > Isatis > Isatis tinctoria. The sequence continues at coordinate 31,790,426 of CM021249.1, read as the reverse complement.
GACCAGTTTACCTCCCATAGAGGTATGCGAGATTTCAGAGAATGCACTCAGCGTTGCTCTCTGTTTGACCTACCCTTCTGTGGCAACTCCTTCACTTGGTCAAATAGTCTTGTATCTAAGAAATTGGACAGAATCCTGGTAAACGACTTCTGGCTACAGTCTTTCCCTGACTCTTTGGGTGTTTTTGGTGAGCCAGGAATCTCTGATCACTCCCCATGTTGTGTTTTTTTTGATCAACACAAACCAAAACAGAAGAGACCCTTCAAGTTCTTCAATCATCTCAACCAACACCCTGAATTTAAAGACATTATTAATAGATGCTGGAGTTCTCTTCACTACGATGCTTCAAAGATGCTATGTGTATCCAAGAAACTAAAGGAGCTAAAGAGCATCATTCACTCTTTCAGCAAGGAAAATTACTCAAACATTGAGAAACGTGTGAATGAAGCTTTCGCTGATCTGATCAAATGTCAAACGGATCATTTATCCGCTCCCTCTCTTCTGTCCGCTCAAGCCGAAAAGCTTGCCCACGACAAATGGCACACTCTTGCAAAGGCCGAAGACTCTTTTCTTCGTCAGAGATCTAGGATTCAATGGTCTGCAGAGGGTGATACTAACTCAGCTTTCTACCACAGAGCCATAAGATCCAGACAATCGCAAAATCAGATTCATTTCCTTATCCAGGACAATGGCTCAGTTATTGACTCGTTGGAGGAGATCAAGCAACATGCTGTGAGCTTCTATGAGAAATTACTTGGCAGACACACTACTTCTACAGATTCTTCCCCTGCAGAAATTGCCTCTCTGGTTCAATTCAGATGTTCGGAGGAGGCAACTCGTCTTCTATCAGCTCCTTTCTCTGACATGGATATTCAGCAGACTTTTTTCTCCTTACCTAAAAACAAGGCGCCGGGTCCAGATGGTTATCCGTCTGAGTTTTTCACAGATCACTGGCACACGGTAGGAAAGGACATGATTGCGGCGATCAGAGAATTCTTCTCTTCTGGTCAAATCCTGCAACAATGGAACTCCACTATTCTCACCCTCATCCCGAAGAAGGTAACAGATCACGGAATTCAGGCCAATCGCATGTTGCAACACAGTGTATAAAGTAATCTCAAAACTGTTGGCAAATCGTCTAAAGGCTGTGTTGCCGGGTCTAATCTCTAACTCGCAATCCACCTTCATTCCTGGACGCTTGCTTGCAGAGAATGTTTTGCTTGCAACTGAGCTGGTGCAGGGATATAACTGGAAATCCATTTCAAGGAGGTGCATGCTTAAAGTTGATCTTCAAAAGGCTTTTGACACAGTGGACTGGACGTTTATTCTAAACACTCTTGAAGCTCTTCAGTTCCCTGCTGGGTTCCGTACCCTAATCCGGCAATGTTTAACAACGACAAGGTTCTCTGTTGCAATAAATGGCGAGCTATGTGGTTACTTTAAAGGATCGAAAGGACTAAGGCAGGGAGACCCACTCTCGCCTTATTTGTTTGTTTTGGCTCTGGAGGTCTTCTCCCAAATGCTGAATAGGAAATACAGAGACGGATCAATTGGTTATCACCCTAACGCATCCTCCCCTCCCGTCTCACACCTAGATTTTGCTGATGATATCATGGTGTTTTTTGATGGTCATAAAAGCTCATTGCAGAAAATTGAGAGATGCTTTGACACGTTTGGAAATTGGTCTGGCCTGAGAATGAACAGGAGTAAAACAGAACTTTTCACTAGAGGTCTGAACCACGCTGAAGCTGCGGACCTGGCAAGTCTTGGTTTCACCCTCGGTTCACTCCCAATCCGGTATTTAGGTCTGCCATTGATGCACCGGAAACTTCGTCTTTGCGACTACAGACCTCTCTTGGACAAACTGAAAGCAAATTTCTCCACCTGGTCTTCAAAGGCCTTATCGTATGCGGGCAGACGTGAGCTAATCTCCTCAGTAATATACGGTACAGTTAATTTCTGGATCTCTACCTTCACCCTGCCAAAAGGATGTATTAAATCGATTGAAAGCCTATGCTCTCGTTTCCTCTGGTCTGGGGACATAAACAAAAGGGCTACAGCTAAGGTCTCCTGGCATGTTGTTTGTCTTCCAAAAGAGGAAGGGGGTCTTGGGTTGCGGGATTTCAATGTGTGGAATAAGACCTTATGCTTGCGCATGATCTGGCTTTTGTTCAGTAATGAAGATTCTCTTTGGGCATCATGGGTGAGAGCCTACATGATAAAAGAGGGTAACTTCTGGCTTCAAGATGTAGAGAAAAATCATTCGTGGACATGGAAAGCTATTCTCAGCCTGCGGGTACTAGCATCAAAATTTCTCAGAGCAGAAGTTGGAAATGGACGGCGAATTAGTTTCTGGCTGGATTTCTGGACACCGCTTGGTCCCCTAATCGAGTTGTTTGGCCCAGGTGGACCTCGGGAGCTAGCGACGCCCCTAACAGCCACGGTTGCCTCCGTCTGTACTTCCTCGGGTTGGAACCTAAGAGGTGCTCGCTCCCCGGCGGCCGAAAAGCTTCAGACTTATCTCTCGACCTTATCTCTACCCTCCCACTCGGCTGCAAATGACACATATATCTGGATGGTGGATGATGTAAAATTAAGTTCATTCTCCGCACAGCGAACCTGGCAGGCGCTCCGACATCGAAGTTCATTACAGTCATGGACGTCCAATGTCTGGTACAAAGGAGCGGTTCCAAGACAAGCCTTTCACATGTGGGTCACTCATCTTGATCGCCTCCCAACGCGAGAAAGATTAGCAAAATGGGGAATGCAAATAAATATTGTGTGTTGCCTCTGTAGCTCGCATGTGGAAAGCAGAGATCATCTCTTCCTGAGGTGTGAAGTGAGTGAAAAGATCTGGGACATCGTTATAAGAAGACTTGGATTACGTCCTCTGGCCTTTCACACTTGGACGGCTTTCTCTGAATGGCTCAGTTTAAAAGACGGCACTCCTCGCCTGCTCAAAAGACTCTCAGCACAGAACACCATCTACACATTTGGTCAGAACGCAATTCTCGCCTACACAACACATCTCTTCTCCTCCGGCCTCCATTTCCAGAAAATTGATCGTTCACTGCGTGATATTATTCTGGGGAAAAGGACACGGAAGAAATTTCAGAACCTGATGCAACGATGGCTGACACACGAGTAGCGATCCTTCAATCTATTTGCTCATCTTATTATAGGCTTCACCTTGTTTTATCTTTTTTGCCAAGGTTGACCCTATTTTGTTTTCAAACCTTTTTGTATTTTTACAAACTCTTCTCATTTTCGAATGAAATTCACATATTTGGCAAAAAAAAAAAAAGATAATTATGAAATACAGTGACCAACACATGTCAATAGAAAACCTATTTTGAGTTTTTTATTTAATCAGATATTTTAGAAAGAATCAAGTAAATAATATTTTTCAAGTTTACATTAATAATTTATGTTTAATACAGAATATTCAAGACTTAATTTTGAATCAATTGATATTCATGGAAGAAAATCCTATCTTTTTTCATAGTCACAGACTCTTAATTTCAATCACCGACGCGATTCAACTTATCGTTACTATATATATATCCTTTACCCATAAACAAATCCTCCATTACAGAACTTACACAAAACTTTACCAAGTAAAGAACGTGCATTGAAAAATAAACACCAATATTTTATACAGATCTTTGTGGGGCTACATCATGGCAAGAACCGAGTTGTGTCGAGATAAGCCGTTTGATCCAAACAACCAGTTCAACATCATGATAACGTTGAAAGCATCAGACAGATTCGAGCTGTGGTACGATAACGATGTCGAAAGAGTTGGTAGAAGCCAACTTATTTCCTTGGTGGAGAGCAAAAATCGCTGTGCATGTTTGTCACGACACGAGTCTGCAGAATTGGTCGATATGTTCGAATACGATTCTAAAGTCACAACAACTCTTACCATGAAAAGAGAAGGAGATGGACATTTCAAACTATATGGGTGGGGTACCATTCTCGCAAAAAGAAAATTCAAAAGTGGCGATACTATTGGGTTTTGGTAGGATAAGTTTTATGATAGACTCAACTTTAAGTTAGTCTTGGTTGCTTAATTAGTTGATAGGACCGGGTCTTTGCATGAACATCATTTCTCGAGTATGTGTATAGGGTTATTTATCGGGTTTCATCGATTGTATATTGGTAAATTATCGGGTATGTAAATTAATAACTTACCTTCTGGTTTGCTTCTGATTGTGAATGTTGGGGTCGAAATCCCCTCTTCGAAGATTGACGGAACGAGAAGTCAAGGACAAGACCAAATGAAACTTATCCCGAACGTGGAACGGACGAGCTAAGGCAAACTGCCCACGATCCGTCCAGGAAGTCAACCGGCGGCTGGGACATGGCCAGCCGCCGGATCCTCTTTCACCAACGGCCGGCGGCTGGGACAAGTGCCAGCCGCCGGATCTCCCTTCGTCCGTGGGCGGCGGCTGGGATGAGGCCAGCCGCCGGATCTCCCTTCGTCTGTGGCCGGCGGCTGGGATGAAGCCAGCCGCCGGATTTCCCCTCGTCCGTGGCCGGCGGCTGGGATGAGGCCAGCCGCCGGATTTCCCCTCGTCCGTGGCCGGCGGCTGGGATGAGGCCAGCCGCCGGATCTCCCCTCGTCCGTGGCCGGCGGCTGGCACTTGTCCCAACCGCCGGGTCTTCATCACATGTCCACGATCATTTCTCAAGTCGAGACTCCTCATCCGAACATCGTCCAGTCGACCGACCGTCAAACGTAACTCAATGCCCGGACCGACCCGGAGATCATCCGTTTGCATGTTCTGACTCCATAGACGTCCATAAACGTTCCCCGAAAGACCGTGACGAACGTCCAACCAGCCGTGGACCAGTCGCCGAGCATACAAGCCAAAGGAACCGGCGGCTGGCCATCAATACTGAAACCGACGGCTGGAAGTTCAAATAAAAAACGGGCGGTTCAAATCTCGGAAGTCATAAAACGCTCGGAACACTGTTCACGCAGGAAAAACCGTTGAAAAACATTATTCATCCCGTCACTATTCATCGGCGGGCCAGATTTGGGTCAGGATGCGCAGACGGATCACGGAAGATTCTCGGGCCGGAAATCGGGCCCAGAAAGCTTAGGTCGGCGGCTGAAAGCGAAGAACAAGGTCCCACATCGCAAATCTGAAGTCTTAGCCTCCTAGGATAGTCAGTATATATATGTACGCTCATGTAAAGGTTAAATCCATCCCAGATCCGAGTATTAGGAGTTCTAGCAATTTAAGACTATTCAGCTTTTGCTAATTTCCCTTGTACTTTCGGAAAATATCAATAAAATCTCCCTTTTCATCTTTTTGCATTTTCGGTCCTTTAGTTCTTTATAAATAGAATTTTCGAGCCCCCATTAAATATAAGTTTTGACAGTGTGAGTTTCGGCTCTCACAGTTTGGCGCCGTCTGTGGGGACGAGAAATATTCTTAACCCTAAGAACGAAAAGGATTCGGAACGAAGACAATGACCGAAGAAACGATGGATTGGAGTTCGATGGATTGGCAGCCGCGGCCGAACGATGACTTCCGAGAGGAAGAAGCCGCTGAAATAAACCATCCGCATAACGATCTGCTCGTGATCAGTCTTTCAATTGGAGGATACGATGACCGAGAGTCTTAGTAGACACTGGAGGAACGGTGAACGTCATATTCCTGGAAACCCTTCGGAAGATAAACATGGGACCCGGCATCTCATAACCCATCTGAAACCTTTGACTGGTTTCTCCGGAAAACGACAATGACAATAGGGACGATCCAACTCCCCGTAAAGGCGAAAGGAGTGGAGAAGACACGAAGTTCTCGGTGATCGATTGCCCGCGAATCTGCGACGCAATCGTAGGAACACCGTGGCTAAACTCAATGAAGGCGATCCCGTCAACTTACCACCTATGCCTGAAATTCCAACTCCAAACGGAGTGGAAACAATCTGGGGACGGCAGAAAGACTCTCGAGCTTGTTTCCTAACCGAACACAGATTGAGGAAACCAGTAACCGACCTCAGCCGTCAGCCGCAGTCCGAAAGAGGAAAAGAAGAGCGGCAACTGGCGAAACTCGAGCAAAAGTTACAAATTGAAGAATCCCGGGAAACGGAGAAGGATCCCCCGTGTGAGCCAGTGATTTCGGTCAACATAGACGAAAAGAATCCCGAGCGATGTACAGAGATCGGAGCAAATTTGGAGGAGCCGATCAAGACTGAGTTAATCACTTGTTAAAGGAGAACGCCGGATCATTCGCATGGGCAGCAGAAGATATGCCTGGGATCGACATCGGCATCACAAGCCACGAACTCAACGTAGACCCGACGTTCAAACCGGTGAAGCAGAAAAGGCGGAAACTCGGTCCAGAACGCGCCCAGGCGCGTGAACGATGAAGTAGAAAGATTGCTCAAAGTCGGATCAATCACGGAAGTGAAATATCCCGACTGGTTAGCAAATCCGGTGGTGGTAAAGAAGAAGAATGGAAAATGGCGAGTTTGCGTCGATTTCACGGACCTGAATAAAGCGTGCCCAAAAGACAGCTTCCCCCTTCCGCACATCGATCGATTAGTCGAAGCGACGGCAGGGAACAAGCTGCTATCGTTCATGGACGCTTTCTCCGGATACAACCAAATCATGATGAACCCCGACGATCGAGACAAGACTGCGTTCATCACAGATCGCGGAATATACTGTTATAAGGTGATGCCATTCGGGTTAAAGAATGCCGACGCTACATACCAAAGGCTCGTCAACAAAATGTTCGCCGAATAACTCGGAAGAACGATGGAAGTCTACATCGACGATATGTTGGTCAAGTCGTTGGAGGAGAAAGACCACGTCAAACACTTGCGGGAATGCTTTGAACAACTCAACCGACACAACATGAAATTAAACCGGCAAAGTGCAGATTCGGAGTAGCATCCGGTGAATTCCTCGGGTATCTGGTAACTCATCGAGGGATAGAAGCAAACCCGAAGCAAATTAACGCTTTGATAGAGATGGCCTCACCAAAAACCAAGAGAGAAATCCAAAGATTGACCGGACGGGTCGCGGCGCTAAATCGGTTCATCTCGAGGTCAACGGACAAATGTTTGCCTTTCTACGACACACTCAGGGGAAACAAAAAGTTTGAGTGGACAGAGAAGTGTGAACAGCATTCCAAGAACTAAAGAAATACCTAGCAAGCCCGCCCGTACTTTCGAAGCCGGTCGAAAGAGAGCCCCTTTTTCTGTATACAGCGGTATCATCGACGGCGGTAAGCGGGGTGCTGGTCAGAGAAGATCGCAATGAGCAAAAACCGGTCTTCTATGTGAGCCAGACCCTAGCGGACGCAGAAACCCGATACCCGCTGATGGAGAAGGCGGCCTTGGCAGTGGTAATGTGCGCACGGAAACTACGGCCTTATTTCCAGTCGCACACGATCATTTTACTCACGGTTTTTCCTCTCAGAACGATCCTGCACAGTCCCAGTCAATCGGGACGTCTGGCAAAATGGGCGGTAGAATAAGCGAGTACGATATCTAGTACCGAAGTAGAACATGCGCCAAATCACAGGTCCTTGCAGATTTTTTGATTGAGCTCCGACCACAGGCGTTAGTGAGCCGACATCAAACTCGACGTGGGTTCTCCACGCAGACGGGTCTTCGTCAAAGCAAGGTTCGGGAGTCGGGGTGCGGTTAACGTCGCCAACTGGGGAAATCTTAGAACAGTCGTTCAGGTTGCTCTTCAACGCTTCCAACAACGAAGCGGAGTACGAAGCCTTGATCGCTGGACTGAAACTCGCCCTCGGACTCAAAATCCAAAGTCTGCAAGCATTTTGCGATTCCCAGCTGGTGGCAAATCAATTCAGCGGAGACTATGAAGCAAAAGACGACCGGATGGAAGCATATCTCAAAATTGTTCGGGAGCTCGCAAAACAATTCAAAAAATTCGAACTCACAAGAATCCCGCGAGGAGAAAACGCCCCGGCCGATGCATTGGCGGCCCTAACATCAACGTCTGCCCCGAGAGAAAGTCGAATCATTCCCGTCGAATTCATAGAACAACCAAGCATCGATCCACCACAAGTCATCAACCTTATACAACTCCCGGAAGGAGAAGACGAAGAAGAGCCTCCGGAAGAAGAGTTAGCAACTGGTCCAACGGAAGAATATGGCTGCGATCGCGGATGGATGGCTCCGATACGAACATACATCATGGACGGGGAAGTCCCGGCGGACAAATGGGCTGCACGAAAACTAAAGGCCCAAGCGGCCCGCTTCGTTCTCCTCGACGGCAACATCTACAAATGGAGGATCTCCGGACCATTAATGGTCTGCGTGGAAAAAGAAGAGGCAAGACGAATTATGGAAGAAGTCTATAGTGGATCGTGCGGAAATCACTCCGGAGGAAGAGCTCTCGCAATCAAAATCAAGCGGCATGGACACTATTGGCCAACCATGGTAAAAGATTGCGAGAAGTTCTCCCTCAAGTGCGAGAAATGCCAGAGGCACGCACCAGTGATCCATCAGCCCGCACCCGTTCATGAGGTGGTCGATGGATATCGTGGGGCCAATGCATAACTCAAAGCAGAAAAGGTTCCTACTTGTCCTAACAGATTACTTCTCAAAATGGGTCGAAGCGGACTCTTACGACAGTATCAAGGACGCCCAAGTGGAGCATTTCGTCTGGAAAAACATCATATGCCGGCACGGAGTCCCTTACGAGATCGTCACGGACAATGGTTCTCAATTCATTTCCACCCGCTTCGAAGGATTTTGCGAAAAGTGGAAGATACGCTTGAGCAAGTCAACGCCACGTTATCCGCAGGGTAATGGCCAGGCCGAAGCAGCCAACAAGACTATCGTTGACGGACTCAAAAAGCGTCTTGACGAGAAGAAAGGGCGATGGGCGGACGAACTCGAAGGGGTGCTCTGGTCCCATCGGACAACTCCAAGACGCGCAACCGGAGAAACGCCATTCGCACTGGTCTACGGTGCCGAATGCGTTATACCGTCAGAAGTAGACTTTCCCGGCGTCAGACGAAGGCTCTTGCCCGGACAGGAAGGCCTTAATCATCTGATGATGTTAGACGAACTGGACCTAATAAACGAAAGACGGGATCAAGCCCTCATCCGCATCCAAAACTATCAACAAGCAGCGGCCAATACTACAACTCAAACGTGCGCCACCGCAAATTCAAGGAAGGAGACCTCGTCCTCCGCAAAGTTTTCCAGAACACCGTGGAGCCGAATGCAGGGAAATTAGGCGCGAAATGGGAAGGACCGTACAAAGTAGCAAAGGTGGTCCGTCCAGGAGCGTACGAGTTAGAAAACAAAGAAGGGAAGCCAGTCCCAAGGACATGGAACGCAATGCACCTAAAGAAGTATTACCACTAGACGTTGTAAAATAGAACTACGAACCGGCTTGATCCCTACATTCAGGGTACGTAGGCAGCTCGCCTTCCGACGAGTTCAGCTATTTATATTTCATAATTTTCAAGGGGGGAATGGGTCCGTATATACATACTCCCAAATTTTCGGAAGCAAATCAAGAGGATGAACGTTGGGACTTAGCATCTCATAACACATCCATAGCTTGAAAAGTTCCCCGAGAATATCATCCCGGCAAACATCGGAACTTAGCATACCGAAACTTGATCCGGAAAGCAAATGGACTCAGAAAAACTGCCCACGACATGAACCGGCGGCTGGGATAAGGCCAGCCCCCGGATTTACCATGCAACGTCCGGCGGCTGGGATAAGGCCAGCCGCCGGGTCTTCACCGCCCAGCACATCAGGCCCGTCCGAGATATGAACCAGCGACCGACATCACTTCAAAAATCGCCGCTTGGCATACATAAAACCTGCCTTTTAGCAAGCATGCCACCGTCCGTTGCTGATCACAACGGGACGATCTTTTTAACCATGGTTCCCCTTACATCCCAAAGCGGATAAAACGTAGCGCGCTATACAAATTTCCGGACTAACATCCGAAAGGCGTAACCTGACATTCCGCGATCCTGGCAGGAAACGTCTCAGACGATGTTCTATTGAGTTCATTTCCACTAAACGCCCCGCATAGGTAGAAAATGCAAAGCGTAAATCACTAAATGAACTCCTTAAACCCAGTAAACGCCAACTTGGAACGCTGGTCTTAGACATCTCACGACGAGGTATCAAACCGGCCCTGGTACGAGATCATAAACTCGTCCGAAACTAGCAACTAACCCAAACTCCAAGCCCAGCGGCTAACTCCGCTGGTCGAATAACTCAAGGGAAACTCCTCCCGAACAATCAGGTCCGAACCAATACAAGGAAGCAAAACTAAACCAATATCAGAACAGCGCCCCGATCAACCCGACTAACCTAAGCAAGCAAAACCAAACCAATACAAGGAAGGTCGAGCGCCCGATCCAGTCGGATAAACGGGCCGCCCGATCTCTTCAAATAAACGGCCAGCAGCCCGCTCCAAAAAAGCATAACCCGGCGGCTCGGACATGCCGGCCGCCCGGGATCGATCAACATAATCCGGCGACTGGCACACGCCGGCCGCCCGGGATCGATCAACATAATCCGGCGGCTGGCACACGCCGGCCGCCCGGGATCAATCAACATAATCCGGCGGCCGGGACATGCCAGCCGCCCAGGATCAGCCAACATAATCCGGTGGCTGGGACATGCCAGCCGCCCGATATCAATACAACATCCTCTCCAAATCAATACACGACGGCCGGGTTCGTCTCGGACTAAACCCAGCCGCCCACGATCATTCAATCAGGATCCTTGTACAAAGAAACAGCGTATGGCAAGAGACAAATCTCGAAAGCTTGTTTTATTGAAGTCTCAAAACAAAAGAATCGGTCCAGACCAAAAATCAGGCCGTACATAGCATAAATCTATAAAGCCAAAAACTCAAAAATAGCTAGAAAGAAAAACCACCGCATGGTTAAGAATCAGAACCAAACGCCTGGGCAATAGCAATATCAGAGATTCCGGAACAGACTCGTTCGATCCCGATAGGTCAACCACCCCGAGAGAAGTAGCCTCCTCTTCAACGGATCTTCCCTCGGGTACTGAAGCATTGTCATCCTTGCGGGCTGGACATAACTGAGAATCAATCTTCCCACGGATTTGAGCAATCACATCATCAAACCGAACTGCAGATTTATCGAACTCGTTCATCCATGTGGACAATTCACCTTCTCCTCGTCCAAGCTGGGAGGATCAGTCCCCTGTAGCAAAGCGACAAGTTCAACATTACTCTCTATCTGAGCCAAATCTACGTCCTGATTCCTTGCCTCAGACAAAGATCCAAGGTCTTCTTTCAGCGCATCCAAGAAATCGCGGAATTTGGCAACGGAAGCCTTGCGGCCATCCGCGTAAGCCCGTTGCACCTTCGAATTGCACGCCGCTTTTACACTGACCATCTGATCCTTCAAAGCCTGTACTTCCTTAGCATGACGCGCATCCTTGGCCTCTTGACGGGTCTTAAACTGCATCGCCACTGATCTTTCCGCACGTAACGAAGCAAGCTCTTTCTCGAGCAATTTGACCCGATGCGAAGACGTCGCTTCAAGTTCGTTAAGTTTCCTCCTCACCAGCCGAGCATCATCCCGAGCTTCCTCAGCACGCTTGCGGATTCCACGGACAGAAGCATCATACGTGCTGATACACTTGTTCACGGAAGACATGAACTGAAATAATAACAGGAAGAGTCAGTATAAAAAAAAAGAGAAAAGAGAGGAGAAGAAAGAGAAAAGGCAAGAATGGATAAACCTTCATCCCGCTCAAGGCCATATCCTCGTACTTCTCAGGCTCGTCCAGACTATCACAAGAAGGAAACCTAAAACTAGCATCCGTGATCACTGAAAAACTCCTAGTGGACTGACGACGATTTTTACAAACAGCCTCAGGAAAAGCAAGCCCTGGCGAAGGACCTGTGCGCCGAGCCTCGGGAAGAGAGTTTTTCACTCCGGGGTCAGCAAGGCAATCCGCCTGCTTTTGGCGCAACCGGTTGTCTTCATCACTCAGACCGTAGGTGATCCCGCCAGCCGCCGCTTTATCCTTGGGCAAACGCCTCGCGATACTTCGTTCAAGAATAGCCTCCTTCTTCAGAGGAGTGACCACAACGGTGGATACCGCCAACTTATCCGCAGGCCATTCGGGTGGAGGGACGGCTTGACTACCGTCCGTCAATCCCGATCCTGAAGGACCGGCCGCCGTCTTATCCTTAGAACCCTTCCCGAGTTTATTCGCCTCACTCTTCTTCTCCATCTGCCTCCTCTCGCGAAAAGATTGCCTAACCATTATCTTAAGAAACGGAAAGTGCACTCGGCAAGAGAAAGAACTCGTGAGGAAAAAGAAGAAGGAAGGATCCATATATATAGTCGGACGGTTCAAGTCCTAGTTTGAAAAGGAATTGAGTCTTTCCAATTCCGAGCCGACCACCCACGAGTCTTTCATACGAAAAGGAATTTTTTTACAAAAAAAAAAGAAGGAAAGAAAAAAGGAAATTTTCCCGTTTCGATCAATCCCGATAAAACCTCAGCTTAAAGCTCCTCGTCCTGGACTATGAGAACGAAGAGCTGGGGGGCTAACTGTTGGGGTCGAAATCCCCTCCTCGAAGATTGACGGAACGAGAAGTCAACGACAAGACCAAATGAAACTTATCCCGAACGTGGAACGGACGAGCTAAGGCAAACTGCCCACGATCCGTCCAGGAAGTCAACCGGTAGCTGGGACAAGGCCAGCCGCCGGATCCTCTTTCACCAACGGCCGGCGGCTGGGACAAGTGCCAGCCGCCGGATCTCCCTTCGTCCGTGGCCGGCGGCTGGGATGAGGCCAGCCGCCGGATCTCCCTTCGTCCGTGGCCGGCGGCTGGGATGAGGCCAGCCGCCGGATTTCCCCTCGTCCGTGGCCGGCGGCTGGGATGAGGCCAGCCGCCGGATCTCCCCTCGTCTGTGGCCGGCGGCTGGCACTTGTCCCAACCGCCGGGTCTTCATCACATGTCCACGATCATTTCTCAAGTCGAGACTCCTCATCCGAACATCGTCCAGTCGACCGACCGTCAAACGTAACTCAATGCCCGGACCGACCCGGAGATCATCCGTTTGCATGTTCTGACTCCATAGACGTCCATAAACGTTCCCCGAAAGACCGTGACGAACGTCCAGCCAGCCGTGGACCAGTCGCCGAGCATACAAGCCAAAGGAACCGGCGGCTGGCCATCAATACTGAAACCGACGGCTGGAAGTTCAAATAAAAAACAGGCGGTTCAAATCTCGGAAGTCATAAAACGCTCGGAACACTGTTCACGCGGGAAAAACCGTTGAAAAACATTATTCATCCCGAGACAAAGTAAACCGAAAAATCGAACTAAGCTTAAACCGAAATTCGGATTACTATTCACGGTTCACTATTCACGGGTCACTATTCATCGGCGGGCCAGATTTGGGTCAGGATGCGCAGACGGATCACGGAAGATTCTCGGGCCGGAAATCGGGCCCAGAAAGCTTAGGTCGGCGGCTGAAAGCGAAGGACAAGGTCCCACATCACAAATCTGAAGTCTTAGCCTCCTAGGATAGTCAGTATATATATGTACGCTCATGTAAAGGTTAAATCCATCCCAGATCCGAGTATTAGGAGTTCTAGCAATTTAAGACTATTCAGCTTTTGCTAATTTCCCTTGTACTTTCGGAAAATATCAATAAAATCTCCTTTTTCATCTTTTTGCATTTTTGGTCCTTTAGTTCTTTATAAATAGAATTTTCGAGCCCCCATTAAATATAAATTTTGACAGTGTGAGTTTCGGCTCTCACAGTGAATGGTCTTTTAGTTCTATCTGAGCTATGTTTCTTGAGATCATGCATGGTTTTCATTAGTAGTTATAACTAGATTCGTTCGGCTTTGCAAGATAATATCTTCTAAGAATTAGCAAAGAATCGAGAGAAAACTTGTCTCCACTAGTTCTCAAAAAAAAAAAAAGCTTCTCTCCATCCTTTTGTAGATATACTACGATTTATAAATATGTGGCTTGTAATATGTCTTCCAAAAGGTTCAATAATAATAATAATATGTCTTCCAATAAATAAATTATTTTCTGAGGAAAACAAAACTCAACATATGTGTGTACAATGACATGTTATTTTATTCATTTCTAAAAATGTGTCCATTCAGGAAATGTATCTCTATATGTTTAAAAATGATTTATCATATTATCATCTATTTTCTGTTCTGTTTTGAGTACAAGTGTACAACTCAAAATTGTTTATTAACATGGTATCATAAGGTAAATAATGTTAAAGGCTATTTAAAATCAGTAAATTTATAAAATATAATGATCTAATATTGTTTCCCACAAATGGTTATATTGAATGCACTTGGAAATGAAACACAAAGAGATTAGTGTATCAGCATGAGCCATCCTAAAAACATTTTTTAGGAGACTAACATTTTATGGTTCTAGAAACATTACAAAAAGGTAATTTGGAAACATTAGTCACAAACTCACAATATTACGATATGTTAAGAAAATTAGTTTTATTTAGCTAAGAGATGAAATGTTCAATTAATAGAACATGAGTCTAACGATATCAATGAAAGAAAATTGTATCTTTATATAGACTTAAAACTTTTAATTACAATCACGCATGCAACACAACCTAATGTTGCTATATATATCCCTAAAGAGAGCCACAAATTATTTCCTTGGTGAAGTAAAGAACGCTCTTTAGGATTGCTGGAACTGAATTTGTATGATAGTGTTATTATCTTGCTCAGATAAATCAAGTTAACCTTTGATCTTTCTGGATCTGTTTCTTTGTTCTTCATCCTATAACTAAAGAACAAGTCAAAGGTGATACAAAAAATCCAACTTTCCATCTGCAATATATGCCACTAGAAACCAAATACGTACGTCGTTGTAAACATTTAACCTGATTTTTAAGTTTAGAAATCAAGAAATGAGACAATATTCTTATGTTCACTTAACTGGCATGAGATCATGAGAAAAGAAAAAAGAGAGTTAGTTCTGAACATAGTCAAATCTCTCATATTTTCCGCAACAGAGTTAGTCCTGAACATGGTAAAATCCTCTCATTTTTCCCTCAAAACGACGAAGTTTTGAGCACCAGCATTCTTCTGTATCTTTGAGATCTTTCTCAGAATATCAGCAAAAGCGCTCTTGTCCTGTAAAAAGAGTTAAAAGCTCAGATATCTTAACCATATAAGGTTTCTTAAAAGAAGGAATAGGAATATAGTAGTAAATCAAATATTACCTCTTTGGTCTTAAGCCTTGCCTTAAACCTGGAGACAAGGTCCTGTGTAGTGACTTGCTTCTTCTCCATCAGAACAGCGCGGATTTCGTCTTCAGTCACAGGCCCAGTTGCAGCTGAGGCTGAGGGAGCTGGACTTGGTTCCGCTTTCACTGATTTTGTCGGTGCGTTGGTTTTGGAAACCGAGTTATTGTTTTTCTCTTCCTTCACAGAAGATTTCGTCTCCTGCTTACAAAGATTACCAAAACAAAAACTGTTTGTTAGAATTCAAATGACAACACAAGTAAAAGAGCACAAAAACAGAAGCAGGTGTCTTACATTTTCAGACTTCACTTTCTTCTGAACAGAGCTGCTAGGTTTTTTAGAATCGCTATCATTTAGCTTTCTCTTTCCCTTGGATGGTTTTGCAGAAGGTGTTCCACGAGAAGATGAAGGTGGTGCAGGCTTTGCAGGACTGGTTTCAACAGGTTCTTCTTTGGTCGCATCCTTTTGTTTTGTATTCGTCACTGGACTGAAGTTCGTCTCCTCCTCCTATGACATGACATTCGGAATGATATTCTTGTATCAGAACCAGTTCATATGGTAGCAACGATATTATCAAATGAGTGTGCTTTCAGAATTAAACAAGTTGATTTGGAAGCTAAAATGTCTCGAAAATTGAAGAGGGCTTACTTCATCTGAATCATCGTCGTCTTCTTCATCAGATTCATTCAAACCATTAGACTTGCCGAGCAATTTCTTCAGCTCTTTACCAGATTTACTCAACCCTCCCTCCTCTTCTTCATTTTCTTCATCATCCTCATCCTGCAAGGGAAGTCAGCAAAAAAAAAAAAGTTGGTACTTCACAGAGTCAGCAACCCAGTATTTAGTAAACATAGAAATTTGGATAATGCATCAAAGAAATTCCAAAACAGACCTGCTTTATTTCTGGAGGAGCGGGAATTTCAGGCGCCAGAAGATCTTCACGTTCCTCGGGATCATTACCAACTGCCTCATCATCATCCGTGAAAATTTCTTCATGCTCCCAGTCATCCCCTAAATAAATCAAACACGTTAAGAAAATGTTCAAACAATTCTCCAGTTTTGATATATAGGAGACAACAGCAACTCACCCTTCTCAATGTCATCATCATCCATGTCAAGATCACCACCCCTTGGACCTTCTTCATCATCGTCATTACTCTTTTTATTAAGACCGAGTCTACTCTTCCGTGATGCCTCTTCCTCTTCATCTTCCTCCCCTCTGTCAGAGACATTACCTTCTTCTTCCTCACCGCCTGATGACTTCTTACGACCCCTACCACCACCTCCACTGCTTCCACCGGCCTCTTTGTCATTCTCAACTTCTCCAAACAACGCTGGGCCATTATTCGCGGCTTTCATCATCCACCTTTGATACCCATCAGCAGTTTTCCTACGATTCTTCATCTTCTCTTCTGCTTCTTCCAGTGTAAGTTGCTTATACTGTGCAACCTTGTTGAAGTTATACCTAACACAGAATTAAGAACGCTCTCAGAACTGTAACGCAGACTAAGAAACATATCAGACAAAGGAAACTTTTGTTTCTCCATACCAAGAACCGGCAGGAATAGCGACAAACTCCTTGTTCTGCATCACTAAGAGATAGTAAGTTGCAGACTGAGAGCCTTCAAGATGTCCCTGGTACTGAAACTGCCCAGTCTCATCTTCCAAGATCCAAGGTTTGTTCTTTAACTTCTCCTGAAGAAATATCACAAAACTCATAAGCATTTACAAAAACTAACATCAAAATGATGTAACAAGATGATTGATCCAACACAATACCCGTTGTGCATCTGTAAACTGACGACCTTGTGGTATATCCTTACGAAGAGACCATTTATTCTCAGAGCCTTTCTTGAAATTAGGAAGACCAGTCACAAATCTACCAATGAAGTAGTTCTTATCTGTTGGTGTAGCCGCACGGACGTTGTATTCCTAAAAAGAACAAGGAAATTTGAATTTTTCTTCAAATACAAATTGATTTATTGAGATCACAAATCTAACCCGAATCAATCTGGTGAGGACGGCTCCACAATCGAGACACTTGGCTTTGTTCTCCGCCATGGTTTTACCGCACTTCAAGCATAACGTCATATGCCTGCACGAGCTTCCGTACAAATCGGACTGCGATCCACAGCCCATACACGCCGGCTTCAGCGTCAAACAGTTCGACATGTTGCTCCGATCCAAGAAATCGCCTTCTTCCTTCTGTACACAACCCAGAAAACGGAAATTTTAGGGTTTCGCGAATTCAAAAATCCAAATCACGAAAGATCACAGAAGGAATCGAAGATAAATCGGGCGATTGTCTTGTGTTCAAATCTTCGGGTTCCCTGTTACCTTCGGGTTCGAGATCGCAATTAGAATTTGTGTTCGTCTTTCAGAGGATACAAAATAGGTCCCATGTAGAAATAGAAGGAGAGGCTACAAATTTATATAGAGTGAGACTTGTCACGTCAAAAGACTGATTTGCCCTCTGACAGAGAGAGACTAACATCAGTTGATTTCTTACCATTTTTTGGTCTTATGGAAACTTCATTACATGTTAATGTCTTATGGAAACTTCATTACATGTTAATAATATTATTTGAGAAGTCACTTGCATACGTGTCGCGCTCACGTTGATTTTCACCGTGGTATACTACAGACATACCTTTAATGATATAAAATTTTTATTTCTTTTTAATAAAGGAAAGTTTTATTTTCCAATTTCTTTACTATAAAATAAAATTTTATATATTAAAAACAAGTTTTAAAAAATACAGAAAATTTTTATTTATTAAATTTATTTTTTCTTATTTACTTCTTTTATATAACTTTAAATAAATATATTTACTTCTTTTTAAAAACGTTTTTGCAGTTTCCTATTTCTTATTTACAAATTTATTTTATATTACTCTTGATAACTATCCAATTTTTAAAATTTTGTAAAAAAGGAAATTTTCTTTTTTAATTTATATTTGAAAAAATACGTTTAAAATAATTTTTTTAAAAAGGAAAAAATTTAAAAGGTAAGAACTTATAAATAAGAAAAAGGAAATTTCAAAAACTTAAAAAAGAAGTTAATATATTTATTAAAAAAATTATTTACTTGATTACAAAAAAACAGAAAATATTTTAATAAAATAAAGTTTTGTTTTAATTTTATTTTTAAATAAAAGATACATTTTTTATATTAAAACGTGATTAAGAAAATAAAGGAAAGTTCTATTTTATCAAAAAATTTGTTGCTTAAATAATTTTTTAATAAAAAATGAAAATATCATATTTTAATTTATAGAAAAGATATAGATTCAAGTGCCATTATTAAAAAACTTATTTTACAATGAAGAAGATATTGCTATTTTATTTTAATATTTTGATAATTATCCAATCATTGAAGAGGATAATGGTATTTGATATTAATTTTGTTAATTTTCGAATTGTTTACTCCTAAGTTTTTGCAATTTCGGGTTTTGCAATAAAGGAAAGGTTTAAAATTTCTTTTTCTTTCAACAAAAGGGAATCTTTATTTTTTTTAGTTTGCAATAAATGAAACTTTTATCTCTAAAAATTCTTTTTAAATAAAATAAGTATTTTTATAACCATAAAATTAAACGTCATTACGAAAATAAAGAAAAGTTTTAGTTTTTACTTTTTAACCATAATAAATTTTTAATAAAAATGGAAATATCATTTTAAATATATATATATATATATAAAAAGTTATTTTAATATATAGAATGTGAACACAATTAAATACTCGCAATTTTAGACAATAACAACGATCTTGTAGAAATCAAAACACTCACACACCTAAAATATATAAAATATGAAAAACAACAATATCCAACTAAATTATTTCTATGTTCTCACACATTGGTAATATTGACGATGATAAACAGCTATATTCTTTAATAATTAGGTTTTGAATATAGTGTTTAAAAAAATCTTTAGATCAATTTTTAGTTATGTAACTTTGAACCAATTTTAATGGGTCTAATTGGTTTAAACCCACTAAATCAAATCCTTAATTTTTAGATTCAATTTGAAAGTGATTAGTAGGTTTACAAAAGTTCAAAAAAAGCAAATACATGTATATATAATTAACCAGTAAAATAAAAATTTCCAAGATAACAAAAAATAATCAAACTAACTGTAAATAACCATATTTACTAGATTTAAAACAAACAATAAATTAAAAACAAAACGATGAATGAAATTAGAATTTTTTTTCGAAATAAAGTAAACCAGAATAGCAATCGTAATTAAAACAACAACTTAAAATTAGTTACATTATTTTATATTTAATCATAAAACATAAAAATTGCAAAAAATGTTTATAATAAATATAACAAAATATTAATTAATTTTAAAAATTAATGTCTACGCATATGCGCAGGCGAGTCACCTAGTATATAGTTAAGTTATGATTGATTATATACCCATGGATTTTTTTTATCATTGTTATAATTAATATAAACTAATTTCAAAATATTCAACAGTATTAATAAAAAGAACATATACTTAAATATTAAAAGATGCTATCACATAATAATAAGAAAAATAATATTTTTTCATAAAATTGAAACAAAAATAATAATAAATATTGAATTTCTTGAAATGGAAACTGTAAAAAAAAAAAATACTGTATAAAGAACTGTTAATAATTTAAATTTATAAAAATTGGAACTTTACTGTGACCGATTTTTGACAAGTTTTCTGGCAGTATAACTCGAATACAATTTTTAACACAAATCAGAATCCAATTAAAATATAATCACAATTAAACTGGTTTTGACCAACCAATCCGATTAATGTCAAGGTTTATATCTTATTGATGAATTGCTATCATTTAGCTTCTTAAAATTGTCTATTTCCCGGTTATGTTTCAACAAAAGACCAAAATCACCAAACCAACAAACAAAACGTAAGAAACTCAATTTATAAATAATCGTTCTTGTTCAAAACTGCATTTGCAGTAACACAACACGAAATAAAAGCATTACAAACTTCAAAACGGATAGGATTTTTTTTTTTCTACTAAGCTTAAAGTTGCACAAACTCACTTCAGTCAAAGCCTTTCCATAAATGGAGAGAGACCCATCATTCATAACCCACCAAAATACTTAGATGAGGAGCTTCTCAATAGCATCCTTAAGCTGCTGAATTTGAGATTTCAATTGGCTACCCTCGTTTGATGTAACGGAACAAGCAATCACGGGTCTTGTTACACCACATGCTCTTCCAAGGGATTCCTTCGACGGAACAAACACATAAGGAACATTCTGCAAAAACGAGGGAAAAATTCAACAATGCAATAAAGATATGACAAAAAATGACAAAGGAAAACACTTTCAATATAAAAAAATATAAATGCTCCCTCAGACAATCAATTACAAATCATATAAAAGATTTATCAGGTATACATTAGCTTTTAAATCATCATAGGGAACAATATCAACATTGGATTAACAAAAACACATTAAACGAAGAATAACAAAGCAAAAATATAATTTTTAGGGTTTAAGAGCTCAGAAAAAATGTTAGAAAACAATTATTTTCATTGACCACAAAAGGTCTCGTAATGAGCTGGGATAATATGTTATCATCATAGCCGCTTAAACCCTAATCCAAAAACAAATTGGGACAGTAATTAAAACCGAATCAAAAGAACAAAGATTTTAACATTTTAAGGCTCAGACACATGTATGAACATAGTTATACTCCTAGACCACAAAAGGCCTCATAGAGCTGGGATTATATGTTATCATCATCGCCATAAGAACCATATACACAGAGATTCATACGCTTTCTTCAACTAAATCTTGCAATTGAACTTTGTGATTAACTTTTACTAATTGAGATTCGTAGGTGGGCGAAAAAGGATAAGAAGAAATCAATACCTTATCTTCAGCGAGCAAAGGAAGATGAAGAAGAATCTCGAGAGGCTCAGCATCAGCAGCCATGACCACGAACTCGGAGATCCCACGGTTCAATGTCTTGGTAGCTTCATTAGCTCCCTTCTTAAGCTGTTTGTAATTCGTAGCTTGTTGAACAAGATCGAGGATTGTTACCGCTAGCTGAGAATCAGCTAAAGGATACGCCTTAGGGTTTACTCCTTCTACCGTCATCTTCGCCTCCGAGGTTCTAAGGGAAGAGATGAGAAGAAAGAGGAAGCTAGGGTTTTGATTTGGTTAAGAAGGGGACAACGATTTAGGGTTTTATAAAGGGAAACCTACAGGCGCCTCTCGCCGACTCAAAAGGTCTGAGATCTCTTTTTTTTTATGCAAAAAATAAACAATTAGAAAAATAAACAATTAAAAAAATAAATAAAAAGCATTTCGACAATCTAAGCCCAGCCCAGCCCAGCTCAGCCCAGCTCAGCCTAGCTCAGCCCAGCCCAATTAAGTCAATTTTTTTTGGGTCAACTTAAATTAGATGAAACAAAGAACGATTATACATAAGACCGATTTATACATGAGATCGTTGGAGTTTGAAAGGATCCAAGAGATAGTCGTGTTCTGTAGATTGTTTCGAGCTTCCTTTTGTGAGACTATGTTAATTTGGAAACTAAAGAGTAGAATACTTTCAAGTAAAAAGATTTTACATTATTAAAAAGAGTATTACACATACTAGATTCAAACAAGATTAAATGAAGACATGTAAATTGTTAGATTTAGTCATTTAGACGTAAAAAATGAGAACAAACTCTATACAATAATATCAGAGGTGTGTTTTAAAGAACTGACTTTGACACAAAGTCACTTAGAAAAAAGTAATATTATTAGTTAGCTTATTGATTTTTTTTACATATATTTACATAGTTTTTTTAAAATTTTATTTTCATATATATTAAATAAAAGCTATAATCAAATTATAATCATATCACTATATAAAACTTCCAATTACAGAAATTCTAGATATTACAACATTAGATTACAAATAATACAAAAGAGTTATTAACAAAAAAATATACAATTAAATCACAAATAAAACTAGATCTAGGATATATACTAAATAAATAAAGTGTGAATATATGAAGTAAAAACCACGACAAAACTCAAAACATTCTAAAGAAAAACAATAGCACAAAGGGGAAAAAGTTTTTTAAATAATAATACATGTACATAAATTGTACAATTTTGAATAGACTGAGAAGAATAAATATTCGCACTTCAGCGCACATCATTTGATAGTTTTAAATAGATTTTACAGTTCTTTTAAGTTTTTAAATTATTTGTTATTCGATGGCACAAAGACATACAACACATTCTGCAGCAATTCAAAGAGAAAAAAAGAGAGCACAAATTGTTAGTTACAAACTCAGACTCAGAATGTCGCTTGTGAAAATGGTTGCTGAAAAAAACTGATAAAGATATGCAAATGGAGCCTGTTTTAACTAGACAAGAACAATCAATCTAAATATAAAAACAAATGGAATCTGAATATAAAAGCTTTATTAGCATTTAAATCATCTTAGGGAACAAGATCAACACTCAATTAAACTTAGAATAAATAAACAAAAATGAAAATATGAGTTTATTTCAGGCAGATGAATCCGAGAAACAGGATCAGAGCAAAGGAGATTAGACATGGATTTATGAGTTTTCAATTTTGGGAAGAATCTAGGTTATTCAATTCTGAGAAGATTTTTGGAAGAATTGGTGGCAAAGGAGAGAAAAAAGTTGAAGAAGAAGTCAGATTTTTTGGGATTGGATCGGGTTTTTCTCTGTAACATGTTTAACTTTGGTTTAATATTGAATTTAAGTGGTTAATAGTTAATTTAGTAAACCAGACTGAGATTTTGAACTTTCGATTAGGAAAGATATATGTTTTCAATATAAAAAGATATAAATTTCGAATTTTGTTTTTGAGGAGATTTAGCATAATGTTATAGTTCCAGTAGAAATAGATCCGTTTTCTCGTTAGTTTTAGTTTTTGCATGTGACTTTGTCGTGTTTATTGGTTTTGTACTTTAGTATTTGGGCTTCAAATTAATTTGTACTGCGCTTTGCCCGTTATGGGTTCTGGCCTTTATGGGCCTTCAATATAAACGAGTTGGAAAAAAAAACAAAATAAATATTTTACCAATACTCTGAGTTCTCTCAGAGACTCTCCGATCGTGTTTGCTTCACCGAATCGAACAAGAGAGAAGATCTCAGAGCAAGCGATATAATTAGGATTTAGAAGAGGAGAAGACCAAGTCGGAGGGAATCTACAATGGCAGAGGATTTGGTTCTTGATACGGCGATTAGAGATTGGGTTTTGATTCCTCTCTCCGTCGTGATGGTTCTCATCGGTATCCTCCGATACTTTGTCTCTAAGCTCATGCGTTCTTCTCCAGCTCCCGATGCTAAGATGGTCAAAGAAGGGTCAGTTTTCTCACTTCTCTGCACGATGATCTCTGTGTTCTTTTTTATTTTGCTGACTCGATTCTGATTCTGTTTTTTTTTTTTCTTTTCCAGGCAAGTTATTATCAGGGCTCGGAATCTTAAAGCCGGTGCCAATTTCATCCCGCTGAGATCATTCCGCACTCGTAGACTCTACTTTAGCAACGAGGTATGCTTTTTTCTGAAGAAAGATTTGACCTTTAAGCTTGTCCCAGTTTTGGTTTCACAAGTTCGTGACTTTTGTAAGTTGTCCCAGTTTTGACTTTTAAGTACTCTATAATTTACTTGAAGATCTTTGTTTATCACAATCTAGTTGAAGCTTATTTAAGATTAAGAGTACTCTGAAGACATGCGGATGGATAAAGTGTTATCATTTGTGTGGAAATCAGTTACCTTTCTGATATCTGAAGATAAGTGTACTGTCATGTAGTACCAAGCTTGGTGTTTTAGTTGCGTATTGTCACACTTTGACTATCTCTTTTTTCCTTTGCTTGAGGGAAAGTAGAATGATCTATGGGGTTTACAGTTTCGTTTCAAGTGCATTTAGTTAGTCCCCATCTTATGGATATGTAATGCTGTGAAAAAATGTGTTTGATTGGTGCAGGAGAATGGTTTGCTACATGTTCCCAAGGGCGAAGGCACAAATCCTCAAGCTCAGATGTTTTCTGATCCTAACATGGCTATGGATATGATGAAGAAAAACCTTTCCATGATTATTCCACAAGTATATATTGAATCTGAAATTTTCTGTCTGCCTTTGTGGTATTGGCTATATAGGAAGCTGATATAACGTACCTTTTTGCAGACGCTCACTTATGCATGGGTCAACTTCTTCTTCTCTGGATTTGTTGCAGGTTTTTATTTCTTATAGAAATTTCTGCCGTTAATCTTGAATTTGATAACCTGGTTGTTTCGTCAGTTGATCAGTCTCCTTGATGCTGTAGTCTATGCAAGTATTTATGATTCCATATTGTATGCGTCTGAGCCTTCTTCGTTTATATTACAGCCAAAATACCGTTTCCACTGACACAAAGGTTCAGATCAATGTTACAGAATGGTATCGACTTGAGCACTGTTGATGTTAGCTATGTGAGTAGTCGTTCGTGGTAAGTATCCAAGTTACATAAAGGATTCATTGTTATCTCTGTCCTTTACGCATTTCTCAGTATGCTAATCATATTTGCTTCTGGTTATTGTTTCATGAGCGTTTGTGTCACTTTTCAGGTACTTCTTGAACTTGTTTGGATTAAGAGGCTTGTTCAGTCTCATTCTCGGAGATGAAAATGGTTGATATTTCCGCATTACTAGTTTTGATCCTCCTTCAACGTCTAATTCTTTTACTAGTCTTGGTAATTATGGTATACGTTTTGCTTCCTATGCAGCCATTGATGATACACAGCGTATGATGCAAATGGGTGGGTTTGGATTTGATGCTTCAAAGGTATTCATTATATATATTAACAACCTTGCTTGTGATCACTCTGAAAGTGTTATTTTGTTATTTTAGATCTTTGGCCATAACTAATTCAGTATCATTGCATTGCAACTTTGATCAGAGCTTGAGTGCAGAGAAAGATGGTCTCGACATAATCCAGCACGAATGGGCTCTGCCTCGATTTGAGCAGCGCGCAGAGTCCGTATTGAGAAAACTCGTGAAGTAGAGACAAGACTATATGGTTTTCTGACACAAACTTTGAATCCAGACAAGTCTCTGTAGAAACTTTGACATGAAACCAAATCCAGACACACACAATTTTGTTGTTTATGCTGGTAGATTCTGCTTCTGTTTCTCTTGTTCTTTTGTTTTTTTTTCTTTTTTGTTTTTTTTTTGTTATAACAGTGCTCTCTATAAAATATTCTCCAGATCTATATCCGGTTTAATTTGGTACGATTTGATTAGCTTCAATTACAAAATCGGAATGTTTCGGTTTATTTTGGTAAGATTTGCAGTGGTTTTGGTAAAAAAAAAAAGTAAAATTTTTCAAGTTTTTTGGAGTTAATTATATATAATTTTTTTTATGACTTCAAATTCAGAGAAAACGACAACAAAATTTACTCCTCAGTGTTTTAGCTAATCTTAAGCAGATTTTACCGTTTTTCTTAACTTTTGATTATTTGTTATTCCGAGCAAATTTTGGGTTTTTAATTTATCTATTTTATAGATTTTATATTTTTGAGTATTCGTTGTTGTGTCCGAGTTTTGGTAAAAAATATACAATTGTTCAAGTGTTTTGGAGTTAATTATATAATTTTTTTACGATTTCAAATTCAGAGAAAACACGACTACAAATTTACTCTTAATTTTTTTAGCTAGTCTTTAGCCGATTTTAAAGTTTTTCTTAACTTTTGATTATTCGTTATTCTGAGCGAATTTGGGTTTTTAATTTATCTATTTTATAGATTTTATATTTTTGAGTATTCGTTGTTGTGTCCGAGTTTTGGTAAAAAAATATACAATTGTTCAAGTGTTTTGGAGTTAATTATATAATTTTTTTACGATTTCAAATTCAGAGAAAACACGACTACAAATTTACTCTTAATTTTTTTAGCTAGTCTTTAGCCGATTTTAAAGTTTTTCTTAACTTTTGATTATTCGTTATTCTGAGCGAATTTGGGTTTTTAATTTATCTATTTTACAGATGTAATACTTTTTGAGTATTGGTTGTTGTGTCCGAGTTTTGCCAATCAGGTGTTAGATGATAACACGACTTTTTATATTGGTACAACCAGGGCATCGATGCTAAACTCAATCTTAGTTCTCTTCAAACAAAGTATTAAAAGTAAAAGCTTCGTAATAAAATTGAAAAGCAAGAAAAGAATCGAATAATTCTTTCGTTGTTCTGTAAAGACTTGTTTGAATATCTAAAAAAACATTGGAACATCGGAATTAATGGTTAAAAGAAGTAGAAGGAATAAAGAGCTAATAAAAAGAGGTGACGTGAGAGAATTAAACTTTAAAAGTAGATTAATAGAATCAGTGGGAAAAAAAAAAAAAAAAAAAGATGAAAAGGAAAGCATAATAATGACTGATGAGTGTCACCTTCACATATGTCCAAGTGTACCACCACACCTAAATAGTGAACCAACCCATTAACAAATACTATTTTGTTTTGGACGTAACTGAGATTTTTCAGCGTATAAAACCAATATTGCCTTCATGATGTAACTTTCTTATAGGCTATATGATTTGTGTGGATCATCATGTGTTTATCTAATGTGATGTTTGAGAGCGATTAAAAGATATTTATGCAACCTTAGCTAAAACCTACAGCTTAGCACTCAGAAGCTACACAAATGAAATTATTTGGTTCAAGAAGCTGACACTTGGAGGCAAATTTCAGATCTAAAGGAAGACAAGCAACTCAATGTGCTGATATTGCTGAAAGAGCTTCTTGTTTCTCTATTTACTAATGCTTGCTATATATCACTCATTGGTTGTTACCAATTGTTGGAAGAAAGAATTCTGAAGTTGGTTCACAAGTATTATTCTAATGTCATGTTTGTTGGAAAAAAATTACATAATACCACATACAATACAACGAATTTAACAAGATTTTAACTTAATTTGAACTATTTAAAAAAAAAATTGTTGTGTATGCCGGATGCAGAAAAAAATCCTCCAGTCCTATACAGTATTAACGATTTATGTTTGAAATCATAATTAAAGTAACATTAATGTTGTTTGAGTGATCTAAATTAGATGATGTTACGTTCTCTCAACCTATAACTATTTTTCTATTTAATTATAACTAGATCCGAACATGCGCTTCGGCGCGCGGGATATGAATAATATTGTTTCAATTAAAAACATAAATTTTAAAAAATTTAATATAATTTGATATAATAATAATTTTAAAAATTATTAAAAAAATAATAACATTGCAAATAATGTGTAACACTATACTTTAAAGTTGTAGTGTGAATTATTTTGTGAGTTTTTTTATGGCTTGATTAGAAATTTACAGAAAGAAAATAGTTTTAAACAGAAAGAAGTAGATAAGCAGCAAAAAAATTCAATTACATCAATTTAATGCAAGTGGAAGTAAATTTAATATTATAAAATTTATTATATTCATACTAATATTTATGAAAATGTTTAGCATTTCTAGAAAGAAAATAGTTTTAAACCAATAGCAAAAAATAAAAAATTACATCAATATAATTAGAAGATAAGTGGAAGTAAATGGTAAATTAGGAAATTTAATATTTACATAGTAATATTTATGAAAATAGTTAACTTAATATTTATATTTGTTAATATATTGGACTTTTAAAAAAATTATTCTGATTTCAAAATAATATCTTTTGATTTAATATCTTAACAAAAGTTTAACCTATTTTATAAGAATATAAAATGTAATGTTATTTTTATATTCAATAATAATATAATAGACTATATCCCGTCTTTAAGATAAGTTTTTTTAATGTGTAGTTATTTTTTATAAATAGTGTATATTTGTACATTTAAAAGTTATAGTTTGAAATGTATTGATATTTTTATTTTAAGTATATGATAAAATTATATAGTCTATTCTATTAATTTGTATTTGTTCTTTTATTTTCTAACTTTTATAATTGAATTTAAAATTTTATATATATTTAAGAAAGTTAAAATATGATAATCCGTTTATGAAACTTATCGCATCTTAGTAATTTTTAATAGTTTGATAATAAAAATGAGTTAATTAGTCTTTTTAACTTGTTTTCTAATTGTCTAAATATATTACATATTTTAATAAAACAAACTACACAAACCCGGAATTATATATATATATATCAAATTAAAAATACAAAATATACTTTATGTTACTTTCTGTGTATATTTACCAAATATATTTTTATGTTACTTTATGTGTATATTTACTAAAATTAGATTTTATGTCTTAAAAATTAATTTATTATATTAATTAGTTATATTTATCATTTGATTGAATATCTAATATATATATTATTACTATTTTCGTTTTTAATTAATCACATAAGTGGGACCCATTATTTTAAATTGTTAAGATACATATCTAATTAATAGTATATTTTTATTTATGGTAATTAATTTCTATATAATTAGATGTGTTCAAGTGTATTTAAACTATTATAGACTACATATATGTTTAGTCTAAATTATCCTTAATGAAATTCTATCTTTTCATTAAATTTTAGTGGCATATTTCGTAATATAACACATGACAATAGGTTTATTTCTTAAGGGACTCCTGTTTTAATATAGTAGATAAACTGTAAGTTCTTTGTTCAGTTATGTTGTAATGTTGTAAAAAAAATCTATAAAATATAACGAAGATTATCATGTCATAATAAATGCATTTTTCTAATTGTCGTTTAATTTGAATGTTACAAAGTTTTTTTCTTTTCGATATAACTCTTTCAATCAACGAATGTGATCCCATCTTCCCAAAAACATTTACCATATTCATTAAAAAAAAAAAAACATTTACCATAATAAACACATCTTATTCTTTTTTTCTTGTGACAACAACACTTCTTATTCTATATTAAACAGAATTTATATTATCCACTATCCCAAGAACATCCGAAATCAACATTATTAACTGCGAGATAATTCATACTACTACAGAACATTTGAAGTCTGTCTCGAACAAATATAAATGAATCTTAATCATCATTTCGATCTTTAAAAGTTTCTATACTGCAATTTTAATCATTGCATAAGTTTTAAATGACAAAGCTAGGCCTCGGTGTTCGGTTTTTCGGTTCGGTTCGGTTCGATTTTTTCGATTTTCGGTTTTTTCGGTTATAGAGATTTAGTAACCATTCGTTTAGTCATAAAATTCGTTTCGGTTCGGTTTGGTATTATCCAGAAAAAATTCGGATCTGGTTTGGTTCCGGTTCGATTACGATTTTTTATATTTTCGGGTAATTTGGATAAAAAATACGGATAATTCGGATAAAATATTGGGTAATTCGAATAATATAGGATATTTTGGATAAAAAGTTTTTGATAATTTTATATAATTCGGTTTTTAGTAATATTTAGTTAATTCAAAATTATTCAGTTATTTTAAATATAAATATAAATAATATTTTTAGGTATATGGATCATGTTTCGATTATTTGGTTATTTCTTCAGTTTCGGTTCGGTTCGGGTATCGGTAAATTCTCAATTCAATATCCAATAGATGTTTCATAAAATTCGGTTCGGTCTCAATTTCAGTTTAATATTTCGGTTTCAGTTAAAATGCCCAGGACTAGACAAAACAATCGATGTTCTTAGGACTTCAAAAATTAGTCCCATATATTCGGTTTGGGAACTTCTAATTATAATAAAAATAATTTTAAAAAACCCCAACCTTATCAAAGAATTGATTAATATTAGGGATATTATGTTACATTCATTTCTTCTCCACGCGCCACACAAAACACTTTAAGCATCATAACATAGTATACACACTTTAGTGATTTTCTTTTACGTGTAAACATGACACATCAAGCATCATCAATATGCTCAATAAATTTTAATTTCATTATAAATATTTACTTTCTTAGAAGATCAATTCTATAAATAGCCTCCTTCTCTTCGCTTCATTCACTCACAACTCTCACTCCTTTCCTAAACATATACACAATTTTTCTTTCCATTGTTCATACTTTTCTTCTTTAGAGTCTCCAAATGGCTGGTGTTGAGGTAATTAATTTCTTTTTCTTGTTGTTTTCAGTGAATCATATAATCCCAATATATTTTTGATACTCGGTAAAATCTTCAAATACACACATATATATATATAGACACATATATATGTATATAGCAGCTTCATAAACACACAAATAATTCATTTTATCAAAAATAATAATAACAATAATAATTACAGCGTTTTCAGACAACGAATCATCTGTACAAGTGAGATTACAAATTATCATGTCGTATAATTTAAGTATGTTTTTTTTTTTTAAACAAGTATGTTTTTCATACTCGGTAGAATCTTAATATATATATATATATATATATGTATATAGCAGCTTCACAAACACAAAAATCATATTTTAAAAAGAATCATGTTTACAATTTTTTAAAGAAAGAAATTTCATGAAATATTTTGTACATCAGTTTTAAAAAGTTTCAACAAGAGATCATTCAATTGATATTGATTATACAGATGTGATATATTTCCACAACCATTTCAGCTAAGCGTATTTTTAGATAACAAATTAAAAGGGTTGCGCAAGTGCTCTTATATCTCCATTTGATAATCTTCATTTCTATCCTTTTTATTTTATCTTTGAAAGCTCAATCTTTTCATAACACGGCTGATCATGAATTATGGCTCATGACGCAAACCTCGGTCGATTTCTTACCGCAGGTTGAGAAAATAGTACCAAACACAGAAGAGAAGACGACGACGGAGGCAACAACGATCGAGACACCTAAAGAAACCGTTCATAAAGATGACTCAGCTGCTGCTGTCGAAGTTGAAATCAAAGATGAAGAAGTACCTAAGGTAGAGAAAGAAACTGAAAAAGAGGAGACATCTGCTGTTGAAATTCCGGCAGCTGTGGAAAAGCAAGATGTTAAGCCGGCCGCAAAAGAGGAGAAGACCGTTGAAGTCAAGACAGCATAAGAAGCTTTTTTTTTCTACCATGAGAACATTTCTATTTTGTTTCTGTTTTGTTTAAAATCCTATATTTCACGAAATATAAGGTGATGATGAGTTTCGCATAATAATAAGACAATTCAGGGGTCCTAGTAAGGTTGTTGTAATGTTTATTTGATATAATGATATTATGGTTTTTTCTTTAAATTTTGTCTACGATGAGACGATTGAGATGTTCTTAAAAAGGGTTTAATATATGTATGTTCAAAAGAGGTCTAAGAGAGTTTGATGTCTGCATGTTCAAAAGATGGTCCCAATAGGGTAAAGATGGTCTTAAAGGAGTTTGATGTCTGTTTGTTCGAAAGATGATTTAAGGGAGTTTGATGTCTGTTTTTTCTTTTGGGTAAAAAAATGGCCTTAAGACAGAGTTTGACGTCTGTTTATTCAAAAGATGGCCTTAAGAGTGTTTGATGTCTAAAAAAGAAACAAAAATAGTAGTGGAACGAAACTTCAAAGACTCCGTTTTCGCTCTTTGGGCTATTTGCTGATTAGACTACAAATTTTCATGTCAGTAGTTTTTTGATACTCGGTAAAATCTTTGGAAAAGAATGATACTCGCAGCTTCTTTTTTTTTTTTTAACACTTAATAAGATTAGATATCCAAAGGATGAATAAAGAGTTTGTAGGATCAAATACAATCACCGAGCGAGAAAAAACAACGGATAAGCAAGAAATCAACTATTTTGACCAAAAATATGAGTTAGCCAACTTGGAAACCCAGATACTACATATGATTGAGATTGATCCTCTCGAGTTACACTTCTAGCTATTAGATGAGCACCTAAGTTAGACTTGTAAGACTGATACTCGCAGCTCCAATCCAAAAAATTGTTTAGGGCAGACCGTAACAAAACCGATTGAAAGTGATATAAAGGCCAAGCTTTAGGCCGCAATATGGCTCCAACAAGTGCTTTGTCTTCAAATCCAAAAATGATACGGTTGAAGTTTAGGCTTGACATACTTTCAATAGCCCACAACCAACTTTTTTAAATCCGCATCCAAAATTGATGGGCAGTTGGTGAAACTTCTTCTGCTATGAAGAAGCACAGTTCCAGAATCATTAGAAAGAACCCATGAGGCTCCACTGATTTGGTTACTTTTATCCCAGGCTGTTCCGACATTGCATTTCAGCTAGTTCGCAGGCGGGGGTTTCCATCCAAAGATCTGTTTCTTCTTTAGTTCCAGATCCAGTCTAAATTCGACGCTTTCCATTTCCTTTATCTGAAACCAATGGCTAACTTCTTCTTTGATTGATGAAACCGAGTCAAAAGCTGAGATGATCTTCCCTTCAAAGAGAAAAGAATTTAGGTTCCTCCATAAATTTCATAGTATCCAAGGGAAGGACCTACAAATTTCTTCTGGTACTTTCCTGTTTTCACCAATCATCAAAACATAGAAGAGATTCTGATATAGAGAAGAAGAATCAAATCCGAACTTTGGAGAAGGGAAGGGAAATGATGCCCAGACTTGCCTAGCAACAGTACAAGTGAAAAGAACATGATTAACTGATTCACCTTCAGTTCCACAAATCTGGCAACGAGAGTCCACTTTCATGCCCCATCCTGACAAAGAATCAGGGACTGAGATTGCACCACTAACAGCTTTCCAGAGAAACATGCGAATCTTAGGTGCTGTTTTCAATTTCCATAATCGCTCTTTGATGGGGTTAAGGGAGGGAAACATCGCTGCTTCCAAGTGAATTGGATTTTTAGCTTCTTTAAGGGCTAGCCAGTATCCAGAACTGCCTGTGTAAGATCCCGACTTAGTGTGGTTCCAGCAGAAAAAAATCCAGTGAAGACATAACCGGTTTAATTTGGAGAATAAGGTCGATGTCCCTGGGGTAGAAGAGATCCAGCAGCACTCCCGTGTTCCAAGTGCCCGAAACTGGGTTCAGTAGTTCACTAATCCTCTGGTCAATGTTGATTAATGGATTTTTGATTAAAGGAGCTCGCATTATTCCATCAGCCAGCCAAGACGTAGACCAGATGTAGAGTGATTCCCCGTTGCCAATCATTTGTCGCAGCCCTTTGACCAACAATTCTCTGCCATGGAGAATACTTCTCCAAGCAAAGGAAGACTTCTGACTCAAAGCGGCTGATAGAAAGGAGCCATTGCTATAATACCTGCTTTTAAAAACCCTTGCGACGATCGTCCTGTTGAATGCGCCATGCCTGTTTTGCCAGGAGAGATTGATTGAAGAGATGTAAGTCCTTGAACCCTAAACCACCAATTTCTCTAGGCATACACAACTTTTCCCGGCTGATCCAATGAATCTTCCCTTTTTCTTCCGTAGATTGCCAGAAGAAAGAAGCCATTGCCGAAGCAAGATTATCACAGGTTGTTTTGGGGAGCTTGAAACAACTCATAGCAAAAACCGGCATAGCTAAAGCAATCGACTTCAGAATGACTTCTTTTCCAGCCTGAGATAGAAGTTTGGTGTGCCATCCAGTCATTCTTCCTTTCATACGCTCTTGAATGAAGGCTAACATCTCAACCTTTGACGCACTGAAACATTCAGGGAGGTCTAAATATGTTCCAGCTCCACCTTCATTCATAATTCCCAGCGCATTCTTGATTGTATCTCGAGTAGCCAACAGAATTTTCTCTCCAAAGGTTAGAGAGGATTTGTTATAGTTGATGGTCTGACCCGTTGCTGCCTCATATAACTCCACAATTTTCTGAAAGACAATACATTGATCGACGTCTGCTTTGAAGATGAATAAGCTATCATCAGCGAAGAACAGATGATGTATAGCCGGACCATCATCTGTAAACTGGATTCCATTGATGAGTCCTTCTCTTTCTGCCTTGTTCATGAGGAAAGTCAGTCCTTCGGTACAAAGTACGAACAGGAAGGGAGAAAGGGGATCCCCCTGCCGTAATCCCCTCTTAGGATTTATCAAACCATACAGTTGACCATTCACCAAAACCGTGTATGTGATCGTGGTAACGCATGTCATTATCCACTGCACCCAAATATGATCAAATCCTAGAGCGACCAATAAAGCTCGTAAGTAGCTCTAATATACTCTGTCGAAAGCCTTGGACATATCCGTTGTTGCCGTCATGAACTCTGATGAAATCTGATAATGAGTCCTAAGGTTGTGAACTGCTTCATGGGCTATGATGATATTATCTGAGATTAGGCGATCAGCCACGAAGGCTGATTGGTTTGGCGACACGATTTCAGGGAGGAAAGGTTGAAGACGGGCAGATATTATCTTCGAAATGGTCTTGTACATCACTGTGCATAGACTGATCAGTAGCAGGTTCTACATTGCAGGTTCTACATTAGGGAGGAGTGGACCTTTTTGAGGATTAGGCATAACTGTGTAAAATTCCATTCACAGGGGAAGACACCCTTCTCGAAAACACATAGCAGCTTCATAAACACATAAATCATATATTATTATTTTAACGATTAACTCTCAAGACAAAGAATCATGTGTACAACAGTACAAGTACAAGATTGATTATCAATGTTCATGTCATATTTTCTACCACTACCATCAGTTTAAAAAGTCTCGACAAAAGATCATTCAATTGATAATGAATTAATGATAATACAAATGTGATATATTTCCACAACAATCTGAACTAACCGTATTCTCAGATAACAAAACGGTTGTGCGTTATGAGGTTGATTGTTTGAAGATTTTAGAAGAGATTTTGGTTTTTATTTGTCCGAAAATCATTTTTAAGTCAATCATGATTTGTGTTAAACAAATTCCTAAACGCCTCAATCTCTATTTTTGGGTTTTTGAACTGGTTATGTCACTTTTTGATTTTTTTTACTGATTTTTATTTTTTTTAGTATATTGACTTTTTCAATTTTCTTTTAAAACACAATCAAAACAACCGCTAATATCTTTAGCTTAGCTAACAGAGTGATATACAATCAAAGTCATTATGTCTAGTTGAACATTATATTTATTTCATGTATTAAAAAGTAAAAAAAAATATTAATGTATTATATTTTGTTTATTAAAGACATTTCCTTTTTTTCTACAACAAATTACTAATTATGTTTGGTATATATGAGTCACACCAACTAATCTATAAAACACAGGAACAAAATTTCAAGAATCACAACTTTTTTCTATAGATCAATCTAGTTTTCTTTAGATCTTTTGTATTTTTTATTAGTTTTATAAGAAATAATATGTTTTCATTAGAAAGTTTGTAGTTTTACTTTATCAACTTTAACTTTACAAACAAAATTAATAAGTCGAAAACCAAAAAATAAATAAATCACCATTAAGTTTTCTTAAAAACTAAAATCTAAGTAAAATCAAAAATCATAATTTGAAAAATCAAAATCTAAAAGTAAAAAAATCAAAAACTAAAATCTAAAAACCAGGCCTATCTAGAAAAATTTACAAAATTAGTAGTGGAACCAAACTTCAAATGCGTCTACCCCTGGCTATTTGCTTATCGTAATTAGTTAACGAATGGCCCTAACTTTAGTCATACCTTAATGATTGGATCCGTTCCCTCGAAATACCGAGACAAGGTCATTTTCTTGAAAATTTGTTCATTGCCATAAGTTTCCAGATTAAATTAATTTATCCATAAGTTACAGAAACACAAATTAAGAAAGGATTCTTCGACCTTTCACTCCCGGCTAACTATACACCAAAAGCACCAATCTACCAACCTAAAGATGAGAGCGAGAGAGAGAGAGATAACTTTGATAATTTTATTCACCATTTACCGAAACTGGAGCTGACATGATCTTGAGCGATGAACCGAAGTCGTTGTTCCATGAGAGCACTCGACGGGTACTTTGGTAAACAGAGCCGGTAAAAGCAAGTGTGAGACGTTGGAAGACGATCATTAGCTTCATGTAATCTGTAGATATAAAGCTTCGATGACAATCCTCTAAACCCTTCCACTGGTATAAACCTCGTCGACGTCCAGAAGAAGAGCACACTCCTCCGTTCTTCCTCTGTCATTTTCTTCAGAATCTACCCAAAAAAATCCGACTTTAAGGGATTCCAAAGTTATATATAAGAAAAAGAGTTGACCTTTTTACGTATTACCTTCCAGAACCAGTCTATTTGACGGTCTGTTTCTTTGAATCCGTTGTACTCTGTATGAGCTTTCCAGTCATCAATGCTTATCGGGTTTTCTCCTCCTCCAAGCATCCCATCAAAATCCTCTAAGTTTATTTGATTGAAAAAGGGCGCTACAGATTGAGAAAGGATTTCAGAGAAACCCAGGGAAAATTGCTCTACTTGCTCGTAGATTGATTTGGCAAATCGATGTTCAATCAGGAGATTGACATATTCTTCCCTGTTCTTGCTGTTGACAGCCCTGGATTTCCCTCCTTTACATAGCTCTTTTGTGTCCCTTTTACCCAGCTCCTCGGTTTCCAACACAAATGTTAGACCAAGACCGGCGTCTGAATCGAATAACACTGGATCCATCTCTAGAATCTGTTTGCAGCTATTGTACATGATTCGATCCGTGTCCTTGATATCTTCCAAACAGATTTTCTTGTTGGCCAACTGTGAGAAGAAAACACCATCGAACAGCACCCCCACTTGGACTTTATGCATCAAAGCTAAAGCAATCACACGACCAGTGAACTTGAAGTAATCGAGATGCATTGGATCCACCTTCGATGCTGAATGTAAGACAAAACTTCAATATCACTGGAGAGTAAGTATAACACAATGTATCTATTTAGAGAGAAGAGTGACATGCATGGATTTGTTTCTTGCTTCTAATGGCAACTTAAATGATTTCAACTCACTCATGCTTCCTTTCAGATCATTAAGCAAGAAAAAAGAAGCAGCCCAATTAAGCGGTATGCAAAATCATAGGATTACGATAGCTCGATTAGTAAATCCTTCAGCATATAAATCCTAAGATGATAGAACAAGATATCTCAAGTGTATATATACTCCGTGCATCATATTACAAGCACAATAGGAATTATATACCATATGCAATACTGACATACTAGATATGTTCTCAGGATTCTAAGAAAACAGCGTATTGGAAATCAGATATCAGACAGTAAGAACCAAAAGGAATGTCTAAAGTTCACTTGCAGTAAGTCTATGTCATGAGAAAAGCAACAAAGCTAACCTGGATTAGGCGAGAATCTTCTGAAATCATCGGCAGATCGAAGGAAGAGGGAATTTCGCGGATTAAATATCTCCTGACATACCAAATAGAACCATTCTCTTAAAACACCAGGACCTGTAGCTTCCTCATTCTTGAATTCCATAAATAGTCCACCAAGAAGTGCCCCGGGGCTTGCGCTCGCTATGTACTCAAACGATTCAGCTAACACATTGGACCGATCTATGAGCATTTCGTGCATCTCTTCATAGTCTTCTTTCACGTCAGGAAACAACAGCATTGCCAAATGCCTCCTACATTCAAAGGTTGTAGCTTCCTTGTACTTAGAGATCCATTGGAGATCATCCCCTCTTTTCGCGAATTTCATAATAAGGGCGCAGAATGAAACCTTTCTGGTCTTTAAAACATTAGCTAACTGTGCCTTCGCACCTTGATAGAGTTCAGACATTGAGTCGACAATCTTCAGAATAGCAAGATATTGAGACCACGATGTAGACATATCTTCCGTGTTGACAACTCCTCTTCTACCCATCAAAGACTCGATTCTAACCATACAAATGTCCATTGTAGTCAATAACCTTACGAATATCTGATAAAGCTTCTCGATCTCTGCTTCCAATACAATGTTTCGAAGAGGCAAAGCAAAGGGTGTTGAGTCGTGATGATGCACTTGTATGGCGTTCTTCAAGGGTTGCCAAAAGGAAGAAAATTTATGAACTTCACACAAACTAGGCCCAGTGTTCTGTACTAACTCTGTCACCATAACATCAGCTAACTCAATAACACACGGGTACACCTCCTCCCCAATTGTCAAAAACCTAAACTGAAACTCGTCGCAGGAAAGGACCACATCAAGCATCGACCCCAAGGTGTTCCGGCAAGACGCATAGAGCTTGCTATCAGGGGAAGCTCTCCTAAGCAATCTACAAAACTCCAACACGACAGGCAAACAATAGTTCTGCTGTTTCATCGGCAAGCCTATGGTGTTGTTCAAGAAAAGCTTAATGGAACTCTTCCCACATGATCTGTTGATTTCCAAAGGAGAAACAAAGAGCATCACCAAAGCAGCTGGAACCGAAGAGTTGGTGAGAATCTTGATATACTTCGCAGACGAGTAGTCGCTCTCCACAGGGATCTTGGCGAAGAACTTGATGAGCTTATCGTTGATGTTGGAGTGACCTCCGTAGAGATCCTCACCTCTGTGCATCAGAGAGACTGTGTACATGATATCCTCAACAGTCTGCCAAGCCACCGGATGCTCCGTGCTCTGCATACGGCCGACGAGGTGTAGCGACGAGTCTTGCTCGATCGAGTAGTAGCTCAACGTGTGTTCGAACTGTAGCTGCTTCCCTTTGTGGATAACACGTTGCTCCTTCACCGGAATCTGAGTCTTCACCTGGATCCTCTGATGAAGCTCCTCCACCGTGTCGTTCCTGTCGGCGTGGATCACGACCGTCTTCCCTCCGGACATCATCCTGACGAAAAGCTGCAGCCGAGTCGACTCGGAACGATTCGACGACTCGGGAAGAGAAGAGGAGGAAAGGGGAAAGGGAGAGCGAGAGGAAGAGGAAGAACACCCGGTGGAAGAAGCTACACACCGAGCCGGAACGAAATTCTCACCGGGTGTCCACGGAATCGGCGATTGCTGCGACGCCGACATGTGATCGGCGTCGACCTCGTACCTCTTCATCTTGTGGAGGAGATCGCCGCCGTGATCAGAAGCGTAATCTTCGAGTTTCCGTTTGTGATTATCGTTTCCGGGGGCGGCGACAGGTGATCGGAGAGGGTTTGGGGAATCTGCGGCTGTTAAACGGCTTAGAGTCATCTGAGAGACCTTCTCTCTCGCCGCCGGATGAGAAAGATTATCTTTCTTGTTCGATGGCCGGAAAAATAACTGCCCGATGGAGACAGACGGAGATGATAACGCCGTGTATAGGTGTATGTAGAGGCGATAAGGATGAGGAAGCGGAAAGGACAGAGAGAGAAGGCGATCGGAGGTTTCGTCTGGGTTTAACAGAGCCGTCATTTAATTTTCTTTGTACGCCATCGTTAAACAGACGCGCACACAGAGAGATTTTTGTTTAGTAATAAAAATAATGTATTTTAGTAAGATTAGTTAGAAAAAAATCTCCTGCTTTAATTACTTGTGTTAATTGGGTTAAAACTGATTCATCCTTGCAAATAAGTTGACAAAAAATATTTAATTCAGTATCAAAAGTTAGAGTAGAATATTATAAGGAGTCAATTTACTTTTTAAGAAGTATAATGAAAAAGTTAACACGTGTGAAAAATGCTAAAACAGCATTTATTTATAACGCACAGTTATACTTTAATTCTTATAAAAATGTTAAAACAGTATTTATTTATAACGCATACTTTGGATTTTTAATTTTTTTAAAAAAAATCCTACCATAATTAGGAAAAGATTTATAAGTGTAATATTAATATTAATATATAAAAATTGAAGTTAAATGTTATTAAGAATATCCAAATAAAATTTAAAACCACCAGTTAAAATATAAGAAATCAAAATTTTATTTAAAATTGAAAAATTGTTAAGATTTCCAGAAAATCAATTTCTAAAACAAAAATAAATACTAGTATCACGGATTAATATATAAAAATAATATTCTAATGAAATCGCAACAAATTTTAAAATTTCCAAAAAAATATTTTTTTAAACATAAATTAATACCACGAATTAAAACATGACAAATTATTATTTAGTTAAATTTAAGAAAATGTAAGGAATTCTAAAAAATCTATTTTCAAAATAAAATGAAAATTAATATTAAAAGATGTAAATTAACAAAGAAAAGCCATTTAAAATGAAACTAACATGAAATCTAGAATTTATTTTTGAAAACTAAACACAAAAAAAAACTTATTTGACATAAAAAACATATATCTAAAAAATATCAAAACCTTCAAAGAATCATATCCATCAAAATAAAAGAAAAATCAATATACAAAAATTTAACTTACAAAATACTGAAAAAGAAATTAATTTGATATCCAAACTAACTTTTTGGAAGTATAACTACAAAAATTAATACGTGAGAAAAATGCTAAGACAAAATTAATTTATTACACATGAAGTATATTATTTTAATTCTTGTAAAAATGTCAAAACATCATTTATTTTGTGACGCAAAAAGTATAGTTTTCATATTTTTCTTTTTAATTTTCCGAACATAATAAATATTCTTTAATTCTTTTGACAGAACCAGTTTTTGTATTCACTTGGATAAATTCATTTGCTAGGTATGACAATTTTACTGTCGTGGTGCCAGCTGCGACAAAAAATTTTCTTACATGGAAGTGCTATTTCTTATTCAGTCACATCTCAATCTACGCATAGAACTACAAGTCCAAAACCAAGTACAAAGAGTTTGTATAAGTTATAACAAGCTTTAAAAGAGTTTAGTTACATACAGATTATAGATTTCACTCATTCACAAAGCAACAACACTTGCATTATGTAAGTTACATATCTTAGGTCCTAGTACAATTCCCCATATGGAAGTATCTTCTCTTATCTATAAACTATTGTTAAGTTTTTCTTTATTACTATCTCCTAAAGCCTTGGTACAAGCTATTGTTTAGTTGTTTACTACTATCTTCTGTGATTCATAGCTCCATTTCTCCGCGCCCTGAAAATTCAAACCCTGATGAAGATTTACAGATCGAAGATTCTTAATAAAAACTTGGATATAGCCATATGCAGAAGCTATTTTCCTAACGATGACTTCATAACACTTTCTTGGGAATGTTCTAAGCATTCAATACCTATGACAAACTGTGTCTTTGACTGTTGTGTCCGCCCGAATACGAAAAACGCTCGTCCACGACAAGAGTGAGCAGAGGAAGAAGAATACAAGGAAAGAAACTAAGAATGTAGCAGTTACTAAACACCATTAACGATGCGCGAAAATTACACTTACCTTGTCTGGTTTTAGCTTTTGTTCTCTTGCTTTTGCTTATAAGACCAGCTTGAATCCCTTGGAGAGGAAATCATCCCTGATATGAACAACAAAAGAAGATACTGAGCATATTGATTAAGAGTCACTAAAAAAAAAAAACTGTTCTTTCACTATATCATATCTAGAGAAGAACAAGACAACCCCCACCTTTTTTTACTGTTCTGCATAACTTTAGCTTCTCTAGCTTCTTTAGCTCGTTGTTCATTCCGACGCTTAATGTTATCAAGATCTCCTTTACACCCCAGAACAAGGCTACTCACAACGAGTTCCGCACTATACGAGCTAGGGCAATCCTTAATCCTAATAGTACTTAGCTTCTTACTCTCTAGATCAAACCACACAAGCTTCGTATTGTTTATCTCCAAAAGAACCTTGTCCCCTTCCTTTGAATAAACCAAAGGTTTCATATACGAAAAAAACTTCACACTTTTCGGTTTCACAACAGTAAAAGCCTTAGTCCAAGAATCTCTCACATTGTATTCTTTCATCACCCAAACATCAACATGTTCTTGATCGTAGTTACACATCAAACAAAGGCATCCGTCTAAAACACCAATATCCATCTGAATATCCAAATTCGCAACAGCTTCTGGAAAACGAACGATGTCGAACTTCTCCAAGGCGAGATCAAACCTCACAATGATGTTAAACGCAATCAATCCAGGCCTTCGAGGTAAAACCCAGTGAAGACTGTTACCAGCAAGAACACCATAACCACGACGATACAGCAAATGGTAATAGAAGTAGAACAATAGCTGAATCGTCGGCAAAACCGATTCGATTCTCTTCCATGAGTTCTTCTTCAAGCTAAACACTTTAACCTCGTAAGGGAAACTACAACCAAGTTCATCGTCTGAGTCTCGTTTAAACTGAACCATCCTCACAATTTTGTAATCGTCGTTAACCGAATCGTATCCCAAACCGTAAAACACGTAGCCGCGATTGGTCGAACCGTCGGGGGAATCGAAAGGGGAAGGAGGTAACCGGTGGATCTGTCGAGTCGATGGATTGAAAACCGCTAAATCGGTTGGAGAGTTCGATAACCCGATTAAACCGTTGGAAGAACCGAAAACTTCGGTTGGACCGCCACGTTTCATCGGGTGCTCGACGTCGGAGACTGTGTCGAGCGAATCGAGATCCACCGTGTAGAGATCAAGAGCGCCTCGAAGAAGGATCATGAGGTGGTCGCCGGTTCGGAGGACGCGGTTGAGATGAGATGAGATGAAATCGGGACTGTTGATTAGATGGTAACACGGCTTCGAGAGAGCTCGGAAACGAACCAAGCTCTTCGCTGGTAATCGGAGGAATAGGTCGTTGACGATATCCATTGGAACCGTCGTCATTTTTTTCCCGATGATTGCTAGTGGATGAAGGAGAGATTCGAATGGTGGGAAGCTTAGGGTTTGCACATTTGGGGAAAACCAGATTTGAGATTTTCTCGGGAAAGTTTGGTGACGAAGAAAGAAGTAAAGTGTGTAGAGTGCTTTAACACAGTGGTTGGAGGAGAGAAATCGGTGAGGTCTTCGTGTGTCGAAGATAATGTTTTTTATTTTTATAACAAAATCAATTTTTATCAAACAACTATTTTAGCAGTAATATTTGGTTGATTTGTCACAATAAATGTTAGTTTTGTTAAAATTCTTTAGAAAAGAATTATCGTAAACGCTGACAAAAAGAAAAGTAAGCATAAATTTACCTTTTTTTCCGGCAAAATAATTATATTGATATCAAGAAATGTTTACAAAATACAGAAACATTTGAAAGACAAGCGTTAACACAAATAATGGGAATTGAAAACAATTACGATGAAAGGGTGGAGTGAACCATGCTTTTCGGACGGAAGTCTTATAGGCTAACAGATGAAATCTGTTATGTCCCCCTTTCATATACTCTTTATTGGCTATCATCTTGCTGATGAAACTCCAAAATGCATATAGCATTATATTTACATTGACTGATAAAATTAAGAAACATGTCGTCACTAATGTAACTGCACTTTGTCTTCTTGGTAAAAATGATAAACTTGACATCTCCGGCAAGAACGTAATATAATTGTGTCGTAGATCCTCTTTGCAATCTTCATTGTGATGTCCTCCATTGCATCCACCAAGCATGACAAGCGTATTGTCTTTAAGAAAATACAAAATCAGATCTTCAACATCATATGGAGAATTCATGATTGTTAAAAATTGATAAACCCAACAAAACAACCAGACGAGAGCATTGTGATCCAAAGAGCATGATAAAAATTTACCGTTTTGTTTTTTTTTTAATTCCGGCAAATCAAATGCATTGATGTTAAAAGAGGTTTAAAAAAACAGAATCAAACACTTTACAACCATTGACACAAATAAAGGAAATTGAAGAAGTGGAGAGTAACCAAATTTACCGTTTTGTTTACGATATAAAATAATGTAAGGAATACTTTTTCTTGGTTATATGTTTTATCCTTGAATTTAAATACACGCGACGGTGAGACTTTGACAATAATAATATGGATTACCATAGAAAAGCACATAAAATTGGGTCTGGGCTATTGCGCTATAACTTCAGGCCCTTTTAGTTTTAAATCCTTAACAAGACTAAGCCCATTTTGCTGTTTTTCTTATTTCAGCCTCTAAAAACCTAAACTATTTGGGAAAATGGGCACAGAAATCTCTTTTTTTTTTTTTTTGACAATTGTTAAGAGATCCAATATTTTTCTAAAGTGTAAGAAAACCTTGAGCTAAAACTCCAACATTAATTGTCAAAAAAAAAAAACTCCACATTAGTTCGTTGACCAAAAAAAAAACTCCAGCATTAGTTCCAACCTTTAAAATCATTTGTTTTAAGCATACAAAGAAAATACATAAGTCTTGAATCAAATATTTA
Source organism: Isatis tinctoria (assembly GCA_010577795.1). Classification (NCBI taxonomy): domain Eukaryota; kingdom Viridiplantae; phylum Streptophyta; class Magnoliopsida; order Brassicales; family Brassicaceae; genus Isatis; species Isatis tinctoria. Next base: position 31,746,213 of record CM021249.1, on the reverse strand, counting down.
TTTAGGGAATGATTTAGAAAAAAGTCTCGAATTTAAACATCATTTAAAGACCGTTATACTATTTTGGTATCGACAATTTTTTATTCAACAACTTTAAGTTCCAAACTATTATTTGAACTTGGAATTCTAGACAAGTATTAATGTTGGTTTGATATGTTCATGATCCACCTTAACATCAAATTTTGTTGATTGAGGATAAGTTGCTCGCCTACGTTCTTTCAAACAACTTATTAAACTTTTGACAAAGAAATTCAACCTAGTTTCAGAGGTCAAGTGATCAAGTTAACATATGCATTAAGAGTAATTCTAGATGAAGAAAATCAACACATGTAAATCTCTATCTATGTTCATTCGTCGATTTATATATAAACTAGTTAGTAACCCGCGCCATGCGCGGAGTAAAATATTTATATAAATATTAATTAAATATAATTTTATAGTCATTTATATAGATATATAATGTGATTTCAACATTTTCAAAATCTTTTGAAATTATATATTAATAAATGCAAAACAATTAAATCATATATAGGATAACATTGCTAAAAAATCAGTTATTTTCTATCATTATTGATCGAGTAGAAAATTATGGCATATTATTTATATCTGAATTTATTTCTAAATTGATATGAATAAGCATAAATTTAACTATTATATGTTTATTTAATTAAATGTGTGGTTACTTATTTTAATCTATATTATTATTTAAGTTTAGAAATAGAATAATTTTTCATTACCATAATTTTATTACTGATTGGTATCAATACAAATCAAATATTTTATGTTGATTTATTTTAGGAAATTTGAATTATGTTTAAATACAATGAAATTTATTATAGTTGTAGTTATATACTATAATAAATATATCTGATAATCATGGTAAGTACTAAGTTGATATAAATTAGTGATTTTTATTTATATATTAAAATTGCTTGTAAGTTTCTTTTTAAGAAAAATAATATATACTTTTTATTATATTATAATCTTTAAGAAAAATAATATATAAGTTTTATTATATTATAATATTATAATATAATATTAATAAAGTAAAAGTATTTATAAGTTTTATATTATATAAAGATTAAAGAATTATAAATATATATAATATAAGATTATGTAAATAAATTATTATGAAGTGATATAGTTATTATTGTAATTCATAAATATAAGTTAAAACGAATAACTATACTGAAATATAATATATTTTTTTCAAGTAAAAGTTATTTAATAAACATGATATATATATTAATATAAAATTATTTGATTATTTTTGGTCAAATACATAATTAAAGTTATATATTTTATGAATGAATAAATAACATGTATTTTATAGTCATTTATATAGATATATAATGTGATTTCAACATTTCCAAAATCTTTTAAAATTGTATATTAATAAATGCAAAACAATTAAATCATATATAGGATAACATTGCTAAAAAATCAGTTATTTTTCTATCATTATTGATCAAGTAAAAAATTATGGCATATTATTTATATCTGAATTTATTTCTAAATTGATATGAATAAACATAAATTTAACTATTATATGTTTATTTAATTAAATGTGTGGTTACTTATTTTAATCTATATTATTAATTAAGTTTAGAAACAGAATAATGTTTCATTACCATAATTTTATTACTGATTGGTATCAATACAAATAAAATATTTTATGTTGATTTATTTTAGGAAATTTGAATTATGTTTAAATACAATGAAATTTATTATAGCTGTAGTTATATACTATAATAAATATATCTGATAATCATGGTAAGTACTAAGTTGATATAAATTAGTGATTTGTATTTATATATTAAAATTGCTTGTAAGTTGCTTTTTAAGAAAAATAATCTATACTTTTATTATATTATAATCTTTAAGAAAAATAATATATAATTTTTATTATATTATAAGATTATAATATAATATTAATAAAGTAAAAGTATTTATAAGTTTTGTATTAAATAAAGATTAAAGAATTATAAATATATATAATATAAGATTATGTAAATAAATTTTTATGAAGTGATATAGTTATTATTGTAATTCATAAATATAAGTTAAAACGAATAACTATACTGAAATATAATATATATTTTTCAAGTAAAAGTTATTTAATAAACATGATATATATATATATATTAATATAAAATTATTTGATTATATTAGTCAAATACATAATTAAAGTTATATATTTTATGAATGAATAAATAACATGTATTTTAATTAGAGTCTATGAGATATATCATAGTTTTGATTATGTATAAGTAATCAAATCATATAATAGCATTATATGTAATTAATATAAGTAAGGATGACACTCTTGTAATAAACACATGAAGTAAAGGTTAGTCTTTTAAAAAGGATACTCAAATAATATATAGGGGATCCCTTTAAACTGCTAAACCTAACTAAAATGCCACTCAGACATAGTAATAAAAAATACAGCGATTGATGATGAAAATTTATGAGAATAAATATGAAATAATATGGGTTCATAAATTTTTTCTAAAAAGGTTGTAGAGATTTTTCTCCTAAATCTTACAAAGTGACAAAGCTGTTAAAAACTCTGAGTAAATCTGTATAAAAGATTTGTCTCATGTTCTTACAAAAATCGTTGATATATAGGTTAGAAGTGAGTTTGGTAACCACATGCAGATAGTAGAACATGATTATTGGAAGGTTTCAAAAGAGAGTCTCTAAAAAAATTATATATAATAAACTATTATATATTATTTGTTTATCATTTAAGGTTCTAACAACTTTGTAATAATTATCCCAAAGTCTCCAACTATACACAATATAAAATATTGTACATCATTTTTGTAACTATTACATATTAATATTGATGAAAAAATTATATGAGATCCATAACAATTCTGTAGATTAATATAAGTATTTACATCAGTTTTTTTAGACTAGTTTTTATATTAATGTAAAATTCGTTTTTATATCAATTATATCTTATGCAAATCTTTATATATAATCTACTTTCCTCTTTTTGCAACACCTAGCTGCCACGTGTCCTTTTTCCTCGTTATGCATCGACGGCCCAATTCTAAAAGAAGCTCAACTTAATATCTTTGTATTCTTAATGGACCATTATCTCTCGACCCAATTCCAACTTCTTCACCTCGCTGAAACCTCTTGGCCGCCTCCATTCCTCCATTGCCTTATGAATTGCATGATTAGTTCGTAACCGCCGGCTACTGCTGCGCTACCACTTCATTAACATCTTCCACTGTCTTCAATCCTCATTATGTTCCCAAGGCTTACTTTCCTTTAAGTTTTATGTCCGCACGTTATATATATAGGTTTCATCATATGTTATTTGAACAAAAAGATTTCAAGGTAAATCGAATAGGCGCATCGGGGGTTCATCTGCATAGTCACTCAATGCCTTTCGTTAACGCTGGTAACTCCCCATTTTTATCTCTCATTCTGTAGAAACCTAAATTTCACATTTTCTTTCTGACGAAATGCAAATAATTGGATCATATGTCTACATCACGCAAATAAACCTTTAAAAGGTTGTATATTCTCGGAGGTTGCTTTCTATAACTCTTAGATCTTGCCAATCATCTCAAGCTGATTAGATGCATCAGTACATATGAGAAGACGGGAAGAAGTACTTACATAGAATGCTTCAACCAATTTTCTAAAAGCAAAACGAGAATAATATTTAAATCATGTTGGATTTGCTCTTTGAATTTAATTTTCAGGAATAAACGGAATCGTCGGACGATGAGAAGGTAACTCAACTCTTTTCTATCATATAGTTATTTGAAACTACTGATCCATTGCTAGGTTCAAGCTGTTGTTAAGAAGTATGATATCCTGTTCATTGCTGATGAGGTATGTACATATCTAACTGAACCACGTTTACTATCACGACCCCAAAATTAATCAAGAAAAAAATATATCATCATCCCTTTCTATTTTGTTTGGCCTATAAGGTGATATGTGCATTTGGAAGGCTCCTGACAGTGTTTACCTTTGACAAATACATCATCAACCCAGATCTTGTGTCCTTTGATAAAGTGAGATTTTGCAAACTGATTAGTATAGCCTTTTATCTCTGTTGACAAATTTCCCCAGCCGATTAGAATATCTTTTTTTTAATATATGCAAGCATTGTCTTCAGCAGTGCCGGTCCGAAAGTAGATGGCGCCTAAAGCGAAAAAAAATGATGCCCCTAAACATTAAAAAAAATTAATTATATTTTTAAAATATATATATATATATATATAATCAAAATAATGCAAATAAGTATTGAATTACTAAACTTTTAAAACATGTATAAAACACAAAAGTATTGAAAATTTTGGAACCCAATTTTTTTTTAAAAAGTGTTTCATGTTTGTTCAAAAAGATATAGAAAACAAAAAAATATAAAGAGAACAAAAAAATATATAGAGAAAAAGAAGAAGAAAAAACTTGGATCAAATTGGTAAGATAGAAAACGAAAAATAATCCAATAATAAAAACTATTTGGGCTGGGCTGTACACAGTTTCTTAAAAAAAACTAAGGAAAGAACCCTGAAAAAAAAGGATGGTTCCAACTTTGCAACTCTAAGACAAACAATTATGTTTCCAAACCACTACACCAAAGAAAATTCACAAAAATTTGGTGCCCCTAAAATTTAATTATATACATTTTGGCGCCTAAAGCCCAGCCCATAGCCGATTAGAGCCATTCTTATGAGTCAGGAAGTAACAGATGTCATTTATTCTCAAAGCAACAAGTTTGGAACGTTTGAATAATACGCTTAAGTTATCTTCAACGTGGTAGTATTCTAATTCTCTGATTTTAAAATGTCGTTAACAAGTTTTGTTAAATTTGTTTTGTATTCCAGGTGCATACCTCGCATGGGTTTACCTATTCTGGCTTAGGTTAATTCCCTTTCCACTTCTGTATCCCTTCTTACAGTTTTTTTTTTTATGTAACAGTTAACTCTGTTCTCCTAATAAGTATTGCAGACATTTTAAAAATGAATTAAGCATAGTTTAGTAAGTCATTTTACCCGATTGTGTCAATTTTCCAATGTTTATGAAAAAATACAGACTTTACTCATTACTCTGTTCCCCGTAAATTATTCATTCATGCTTTACACCCCTCAACAAACAGCACTGAATAAGAAAAATGTAATGAAAATGATAAGAGTTAATAGGGAATGAAACAATAATTGTACGAGGAACTGAAACTGAAGAGGAGTGACGCTGTATATAACTCATCATAAGCAACTAAAAAATATGCATTGATGAAATAGAAACTGTAATTGTTGGCAGACAAAGTAAGAGAGATTTAAAGGGTTGAACTTAAACATCCACGAAAGAAAGTTCACCACCAATTACAATATTAGAATTTGTAAACGGTAAACTGAAGTTAAATGCTCCCAATTCACTGCCTTTCGTAAAGTCGTAAAGGCCACAACACATACTATCCCCTTTATAAAATAAGATGACTAAAATCACTTGGACCCAATTTAAATCCCAAAAACATCTATAACAACATGATCTACACAAGACAAAACGAAGTGTCAAGCGTTTCCAATGGCATATCTTCTAAAAAACCATAAACAAACTTTTTTTATTTTGTAGTTAGATATATATGTTTGTTTTCATATATATTATGTTTAATTTGGGGTTCTTACAAATTTATATACAAAATATATCACACTTCTTTACCTATAATATAGCGGACTAAACTATATATATAGTTGAAATTTTTTTGATTTTACTGAAAATAAAAATAATAAAAACACAAAAAATAAAACAACGAAACCATATCCCGCGCATGGACGGGGTTAGCAGCTCTGCTAGTGTACCTGATTAGAAAAGAGAGAGAAAAAATAAAGGAAATTATAAATTATAGAAACTAAACCCTAAAACAGATTAGCTACATATATATATTGACCTCTCTTTTTCTTTTCTTTAGAAAATATTTGATCTTCCTTCTCAGCGGCGGTGGCATATCATGGTGCTCAAACTGATCAAATCAATGGTTCAAACAATAACTCGTCCGATACAACACTTGATCATCTCTTATCTCCGGTCTCTTGTCGGGTTTCCTTCGCTGACTCATCACAACCATGATTCAAAGCATGATCATCATCTCACGGTTATCATCCAAGACTCAGCGGAGGATGAGAGGGACAACGTGCTCTATGCCGCCACCAGGGTTTATCTTTTCAGCAAACTCAACCTTTACTCCGTCAAATTCTCCGTCAGATTCTACGTCGGAGAATGCAAGTTTGACGATCTATTCCAAGGGGTCGAACTCAAGTGGAGGGTTTTTGTTGATAAAAGAAATACTGGAAACATCAGTAAGGAATGCTTCGAGCTGAGATTTGACGAAAAGCACAGAGATTTGGTCTTCGACTCCTACTTACCTTTCGTGGAGAGCAAGGCCAAAGAGATCCAGAGAAAGAAGAGAACGCTCGCGATGCACACATTGTCACCTCGCTCGGACACATGGGAGACCAAAAGCCTGGACCACCATTCAACCTTTGAAACGATGGTTATGGAGGAAGAGCTCAAGCGTGGCCTCATCTACGACCTTGACCTGTTCATGAGAAGGAAAGATTTCTACCGAAGAGTTGGGCGACATTGGATGAGAAGTTACCTGCTGCATGGGCTACCGGGGACCGGGAAGACTAGTCTTGTCGCTGCTATGGCTAAATATCTCAACTTCGATGTCTATAACCTAAAACTTCTGGAAGTGATGAAAAGTGACGTCGACCCAAGGAGACTAATTCGAGGAATCATGGACAGCTCGATTATCGTCGTGGAGGATATAGACTGCTCCCTCGAGGTTTGTTCTTCTTTTGCTCTAACATCATATTTATCTACTTTTTTAATAATCTTGTGATGATAATAATATATTTAAGTCAAACCTTAACCTTTTCTTTACGGTGTGGTCAATAGGGATCGACGGTGGCATTATGGCAACTGTTAAGTTTCCTAGATGGGTACTGTCGAATGGCGAAGCGCGCATCGTAATATTCATGACAAACAACAAGGAGAGGCTTGACCCAGCATTGGAATCTCGTCTTCATATGCAAATTTACATGGAACATCATTGCTCTTTTCACTACAAAAGAAAGGGCATGTTACAGCGTTTTTTTTATTGGTTGAATCGTTTATAAATGATGCAAACACTTTTTAAATCAATTGTGTGAACGAATTAATATTCGATGATGTAAACATTTTACACCAATTGAATCAAATGTTGTACTTATATGTCATTTATAAGAAGTAATGTTACTTTTTGTGTCGGTTTTATTAGATGATGCAAAGTTTGAATCAGTTTAATAAAAACGATGTGAACATTTGCGGCAGTTGTAAAATTGACGTTATTTTTTGTGTCGGTTCCCTCAAACGATTTCAAACGCTTGAATCAATTCTATGTAATTGTTGTATAATTTGGATCACATAATTAAAACGATGTTAACGTTTACGTCAGTTAATAGAAACGCTGTTTTTTTAAATCACTAATGCATAACTGATTTAAAAGTTAGAGTCACTTTAGTAAATGATTAAAAATAAACAATCATTTGCAATAAGCGTTCTAACATTTCATAGCGTTTGATTTTAAATGATTTATAAAATTCAATTTTTATTGATAACTGAAAAATGTTTTACATAAACATAATAAAAGATACAGTATCTACAAATTTCTAACATATTCCTAACATTAGTTTCTTAACACTTAGAGTTGCTTCCCACGGTGTCTTCCATCCTCAACATGATGATCCTCTTTTTAACCCGTAGGTTTTCATCTTGGACTTTCTTTCTATGTATATCTCTTTCTAACCCGTAGGCAAGAGCCTCGTCAATGTCCACAGAGTTTAAAATGGAATTGATCCTGTCGATAGCAGCAAAAGTTCCACGTAGATCTCCAAATGTGTTTACAAGCCCTTGGACCTGGAAAACCGAAGCACGGATTATGGTAAACCAAATTACATGTATAGCATATGGGTAATAGTAAATGCCGTGTGAGTAGATGTACTAACAGCAAAGGTAAGCGTAAATGTGTATCCAATGAACGAGACAACTGTCCCAACAGCGAGCTCGCCCTGCGTAGGAGGAAACTTAAGGAAAAAGAACCAAGAAATATTAAGTACCAAGGAGCAAAAATGTAACAACATAAGAAACTACAAAAAAGAAGATAAAGAGAAATTTGATTCTTTCGTTTTGATAATTAAAAACTTCAGAAGGTAGTAACTTTATTCTAGCTTGAAACATCCACATTACACAGTCATTTATTCTATAAAATGTGAATGACGAGTAACAGAATCTTCTATAAGAGAAATTCGTCAAACCATGATTCTCTTTATGTGTTTATGAGATCTAATTTATGTGTTAATGGGCGAGAAGGTTCAAATCAATTTCAACGATCTTACCTATAAAGAGAGACAAACTACTTTAGTCTTCAAAGGCAAACCAAAGTTTCTATAGCTAAGTTAATCTACCCTGAAACATTCAAATACGCTGAAGTCAAGAACTTACAGTTCGGATTGCAGAGAACGTTTCTGATACACAATCATACATTGTTGCTTGGGCTAATCCATGTGCTTTATTAACAGGAACATTTGATCTCTTGTACACAGCTTTCGATATTCGATATTTGATAGTCCCTCCACCTGCCACAAGCAAACGGAACAATGAACACGCTAAAACCAAGAACTACGTCTCCCATCACACCATATATACAACTAAACTCATACAAACTTAACAGCAGAATGACTGCAATACGATGAAAAGCAGAATCAATCATAACCACTGTCGCTTGCTTCAGTTCCATGCTTCTTTTGGCGACTCAGAAATAGGATCCCTGACACAAATTCCACACAAAACCTAATCAGAAAATTCCCAAATTCGGACCACGGCGACAAAAGAGAGAGCGAGATTAGCACGAAGACTAGGGCTTGGAGAAGAAGTGGAACGGTCGTCGCGATCAGGTGAGCCGCTAGAGAGAGATCAATCGGGGGATTTCGGTGACGGACCGGAAACAGTGGAAACCATAGCCATGAAAGAGAGTAAAAAGAATGTCCTGATTCGATGCCAAGATGAGGGAAGATCGAGGAGAGCCAGCAAAGGAGAGAGTCCAGATCTATGAAATTTTGTTTAGGCTGAATGGAAGTATGAAAAAGAAAGAGAGAAAACGATGGAATGAGAGGGAGACTAAAAATTTTGAGAGGGGGGCTGAAAATTTTGTAGCCGCTTGTTAGGTTTTTACCAAGTACTTATCACAAAAAAAAAAAAATTACAATGGGATTGATTAATGGAAAAGTTGGTTTAATATCCTCAAAATATTTTATAATTTAAAAAATAAAATAATCATTAATACTATAATCAGCTTTGAGAATTTATAATTAAAAATGATATATACTTTTTAAAAATTCATTTAAAACAAAATTTATATACGTATCTTAAATAAAATATTTCAATAGTATATTATATTTCAGATATAATTTTTGCTAGCTTATATCAAGTTATCAAAAAATCAAGTAAATTGAAAATTTTTTATTATATTTTTGGATAATGTTATTACTAAACTATGTCATATAAGGGACAAAAAAACAATGTCATATATGTGCCATGAATTTTTTAAAAAAAAAAGAAATTACAACATCATATATTTAGAAATTCATTTATGATTGATTAAAAATGAAAAGTTTAAAAATATTAAGTACAATTAAGTAGAAATGAGAAATTTAGTGATATATGATCCAAAAAGTTACATTATTTTAGCATCACTTTTAAATTCAATTAAGTACATTATTTGTGAATGCGATGTAAAGTTTTTTTCGTATCAAAACTTTTTAGATGATGCAAATTAATATGGATTTGTATCATTTACAAGGAAATGATGTTAAACATGTAAATTTTAGCATCACTTTTAATAAATGATGTTAAGTTACTTAGTTTGCATCATTTATAAAAAAGTAATTTAAAAAAGTATCACTTATTTTTCTGACGTATTTTACTGAATTTTTTGCATCATATGTAATTAACGTAAATTATTACATCACTTAGAAGAATTGATCTTAACATTTTTCAAAAATACATTAATTACTAAATTGATGTAAACTTATATTTCGTATCACATGTCCCTAAGTGATTCAAAATAATATAGAATTGTATCATTTACAATAAAATGATGTTAAACATGTAAATATTAGCATCAATTATCATAACTGATGTTAATCCACTAATTTTGGATCACTCCTTAATAAGTATTTTAATAAAGCATCACTTACCTTTCTGTTGTTTTTAAGTGATCTTTTATGACCATTTTTTTGTAGTGTTTGAGGGTTTCAAGACGTTGGCTTCTAACTACTTGAGCCTCTCTGATGGCCCACACCGTCTCTACCCCGAAATCAAGCGTTTGATCGATGGACAAGCTGTGACACCAGGTCGAGTCGCAGAGGAGTTAATGAAGAGCCAAGACGTTGATGTGGCCCTCGAAGGTTTGGTAGGACTTTGGCGATGAAGACTTTCATATCAAGTAAGATCGATGATGATGATGATGACAAAGACTTATGAGTTCTAACTTCTATATATATCCAATTACCTTAAAGCCAGTTTTGCTGATTTTCCAGAACATCGATTTCTTTTATAAATGATAACATCTAACCAAATTTCGTGTGTTAATTTATCTACAACACTAAGCTGATGGTCATCCTCACCAGCCTCATATTCTTTGTTTTATCTCTAGCGGTGACGAAATCCAAGAGCAATACACAACACATAACATGAAATCTCAATAAGAATATATATATTGGCTCAAAGATGTGGAAACAATATATTATTCTCCCAACACCAAGTTTTTTTGCTTTTATAAAAGTAGGACTCCTCGCTTATGCTCATGCCTTATTTATTGACGCCGAATTTAATCCCTCTGTTCCACCTCCACAGTGTTGAGTGTTGCATGCATAACCTAGCTCCTTGAAATGTAAATGCAAGGTTGGAAGTGCAACTTTCTGTACGTAAAAATATTTCATCATGACTTTAGTGTATAACTTACTTTTGAGGGGAAAAAAAAGTACTCTCCAAAAGCTGATGTAAGACAACGGCAAACTCAACTTTTAGAGGTCATCCGTTAATAGTATGGTCAGGAATATTATTAGGCTGTGCACACCGCACCGGATACGAGTTATAAACATAATGGCTTTTCTACGCCAAGAGACGTGGCACTAAATATACATATACAAGTCTATTTTTTTTATGATTATTTCAAAAAGTCTATTAGTCCAATAAGGTTCGTGTTGGCTTTTGATAGAGTGTAGAGTCACAGTTTCAGTGTAATTCAAAAGTGTCTTTGAACTAACAACAAACCGTCGTTTTTGCTGACTAACGTGGACTTAGCTAACTGAACCTAGTTTCAGTGTAACTCTCTCTGTTTTTTTTTTTTTTACAGTCGCTTGTTAATTCAGTTTCTCTTGGCCACCAACATCTCACAAACTGTGAACATCACACACATTCTTGCAACTGGAACTTTCTTACCATTGGAACCCGATTTGTCAGTAAACCAGACAAAACAAGGACAATATTAGGTCATCTCCATTGGTTAGAGACTCTCAGACAAAAAAAATTATTAATATTTTAATAGGATTTGATTTTATAATTAAATTTTTGGTTTTAAAATAGTAAAGATCCACTCAAAAGCAGGCACATGGCATATTAATCTTTAATGGGTCTCTCAAAGTCTTTCATTTGACATACCTCTTTTTTTTTTTTAATTTGTGAGAGACTTTTTTAGAGACCACCAATGGAGATGGCCTAATATCTATATAGTCACAGGAAAACACGTCAGGTCTCTAACACATAACTACGCTATATAAAAATTAACTTATATGGCTCATGGTTCCATAATTAACGTACAAGGCATCACAGGATTAGGAGAAATTCATGAGATCAACTGATGAGAAAACATACCAAGTATTGTGTTCATAATGGCTTTTCTACGAGCTAAACAAAAATGGAAACTTTAGCGAGAATATCTCCTTCCCACGGAGATTCGGCACCGGAAAAGAGGGACTTTCCGGGGAAAAATAGAGGATTTAAATGAAGGATTGATGTGTAAAGAGAAAAGCTGGAGGAATACAGAAGAGTGGTTGTTGAATACATTACAACTGTAATCACTGTCTTTTTTTGGAATGTTCGATTTGATAGATTCGAAAATCCATGTTCGAAATTCCATGTTCCTCGATTAATAATGGTCTACACTTTAATTGTAAATTTAGTCTAAAGTAACTTTAATGGAATTCTAATATTTTCATTAATTTTTGATAACATTTCCAATGATATAGGCTTCGAATGGTAACGGCGGGCAAAACGGTGCGGGACAACTGCGGTGCGGTTTTACAGTTATAAAAATGTATATATATGTATATGATACACAGGTTTTAACCCTAACTTCCTACTGCAAGTGCACAGCAAATCGGAGTAGTATTTAGGGATCGATCCCACGAAGACCAAGCTTACTCTATGGTTTTTAAGACTAAATAAAAAGCTAAGATAAATCAAGATGAAGTCGGAAATCGAATCTAACAAGAGTAAATCTAAATCGGTTGTGAAAACAATTAATAAAAAGCGCTAGTTAGGATAAATCGCAGGCAATCCAAAGCAACGGGTCAAACAACTATTCAGGTTAAGATTAAGAACCAGTCTAGAACTCAAACACGAAAATAATATCAATCCACTGTCGTGGCATTAACAACTTTATCTAACGACCTAGAGAATCCTAACTGTCGTTGGCCCTAGAAAATCGCAGACAAGCATTATAGATCAGGTTTGATATGTTCACAATTCTCCAATACATCTACTGTCGTAGGTAATGAATAAATTGCTCACCAATGTTTCTTCTAGCAACCTAGCAACTGTCGTTGTCTAAATTAAACCTAAGATCAATGAATCAAGTGATCAAATCGATTCAAGCATTAAGATTAACAAGGGTGAAGACATCGATTTGTTGCCTATTTGTGTTTAACCCTAGCTCATGGATTCCTTTGAGAAACCCTAACCTAACTAAGAAATCTACTCAGACATAATGAATGAAGAAAGCAAAACAATAAGGTAAAAAGACTGCATAGAAATCGATAATAAAAAGAGATTAGGGTTCAGAAATCTTCTCAGAATTGTGGCAGAGATCTTCTCCCTTACAATAGAAATCCTAGGTATTGAAAGCTAAAAGCCAAAAAGCAAAGAGAATAGAATATGAAAAAGGATAATCTAAACCTAGGACTAAAAAGGAGTATTTATAACATGAGACATAGGCGGCTGGGAGGTGGCTGCTCTCTCAAAAGTCGGCTGCAATTCATTAGGTTAAACCCTCCTTTTTATTTTTCCGCGGCGAGCATGTGCTCGCTTGGTGGCCGAAATTTGTGAGCATGTGCTCGCCGATTGAAGTTGGTGATAACTTGCAGGATTTTCCTTCTTTTCTTCAATTCTTGTTCTTTTCTTTTCCAAAGGTTCCAAATGCTCCAAACTCCAATAACAGCTCCAAAGCTACCTAAAATCTCCTGAAATAAACTCAAAAACTCTAAAAAGTCATTAGATAAAAAGGTTAGTATGGGTCAAAATCCCAACATATCAATTCCCCCAGACTTAGATCTTTGTTTGTCCTCAAACAAAACTAAAGTCAAGACATAGAGAAATCGGTGGAGACTCACAAAATCTCAGAAACCATGAATAGACCAATATCATCAGACCACATACCTTAGAATAAGAGATACATTGCCTTACCGAAAACCTCAACAACAAAGTTCACCATCCTCAAACCATATGGCTTACAATCCTAGAAAAATCTAAGTTCAAGACAATAGACTCTCTACATTCAATTAGAGGTGGCGTGGGCTTCTTGCTAAAGACACTAGCTAAGTAAAACGAGGCTCGGTAAAGATCAGGCTAATATTTAATGATGGAGCTTAAGCGTGTTTAGGGCTACCTTGTTTCAAGAGAGTGCAGGATATCGCACAAAACGGCAAGGGAGAACGGACTCATTGATGTCCACAACCTCTAATTCACTCTCCTCCTTTAATCGATTTTATCTTCATTCCTCTTTTTCTTCCCTTGCTTTCTTGCGATTTACTCATGCTTCGGGACCACATTTTGAGTTACTAACTCGCCACCCCATATCCTTGAGCTACTAGCTCGGTTTCTCTCTTTTTTTTTTTTTTTTTTTTTTTTGAAAGAGTTACCTTATGGATAGGGGGACTTTACTTGTGTGTGTCCCTTTGGCTAAAAGTGATCCTTTTTCGTCCTTATACCCCAGTAGGTCGTTTTAGGCTTGTTTCTTTTCTGGACATCGCTGAGCAGGTGCTCTAAATCAGCGAGTATAGCGAGCATGTGCTCGTGAATTTTTAGCTTTCTCCTGACATCTTCCTCAGCGAGAGTGAATCAGAAGTTGCGTCAGTCCTTTTCTCCCCGACCTTTTTGCACATATCTGCATAGATGAGAAATAAAAAATACAAGTGCATGTGGTATAAAAAGATGGTTAGGGTGAGGGTGAGGTACTAACTAAAAGCTAGCTATTCAGGATCAGCAAGAGTGGCAAAAGGGATAAGAAGTCCTGAATATATTATGTAACACGTTTTCTAATCCTAGTGCCAATAACAAGAAGAATTAAAGTCCAGATTACGTCCATATAAAATAGAGTCTAAAGCCTATCCGATAAACCTTAAAGGGATTGAAGATTTCTGGCCTGAGGAAGGATCCGATTGTGAGAAGTGTCGGCTCGTCTCTGTACTCTAAATTCTGCAGCAATGTTCACTAGAAAGCGGGTCAAATTCATAAGTGGTTAAGAACTCATCATAGATTTTGGTCCTAATCTCCACAAGTTTCGATTTGACCCATATGATGGACTGACTCTAAATAGAAAAACAAAACGACTCAATAAAATACTGACTCAAGGTACGATCCTCCCCCAGACTTACTTCACACCGTCTCGGTGTGAGAATAAGCTAGAGAAAAGTCGGAGAAAAACTTACCTGGGTCGGCAGGAAGAGCACCATGGCGGAGCAGGTGCTCGCCCGTTGTTTTGTTTTTTTTTTTTTTTTTTTTTTTTTTTATCTGAAACAAAGAAAACCAAAACCAAAAATCAAAAGCAAAAGAAAATAAAATAAAGTAAAAATTCTTACCAGTGGGTTGCCTCCCACTCAGCGCTTGGTTTAAGTCACTAGCTTGACTTGGTGAGCTGATTAGGTTTGAGGAGGGTCGCTTAAGGGAAAGGATTCCCCTTGTGCGATAGATGAATCAGCGAGGTATGGCTTCAGACGCTGACCATTGACAACGAATTCTCTCCCCTTTTCGTCCAGCAATACTACAGCTCCATAAGGTCGTACTTCCTTGATTGAAAAAGGTCCTGACCAGCGTGATCGTAGCTTCCCGGGAAACAGCTTCAGCCGGGAGTTAAAGAGTAGAACCTGGTCATTGGGAGCGAAATGGCGAGCGAGAATGCGCTTGTCATGATAGGCTTTGGTGCGCTCCTTGTATATCTTCGAGTTCTCATAGGCGAGGTGCCTAATCTCCTGGAGTTCATGCAGCTGCATCATACGCCTTTCGAAGCTGGTTTGATGTCGTAGTTGAGCAGCTTAACTGCCCATGCGGCTTTGAATTCCAACTCAACAGGGAGATGACAAGCTTTGCCGTAGACGAGGTTGAATGGAGTAGTCCCGAGTGGCGTTTTGTAGGCAGTCCGGTAGGCCCATAGAGCATCGTCCAACTTGGAAGCCCAGTCCTTCCTAGTCGTTCCCACTGTCTTCTGCAATATGCTCTTGATCTCGCGGTTAGATACCTCGACTTGCCCACTAGTCTGCGGATGATAAGGAGTTGCGACCTTATGCTTCACACCATTCTTGCGTAGCAGAGTCTCAAAGATCTTGTTGATGAAGTGAGAGCCTCCATCGCTAATGACTACTCGCGGAACTCCGAACCTAGGGAAGATGATGGACTTGAACAACTTGATCACCACCCTTGCATCGTTTGTGGGACTCGCAATAGCCTCAACCCATTTGGACACGTAATCCACTGCGACGAGTATGTACTCGTTCCCAAAAGAAGAAGGAAACGGGCCCATAAAGTCGATCCCCCAAACATCAAACACCTCAACTTCTAGAAGTTTCATTATCTCCTTCTTAACGACATCTTTTAGATTCGGGTTTAATCTCCTCTGATGTTCGATAGAGCTCATCGATTCATCTTCTAGATGTATCCTATGCATGCAAAGATCAGGAGAGATTCCAGGAATGTCATCTAGCGAATACCCTATAGCCTTTCTATACTTTCTAAGTTCACACAAAAGCAAGGCTACCTCTACATTGTTCAAATCAGCATTAATGATCACAGGGTAAGTAGAGTTTGTTCCAAGGAATGCATACCTGAGCCCGGCTGGTAGAGTTTTAAGCTCTAATTTAGGAGCTTTCAACTCGCTCCAGGGGCTATCGTTTGGATCAAGAGGCGGAGCAGGTGCTCGCGGAATCTGAGCGGGTGCTCCTTCTGTTGCGGCCGAGTTTTCCTCATCTTCTAAGCTTGTGTATGCCACCATCTGCTCCATTCGCCGGCTGGAATCTAGCATCTTAGAGAAGCTGTCGGCGTCCTCACTCATGAAACCATGCTCTCGTTCGGCTAGGGTTAAGGCAGTTTCAAGAGGATCCGGGCAAAGAAGTTCTTCAGCTGCCTCATCAAAAACGTCATCAACACCTTCCACCGTGAAGGTCTGGCCGTCAAGCATGGGCTTCTTCAGCAGCTTGTTCATCTCGAATGTCATAACCATATCGCCTAGCTGAAGATCAATCACTCCATTCCGGACATCAATAAGTGCACCAGCTGTGCAAAGGAATGGTCGGCCAAGGATGAGGGGATCTTTCGGTTCTTCATCGAGCTCCAATACCACAAAGTCGGTAGGGATCAAAGTGTCTCCAATCCGCACGTGCAAATCCTCCAAAACGCCCTTAGGTAATTTAGTGGATCTATCAGCAAATACCAACGAAATACGTGTGGGTTTGAACTTGGTGAAACCCAAACGTTTAGCCACTGAATATGGCATGAGGTTCACGCTAGAACCAAGATCGCAGAGGGAGCAAGCGAAAGTCATAGGACCAATCATGACAGATAAAACAAATCGCCCAGGATCGCCTCTCTTTGTCAACACCTTGTTTTGCAGTACAGCACTGCATTCTTTCGAGACTGCCATCACTTTCTCTTCCTCAACGATCTTACCAGAGACCAGAGTCTTCATGTACCTCTTCAGGGCAGGTATCATCTGGACAGCATCCGCGAGAGGCAGCTTCACGGTAAGGTCCTTGAGCATCTCCCTGCATTTAGCATCCTCCAAGTCCTTGCGAGACTTCTTGGGTGGTACAGGATACGGAACCTTGGGTTTATACACCCTCGCTGTCGGATTGCTGGCCGAAGTTGTTGGAGTTTCTCGACTGAGCATGTGCTCGGTTGACGGACCAGGATGCTCGGTCGGCGTATCCTCTTCGAAAATCTCAAAGGGTGAGTCTGATGTTCCAGCGTGTGTAGCACGGTTGCTCGATTCACCTTTTTCATACACGCTTTGATTTCCTTGATGCAGGTGCTCGCTGGGTGGGAGCACGTGCTCGGAAATTGCTTCTTTTCTTTTTGCCGATCCGGATGTTGTTGCAGAATTCAGTGTTTTCCCGCTCCTTAGCTCGATGGCATTGACAAACTCCTTTCTAGGCGCCTCAACTTTTCCAGGCAGAGTTCCTGGTGTCCTTTTAATGGACTCAGCAGTCTGTGCAATCTGAATATCCAACTGCTTCATGTGAGTCCATACGGCTTCATACTTCCCATTGAGATCGACATACATCGTGTCAACCTTGGAGTTGATCTCTGCTGCCGCTTTCTGGTGACTCGCCATCAGCTGCTGCATCATGTTCTTCAGCTCGTCTTGGGAGCCGGTTGCTGAAGATGAAGGCTGCTGGTTCTGAAACTGCTGGGGCTGCGAGTTGTTGAAGGGCTGCCTAGGCTGATTCCCTCCTTGGAATCGGTTCTGGTTTGGAGTGAACTGCCGGTTCTGGTTCTGATAGTTGCTGGTGTAGCTTCTCTGAAATCCCGTCTGAGGTTGAGCTCCTTGCTTAGGGTAGTTCTGATCCTGAGGGTTTTCCACATTAGTGCTTCTGTAGGATAGGTTCGGGTGAGCGTTAAAACTCTGGTTGTTGAAACCTCGGTTCTGTCCGAAACCCTGTCCATTGACGTAGTTGACTTCCATCCTATCATCACCGCCTTCTTCTTCAAAAGCTTGAGCGAGAGGTGTTTCTCCATTCTCATCCACAAAGTGGACTGACTTCTGGTTCTTTTTCAACAAAAGGTTGACCAAGGCCGTGAGCTCATCAATCTTCTTGGACTCCACGCTGTTGACCTTTTTTCTATCGTACTCAGGAGACTTATTGCTGGAGCTTGCGGCAAGGTTTTCAATCAGTTCTAGAGCTCCTTCCTTTGACTTCGTATAGAAGTCTCCATTACTTGCGGCATTTAAAGCGTTGCGGTAATCCCATTCTACTCCATCGTAGAAGGTACTGAGCAGCTGCTCGTCGCTGAAACCGTGGTGAGGACACTCACGCTTATACTCTTTGAATCGCTCCCACGCTTCATTGAATGACTCGCCGGGATGTTGCTCAAATGAGGAAATCTTGTTCCTCAAAGCTGCGGTCTTGGACTTGGTGTAGAATTTGTCCAGGAAAGCTGATCTCGCATCAGCCCAAGTCGCCAAAGACCCTGGTGGTAAAGACTTTAACCACCGTGATGCTTTTCCCGCAAGAGAGAAGGGGAAAAGCTTGCACTTCAAGAAGTCTGGAGACACACCATTGGAGCCGGTTGTGCTGCAGATTTCTTCGAAGTTCTCGATGTGATCCATCGGAATTTCAGCGGGCAGGCCATGGAAAAGATGCTGCTTCACGAGTGCAATCATCTGAGGTTTAATCTCATAATCTTGCCTCTGAATAGTCGGAGTTACGATCGCGGATCGATCCTGGTAATAAGCATGTGCTGCGTCTTTGTCTCCGAACGCTGGTTGTTGAACGAGCTGCCGCTCTTGCTGCAAGCGAAGCTGCTCCATGGCCGTCTGAAGTTGCTGCAGCTGAGCTGCAATGGCGTTGTGGTCGCCCATCTCTGAAGTGTCTGTGTCGGGTGTTTCTGGTTCCGGAACAGGCGTGTTGCGTCTCTGCCTGTTCTCTCGTTCTCTCCTTGCTAGCTCTTCGTTTGATAAACTGACAAGGTCTTCGTTATTCTTGCTCCTTGTGCTCCTTGTGGACATGCACCTGAAACACAAAACAAGAAAAAGAGAAAAACGAGTTTAGTTGGGTTCTTAGACTAGAAATTTAGCCGTAAACCAAAGGTAAAAATTTGGTCCCCGGCAACGGCGCCAAAAACTTGATACACAGGTTTTAACCCTAACTTCCTACTGCAAGTGCACAGCAAATCGGAGTAGTATTTAGGGATCGATCCCACGAAGACCAAGCTTACTCTATGGTTTTTAAGACTAAATAAAAAGCTAAGATAAATCAAGATGAAGTCGGAAATCGAATCTAACAAGAGTAAATCTAAATCGGTTGTGAAAACAATTAATAAAAAGCGCTAGGTTAGGATAAATCGCAGGCAATCCAAAGCAACGGGTCAAACAACTATTCAGGTTAAGATTAAGAACCAGTCTAGAACTCAAACACGAAAATAATATCAATCCACTGTCGTGGCATTAACAACTTTATCTAACGACCTAGAGAATCCTAACTGTCGTTGGCCCTAGAAAATCGCAGACAAGCATTATAGATCAGGTTTGATATGTTCACAATTCTCCAATACATCTACTGTCGTAGGTAATGAATAAATTGCTCACCAATGTTTCTTCTAGCAACCTAGCAACTGTCGTTGTCTAAATTAAACCTAAGATCAATGAATCAAGTGATCAAATCGATTCAAGCATTAAGATTAACAAGGGTGAAGACATCGATTTTTGTTGCCTATTTGTGTTTAACCCTAGCTCATGGATTCCTTTGAGAAACCCTAACCTAACTAAGAAATCTACTCAGACATAATGAATGAAGAAAGCAAAACAATAAGGTAAAAAGACTGCATAGAAATCGATAATAAAAAGAGATTAGGGTTCAGAAATCTTCTCAGAATTGTGGCAGAGATCTTCTCCCTTACAATAGAAATCCTAGGTATTGAAAGCTAAAAGCCAAAAAGCAAAGAGAATAGAATATGAAAAAGGATAATCTAAACCTAGGACTAAAAAGGAGTATTTATAACATGAGACATAGGCGGCTGGGAGGTGGCTGCTCTCTCAAAAGTCGGCTGCAATTCATTAGGTTAAACCCTCCTTTTTATTTTTCCGCGGCGAGCATGTGCTCGCTTGGTGGCCGAAATTTGTGAGCATGTGCTCGCCGATTGAAGTTGGTGATAACTTGCAGGATTTTCCTTCTTTTCTTCAATTCTTGTTCTTTTCTTTTCCAAAGGTTCCAAATGCTCCAAACTCCAATAACAGCTCCAAAGCTACCTAAAATCTCCTGAAATAAACTCAAAAACTCTAAAAAGTCATTAGATAAAAAGGTTAGTATGGGTCAAAATCCCAACATATCAGTATATGTAGAGATTTTGTTACTGTTGAGTGCGGTGCGGGTGCGTTTTACCGTCACCATTCGAGGCCATAATATATGGTTAAAATTTAATTTCATATAGTAATCCTAAATAAAGATATAGGTATAGAAAAACCAAACAAACGAATTACTTCAAGAAAGGGATGGCCACAAAATTCTTCCATTCTTCCAAATCTTTTTTTTAACAAGTACTATTTTATTAATGGATAAAGTTTACAATCATTTGAACAAAGTCAAAATGATTTAGAAGAAAATTACAACGAGTGCAAAGTTAACTAATTAAAAATATGCATTGATGAAATAGAAACTGTAATTGTTGGCAGACACAAAGTAAGAGAGATCTCTCTCAAAGGGTTGAACTTAAACATCCACGAAAGAAAGTTCACCACCAATTACAATATTAGAATTTGTAAACGGTAAACTGAAGTTAAATGCTCCCAATTCACTGCCTTTCGTAAAGTCGTAAAGGCCACAACACATACTATCCCCTTTATAAAATAAGATGACTAAAATCACTTGGACCCAATTTAAATCCCAAAAACATCTATAACAACATGATCTACACAAGACAAAACGAAGTGTCAAGCGTTTCCAATGGCATATCTTCTAAAAAACCATAAACAAACTTTTTTTATTTTGTAGTTAGATATTATATTTGTTTTTCATATATATTATGTTTAATTTGGGGTTCTTACAAATTTATATACAAAATATATCACACTTCTTTACCTATAATATAGCGGACTAAACTATATATAATATTGAAATTTCTTTGATTTTACTGAAAATAAAAATAATAAAAACACAAAAAATAAAACAACGAAACCATATCCCGCGCATGGACGGGGTTAGCAGCTCTGCTAGTGTACCTAATTAGAAGAGAGAGAGAAAAAAGAAAGGAAATATAAGGGTCTGAACTCTGAATGGTGACCATAGGAATGAGTGGGAACAATGAATTCCTCTCCATTCCTCAAAAATTACACCATTCATAAGGAATATTTATTACCCATGATTCCTTTCCATTTCTTATTTTGCAGAGAATTAAAGAGTAAAAATATTACTTATCAAAATTGGAAAGGAACAAATATTCCTCTTCATTCCTATTATTTTGTTCATTCCTATTATTCCTCCAATTGTCACCATTCAGAGCCTAAATTATAGAAACTAAACCCTAAAACAGATTAGCTACATATATATTGACCTCTCTTTTTCTTTTCTTTAGAAAATATTTGATCTTCCTTCTCAGCGGCGGTGGCATATCATGGTGCTCAAACTGATCAAATCAATGGTTCAAACAATAACTCGTCCGATACAACACTTGATCATCTCTTATCTCCGGTCTCTTGTCGGGTTTCCTTCGCTGACTCATCACAACCATGATTCAAAGCATGATCATCATCTCACGGTTATCATCCAAGACTCAGCGGAGGATGAGAGGGACAACGTGCTCTATGCCGCCACCAGGGTTTATCTTTTCAGCAAACTCAACCTTTACTCCGTCAAATTCTCCGTCAGATTCTACGTCGGAGAATGCAAGTTTGACGATCTATTCCAGGGGTCGAACTCAAGTGGAGGGTTTTTGTTGATAAAAGAAATACTGGAAACATCAGTAAGGAATGCTTCGAGCTGAGATTTGACGAAAAGCACAGAGATTTGGTCTTCGACTCCTACTTACCTTTCGTGGAGAGCAAGGCCAAAGAGATCCAGAGAAAGAAGAGAACGCTCGCGATGCACACATTGTCACCTCGCTCGGACACATGGGAGACCAAAAGCCTGGACCACCATTCAACCTTTGAAACGATGGTTATCATCTACGACCTTGACCTGTTCATGAGAAGGAAAGATTTCTACCGAAGAGTTGGGCGACATTGGATGAGAAGTTACCTGCTGCATGGGCTACCGGGGACCGGGAAGACTAGTCTTGTCGCTGCTATGGCTAAATATCTCAACTTCGATGTCTATAACCTAAAACTTCTGGAAGTGATGAAAAGTGACGTCGACCCAAGGAGACTAATTCGAGGAATCATGGACAGCTCGATTATCGTCGTGGAGGATATAGACTGCTCCCTCGAGGTTTGTTCTTCTTTTGCTCTAACATCATATTTATCTACTTTCTTTAATAATCTTCTGATAATAATATATTTAAGTCAAACCTTAACCTTTTCTTTACGGTGTGGTCAATAGGGATCGACGGTGGCATTATGGCAACTGTTAAGTTTCCTAGATGGGTACTGGTCGAATGGCGAAGCGCGCATCGTAATATTCGTGACAAACAACAAGGAGAGGCTTGACCCAGCATTGGAATCTCGTCTTCATAGGCAAATTTACATGGAACATCATTGCTCTTTTGAGGGTTTCAAGACGTTGGCTTCTAACTACTTGAGCCTCTCTGATGGCCCACACCGTCTCTACCCCGAAATCAAGCGTTTGATCGATGGACAAGCTGTGACACCAGGTCGAGTCGCAGAGGAGTTAATGAAGAGCCAAGACGTTGATGTGGCCCTCGAAGGTTTGGTAAGGACTTTGGCGATGAAGACTTTCATATCAAATAAGATTGATGATGATGATGATGACAAAGACTTATGAGTTCTAACTTCTATATATATCCAATTACCTTAAAGCCACTTTTGCTGATTTTCCAGAACATCGATTTCTTTTATAAATGATAACATCTAACCAAATTTCGTGTGTTAATTTATCTACAACACTAAGCTGATGGTCATCCTCACCAGCCTCATATTCTTTGTTTTATCTCTAGCGGTGACGAAATCCAAGAGCAATACACAACACATAACATGAAATCTCAATAAGAATATATATATTGGCTCAAAGATGTGGAAACAATATATTATTCTCCCAACACCAAGTTTTTTTGCTTTTATACAAGTAGGACTCCTCGCTTATGCTCATGCCTTATTAATTGACGCCGAATTTAATCCCTCTGTTCCACCTCCACAGTGTTGAGTGTTGCATGCATAACCTAGCTCCTTGAAATGTAAATGCAAGGTTGGAAGTGCAACTTTCTGTACGTAAAAATATTTCATCATGACTTTAGTGTATAACTTACTTTTGAGGGGAAAAAAAGTACTCTCCAAAAGCTGATGTAAGACAACGGCAAACTCAACTTTTAGAGGTCATCCGTTAATAGTATGGTCAGGAATATTATTAGGCTGTGCACACCGCACCGGATACGAGTTATAAACATAATGGCTTTTCTACGCCAAGAGACGTGGCACTAAATATACATATACAAGTCTATTTTTTTATGATTATTTCAAAAAGTCTATTAGTCCAATAAGGTTCGTGTTGGCTTTTGATAGAGTGTAGTGTCACAGTTTCAGTGTAATTCAAAAGTGTCTTTGAACTAACAACAAACCGTCGTTTTTGCTGACTAACGTGGACTTAGCTAACTGAACCTAGTTTCAGTGTAACTCTCTCTGTTTTTTTTTTTTTTTTACAGTCGCTTGTTAATTCAGTTTCTCTTGGCCACCAACATCTTACAAACTGTGAACATCACACACATTCTTGCAACTGGAACTTTCTTACCATTGGAACCCGATTTGTCAGTAAACCAGACAAAATAGGGACAATATTAGGTCATCTCCATTGGTTAGAGACTCTCAGATAAAAAAAATTATTAATATTTTAATAGGATTTGATTTTATAATTAAATTTTTGGTTTTAAAATAGTAAAGATCCACTCAAAAGCAGGCACATGGCATATGAATCTGGCATATGAATCTTTAATGGGTCTCTCAAAGTCTTTCATTTGACATACCTCTCTTTTTTTTTTAATTTGTGAGAGACTTTTTTAGAGACCACCAATGGAGATGGCCTAATATCTATATAGTCACAGGAAAACACGTCAGTTCTCTAACACATAACTACGCTATATAAAAATTAACTTATATGGCTCATGGTTCCATAATTAACGTACAAGGCATCACAGGAGTAGGAGAAATTCATGAGATCAACTGATGGAGAAAACATACCAAGTATTGTGTTCATAATGGCTTTTCTACGAGCTAAACAAAAATGGAAACTTTCGCGAGAATATCTCCTTCCCACGGAGATTCGGCACCGGAAAAGAGGGACTTTCCGGGGGAAAATAGAGGATTTAAATGAAGGATTGATGTGTAAAGAGAGAAAGCTGGAGGAAATACAGAAGAGTGGTTGTTGAATACATTACAACTGTAATCAATGTCTTTTTTTGGAATGTTCGATTTGAAAGATTCGAAAATCCATGTTCGAAATTCCATGTTCCTCGATTAATAATGGTCTACACTTTAATTGTAAATTTACTAAAGTACCTTTAATGGAATTCTAATATTTTCATTAATTTTTAATAACATTTCCAATGATATAGGCTTCGAATGGTAACAGCGGGCAAAACGGTGCGGGACAACTGCGGTGCGGTTTTACAGTTATAAAAATGTATATATATGTATATGTAGAGATTTTTATTACTGTTGAGTGCGGTGCGGGTGCGGTTTTACCGTCACCATTCGAGGCCATAATATATGGTTAAAATTTAATTTCATATAGTAATCCTAAATAAAGATATAGGTATAGAAAAACCAAACAAACGAATTACTTCAAGAAAGGGATGGCCACAAAATTCTTCCATTCTTCCAAATCTTTTTTTTTTAACAAGTACTATTTTATTAATGGATAAAGTTTACAATCATTTGAACAAAGTCAAAATGATTTAGAAGAAAATTACAACGAGTGCAAAGTTAACTAATTAAAATAATTTAGATAAAGACCCGACTCGATCTAGTGAAGAAGACATCTTGGAAAGAAAAAAAAAAACTCACTCTCCTCGACCTCTTCTATTTCCTCGACCACGATTTCCTCTACCACGCGCTGCAGATTGCCAATGCATTTCCTTAGCTTTCTCCGAGGGTTTTACAGGTCTTTCTCTAAGGATTATTTTGCCTGCTGGAGTCATGAGATCCATTGGGTCGGAATCCTCATATGAGACCTCGGTCTCGTCTTCATCCGAGGAATCCAAAGAAGCAAACCTGTTGGAACCCAAGTCTTTGTGTGAAGAGGTCCTGCGTATAGCATGCTCGGATTGAGCATAAGGAGAATTCGTCTTTGTAGTTGATGTCTTTTTTTGACATAATCATGGCCTTGCTAGTGTCACCTTTATTCACAGGAGAAGATATGATCTCTGGTGCAGCAGAGACATTACCTGGTGTATAAGGAGAAGCATCAACATTGATGAGATGACCAGACACATGTGGGATATTAGCAGGTGAAGTAGTAGTTGTCTCAATACAGGTGGTCTCTTCTGAAACAGTTATTCCCTTTTTAACCGCAGGATCAGACCCAGACTCAGGGTGGAGAGAAGTGTTGCACAAAACACTGTTGGGAGAGATTGTTGGAGCATTACCATTGTCGAGTGTAGTAGCTGTTGACCCAGTGCTTGTAATCTGAAGGCACCGAGATGCTTTATGCCCCAACTGACCACATTTACTGCAGTTTGAGGGCAACCATGAATAAAGCACATCCACCATTGTTACTGCATCAGTTTTATCCACTAAGGCAACACGCTGTGGGAAAGGCTTATCAAGTTTAACTTCAACTAGAATCTTTGCTTCTCCCATTTGAGTTGGGTCAAGCCATGGCTTTTCTGTAAGAATCAGTTCTCCAATCCCTGAGGCAATCCACTAAGTACCAACGATGGAATAGAGCTGGTATGGAATGTTCTTTAAAGTTAGCCATACCAGGATCGTGGTGATTTCCGGCAAAGAGATAGTGTCAGCAGGCGTCCAAGAAGAAACAAATAAGAGACAATCATCAACATGCCATAAACCTCTCTGAAGGACCCATTTCCGGGTTGATTCATCAGGGATGTGAAACAAGTATGTCGACTCTCCTAACTTGCGAGCAAATATCCTACACTTCTTTCCCCAAATCCTATTTACTACCGCTTGAATTAAGCCTCTAGCTGGGGCAGAACATCTATAAAACTGACCGACAATAAATTCTTTTTGATTCTCTAAACCACCTAGAAGGACATGGCTAGGAATGCTTACTTTGGGAGTTCCATCCTCCAAGTAATCTGGGATAGTGACTCTGTGAAGGTTCCTCAGCGATTGATTCATCTTTGACGCCCAAGGGAACTCTTTTGAAAAAGCCTTTAGAGCTTTAACATCTTTTTCGGACCCAATGGAATCAGGATCCTGGAGCACCGGTGAATGTCTGGAATTGGAGATAAAGAGAGGTTTCTCCCAAGCTCCCTTAGAGAAAGAGGAAGTCCATAAAGGCTGACCAGCAATTGAATTTGATGGATGAGAGTTGGCAACCTGAGAGGTTTGGATAAGAGCTTCATTTCTCTATTGCTCGTGATCCTGCTTCTCGGATGAGGTGACATGAACATTCATCACTGTAGAAGAAACTGGAGGCGCCGAAGATGATGCCTCCACGAGAGGAGATGTGTCCTGGACAACCTTAGATGGTGATGGTGAAGAGGATTTGGCTCTCCACCGATGCAGAGATGGCCATCATGGTTCTGGAGAATGGGTCTCTGAATGATTTGTCACAGCCTTCACCCATGATTTAGTCAGTGTAGCCGCCTCGGAGAGCGAAGCTTCCTTAGTCGGTGAAGCGCCTGGATCTGATGATGCTCCTCCAGCAGCGGCGCCGTCGGGAGACATGAAGCCGAGGCGACCAAGAGAACGTAAACCAATCGCCTTTTTCGTGTGGAACTATTCAAAGAGTAAAGTTTACGACAAGGGGTAAGATTTGGATCCATTCTTCCAAATCTATTTTCCCATCTTTTTTCCTATCTGCCTCTTCAACTTGATATCTAAATTGTTGTAGTTTTCTGGTGTTGACAAAAAAAAATTACTAAAATGTAGAACGAGTAATAACCTTTTTTCTTGAACTGTGTTACGTACATAAGACACAATCAAGTCGATAAGACTATCGGTTTAGCATCAGTTCTGATTCTTGTAGAACGTCTATTATCATCTCTTTCACCTTAAACTAGATGATACTCCGCATCTTGTGCGGGTAAAATATATAATTTATATTTGATTATTATATAAACGGTTATCATAGTATTATAGTAGTCAAAGTTTTTTTATGGCTAATATACTATCTATAAATATAATATTCAGTAAAATATCTAATCTAATAAACAATAGCAATATATCATCAAACATAATATAAATTTTATTAAAATAAAAATATTTATAATATTATAATTTTGATAAATTTAAAATAATTCTAGTATTTTCACAATTTATGAAGTTGCTAATATTTAAACTTCTATCAAACAAAAGTATATAAATACTTTAATATTCAATTTATTAATGTAGTTCTAATAAAACTTGATTAAATCAAATAAAAACTTTCAAATTTCGGCCTTTATTAAATATTTCATATACATAATTCAAAATTCTGAGTAAATTTAATTATTTATAAGCAATATGCATGTCATCCCTTTCATTTTGTAGTCCATGTGGGATAAAAATTTGCATTTGTATAATTTCTAAAATTTAAATGTCATACAAGCCATTAAATTTCTTAATTATATGCTTCGAAGTGTTTGAATCTAATTATACCATAAAAATGTTTGCTTCTAAATACGTACGGTACGTATGAGCAATGTAAAGTTACTTGGAGGTGGTTTGGGCCTTAGGCGCTAGTCCACCCCCAAAGTCCGGAGCCAGCCTTGAGCAATGTAAAGTTACAGAGAATAATATAATTTCTTTACAAAAATTAAGAAAAGTTACGTATGAGCAATATGTTCATGGCTGTCTTAGTACTAAAAGAAGTTTATATATTAGAATTTTTACCCGCTCCGCAGAAAGACTACTTCTCTTGATGTCCATGATTAAGATAAATTGAAAATCTTTCCGGAACAAACCAATATTGACATAAGCTTTTATATTTAAGCTTTCATATTTAAGCTTTTATATTCACATTGTAGAAAGAATATTTCGTTTGGAGTCTAACTTTAGTTATTAGATTGTCGCTGCTGACACAAGAAGTGAGTTTTAAGATCAATTCATGTAAAAGTTCAACCTCAGCATCGCTAACTGCAAAATAATAGATTCCATGCAGTTAGTAACTACACATGTGTCAATATTACTGTGTATTGACAGACTTACAAAAGGTTTGAGAAGCAAGAGGCGAAATGTTTCCATGCCTTGTTCCTGTGCCTCCTAAATGCTTACTACAAAGTACAAACACATCCCATTTTGCTAATGTAAATTTTTAATTCCACTACGGCGCTATATATACATGAAGTGTCCGACTGTAAATAAGGACACTGTATGAAGATGCGAGATTGTGGAATAATAATCTAATTCTGACCGAACAAATTTGGGAGTGCAAGGGGGTCATAAATTTTCGGTTAAGCTGGAGACAAATGGTATAATAATCT
Source organism: Isatis tinctoria (assembly GCA_010577795.1). NCBI lineage: Eukaryota > Viridiplantae > Streptophyta > Magnoliopsida > Brassicales > Brassicaceae > Isatis > Isatis tinctoria. The sequence continues at coordinate 31,717,185 of CM021249.1, read as the reverse complement.
ATACCGGAATTTGATACTAATTCTTTTTCTATGTTGCTGAGTTTATGTGTTATTATATTCTTTTTGTATGGTTTAAATATTTTTTGTTGTGTCAATTTTGTTTCTTTTGCTAATGGGCATTATTGTTTCAATTATCGTCCATGCGTCTCTATGAAACCAGAACAAAAAAAAAGTGAGAAGTAACCAATTATTAGCTCTTACAAATTATTTTCAAAGCCAAATTGCCCTCTTCTTTCGCCTTACTTTCTGGGAGTTTTCGTGGGATGTGACCTTCTTCATTGCATCCACTGAGATAACCATAGGCTTTGCTTATTTCTTGTTAACTTCAAGAGATACCACGTCTCCAAGCTTCATGAAGACACTCTTCTTCTCCAAGAAAAAAAACCTGCTCAGGAAGTATAACTTTGATATACAATATCAAACCATTGCATTAAGAAACAAATCTATTTTTTTAGTAGTTTTTACATGTTATTTTTTATAGATAATTTAATTGTTTTAATTTATTTTCAGAATACATAAGTAAATCACATACAATCTTCACTAATGTTTTTATCTACTAAAATCTTTCACAGTTTTGTTTAATAGATAAACGAAATTGTTAGATTTCTCCTCATTTCATTGTTTGTGAAATTTTTATTCATTGTAGTGAATCGTGTTGAAGTGATTTTTTTATTGATTTAAAACTGAAGTGACCCTACCGAATTCAAAACAGAACTAAAAAAAGATTATCTCGTGCAAACATAAGTCGATAACTAGTATATAGAATAAGCAATGTAAAATAATTAAATTTAAGTGACTACACTAATACTAAATTTAGTACCTGTCATGAATCAAGTACATTATTCTTTATAAACCATCCAAATTCCAACTCATATAACCGCTGGATCGAAGTTCGAATATCACAGATTATTACGGTATATGTTATGATTACGTATACACATCTGTAACTGTAACGTTTGATTTGATATGAAGGCATCTCAAATCAATGATTCGTCTGAAAATGCCAAATTTGATCAATGACAAGTCCGAAAATGCCAAATTGATCACGGGAGACTTTATGCACACTACATAAGACTATAAGTGGAGTAAAGAATAAGTCAAATTAGTAATTAATAATTATAATTTAATACTATTAGTTTGATCAATTAATCAGTAATTAGTTCATTGAAAAGTACAGATGATGCGACGTATGTTGTATTTTTCCCGATGACCCCGTAAAGTTGTCTGCCTCCTTAATTCAGTTTTAAACGAGAACTTTTGAGTGAAAACTTCTGAATGGAAACTTGTAAATGGATATTTGTGAAGGAGAAATAGGTTGTTTTCCCAAATTTTTAAATGAAAACTTAATTATTCTTCTCCATTTTTAAATATGGACTTCAATTGTTGATTGGTGATACAAAACAGAATAAACAAAAATTAGCAGAAAAGTATTGATAAAAAACACCAAAATGCATGGTTAAAAGGAATAAAGGCTAACTATAAATTAAAAGATAATAGTTGAGTATATATACTATCTTCTTTTTTTAAACATGTTAACAAACTACAAGTATATATACTGTTTTTTATACTGTTAATTGTTAGTGATTGGTATCCATTAGCAAAGTATACCTATGCTGTATGGGTATATACCAATCAAACCCATAATATCGTTCTGATCTTTTTCTATGGTAAAGGTGAGAGCTACATATTTTTTTCTTCTGTTTCTTAAATTATAGTCACTTACATCTACTATATTAAAACAGAAACCATTTTTGAATCAAACCTATTGTTATGTGTTATATTACAATTTGTGCCACTGAAATTTAATGAAAAGATAGAATTTCATTAAGGGTAATTTAGACTAAACATATTTGTAGACTATAATAGTTATAATACATTGAACACATCTGATTATGTAGAGACTAATTACCATAAATAAAATGTATTAATTAGATATGTATATTAACAATTTAAAATAATGGGTCCCACTTCTGTGATTAATTAAAAACGAAAATAATAATAAAATAATATATAAATATAAATATTAGATATTAAATCAAATGATAAATATAATTAACAAATTTTTAAGACATAAAATCAAATTTTAGTAAATATACACATAAAGTAACATAAAAATATATTTCGTAAATATACACAGAAAGTAACATAAAAGTATATTTTTCTCTTTTTGGGCAATTCTCAAAAATACCACACTTTCATGTTTTTGTGACAAAAATACCATACCAAGGTGAAAATGACAAAAATAACATTTATTGGAGAGAAAAAAGACTATTATACATTGATTTTTCACATTTTTCTTCCCAATCCCTTAAACCTAAACCCTAAAACCCAAAATCTAAACCCTAATTAATGACTTTTGAACCCAAATTTATTAGTTTAATAATCTTTAAACCATTAAATAAATGTTATTTTTATCATTTTCACATTGGTGTGGTATTTTTGTCACAAAACATTAAAATGTGGTATTTGAGGGTATTTCTCTTTTTAATTTGATATATATATATATATATATATATATAAAATTTCCGGTTTGTATAGTTTGTTTTATTAAAATCTGTAAAATATTTAGACAAGTAAAAAACGAGTTAAAAAGACTAATTAACTCATTTTAATAAAAAACAATTAAAAATTATTAAGATGCGATAATTTTCATAGACGGATTATCATAGTTTAACTTTCCTAAATATATATAAAATGTTATATATATATATAATTCCGGGTTTGTATAGATTGTTTTATTAAAATCTCTAAAATATTTAGAAAATTAGAAAACGGGTTAGAAAGACTATTTTAATTGTAAAACTATAAAAAATTATTAAGATGCGATAATTTTCATAGACGGATTATCATAATTTAACTTTCGTAAATATATATAAGAATTTATATATATATATATATATATATATATATATATATATTTCTGGATTTGTATAGATTGTTTTATTAAAATCTGTAAAATATTTAGACAACTATAAAATGGGTTAAAAAGACTAATTAACTCATTTTAATTATAAAAATATTAAAAAATATTAAGATGCGATAAGTTTCAGAGACGGATTATCATATTTTAAGTTTCTTAAATATATCTAAAATTATACAGTCTATTAATTTTTAAGACATAAAATAAAATTTTAGTAAACATACACATAAAGTAACATAAAAGTATATTTGGTAAATATACACGGAAAGTAACATAAAATTATATTTTTGTATTTTTAATTTGATATATATATATATATATATATATAGAATTCCAGGTTTGTATAGTTTGTTTTATTAAATCTGTAAAATATTTAGACAATTAGAAAACGAGTTAAAAGACTAATTAACTCGTTTTAATTATAAAACTATTAAAAATTATTATGATGCGATAAGTTTCATAGACGGATTATCATATTTTAACTTTTCTAAATATATATAAAAATTTATATATATATATATATAATTCCGGGTTTGTATAGTTTGTTTTATTAAAATCTGTAACTCTGTTAAAAATTTCCATAAATATTAATATGAAAATAATAATTTTATAATATTAAATTTACTTCCAGTTATGCGTGCATTAAATTGATGTAACACTACAAGAAAACATTGATATTCTGACGGATTTTCCGAGGGAAAATGAGTTCCTCGGAATTTTCTGACGAAAAACCGAGGAAACTCCGAGAAACGTGAGTTCCTCGGAATTTCCTAGGAATTTTCCGAGGAAGGAATTTTCCGTCGGAATTTTCCTAGGAAATTCCGAGGAAACAGGGTCCGTGGGAAAAAACCGACAGATATTTCTAAGATACCGAGGAAAGTTTGTACCCGTTAGAGACCCGGTGGGGCAGCCGTGGGGCGAATTCAATAATTCCTAGGAAATTCCGAGGAAATACATAAAAAAACATATTTCCTCGGAATTTCCTAGGAATTTTCCCAGGAAATTCCTAGGAACTGGATGTTTTTTGGAATTTCCTCGGAATTTCCTAGGAATTTTCCCAGGAAATTCCTAGGAAATGGGGTTTTATAACCGAGAACCACGTTTTGCGTATCGAATAACACATATCTAACCTTCATTGAGTGTCCTAACTAGATTATGAAGTCAAACCTTAGTGTTTTACACAATAACAAACACTTTTACGATTGCTCGAACAAAAATCACACAACATAAGATAAACACTTCTACACTTTAACAAACGTTAAAGGAAATACTTACTATTATTTTTTAAATTTTGTTATTTCATGGTTTATGATCATCTATACAAAGTATCCTCAATGGTATGAATTGAAATTGTATTAAAAATGAAATTCTGAAAAAAAAAAAATCGGAATTTGAAACCCCAAACCATGTTTCCTAGGAATTTCCTGGGAAAATTCCTAGGAAATTCCGAGGAAATACATAAAAAAACATATTTCCTCGGAATTTCCTAGGAATTTTCCCAGGAAATTCCTAGGAACTGGATGTTTTTTGGAATTTCCTCGGAATTTCCTAGGAATTTTCCCAGGAAATTCCTAGGAAATGGGGTTTTATAACCGAGAACCACGTTTTGCGTATCGAATAACACATATCTAACCTTCATTGAGTGTCCTAACTAGATTATGAAGTCAAACCTTAGTGTTTTACACAATAACAAACACTTTTACGATTGCTCGAACAAAAATCACACAACATAAGATAAACACTTCTACACTTTAACAAACGTTAAAGGAAATACTTACTATTATTTTTTAAATTTTGTTATTTCATGGTTTATGATCATCTATACAAAGTATCCTCAATGGTATGAATTGAAATTGTATTAAAAATGAAATTCTGAAAAAAAAAATCGGAATTTGAAACCCCAAACCATGTTTCCTAGGAATTTCCTGGGAAAATTCCTAGGAAATTCCGAGGAAATACATAAAAAAACATATTTCCTCGGAATTTCCTAGGAATTTTCCCAGGAAATTCCTAGGAACTGGATGTTTTTTGGAATTTCCTCGGAATTTCCTAGGAATTTTCCCAGGAAATTCCTAGGAAATGGGGTTTTATAACCGAGAACCACGTTTTGCGTATCGAATAACACATATCTAACCTTCATTGAGTGTCCTAACTAGATTATGAAGTCAAACCTTAGTGTTTTACACAATAACAAACACTTTTACGATTGCTCGAACAAAAATCACACAACATAAGATAAACACTTCTACACTTTAACAAACGTTAAAGGAAATACTTACTATTATTTTTTAAATTTTGTTATTTCATGGTTTATGATCATCTATACAAAGTATCCTCAATGGTATGAATTGAAATTGTATTAAAAATGAAATTCTGAAAAAAAAAATCGGAATTTGAAACCCCAACCATGTTTCCTAGGAATTTCCTGGGAAAATTCCTAGGAAATTCCGAGGAAATACATAAAAAAACATATTTCCTCGGAATTTCCTAGGAATTTTCCCAGGAAATTCCTAGGAACTGGATGTTTTTTGGAATTTCCTCGGAATTTCCTAGGAATTTTCCCAGGAAATTCCTAGGAAATGGGGTTTTATAACCGAGAACCACGTTTTGCGTATCGAATAACACATATCTAACCTTCATTGAGTGTCCTAACTAGATTATGAAGTCAAACCTTAGTGTTTTACACAATAACAAACACTTTTACGATTGCTCGAACAAAAATCACACAACATAAGATAAACACTTCTACACTTTAACAAACGTTAAAGGAAATACTTACTATTATTTTTTAAATTTTGTTATTTCATGGTTTATGATCATCTATACAAAGTATCCTCAATGGTATGAATTGAAATTGTATTAAAAATGAAATTCTGAAAAAAAAAATCGGAATTTGAAACCCCAAACCATGTTTCCTAGGAATTTCCTGGGAAAATTCCTAGGAAATTCCGAGGAAATACATAAAAAAACATATTTCCTCGGAATTTCCTCGGAATTTTCCCAGGAAATTCCGAGGAAACATAGAGCCGTCGGAAATGTACGTACCGGGAAAACCAAAGCGCTTGAATTATTTCGACATCCGCGGGTTAGGTTTACATTTAATGATTCCGACGGAATTCCGACGAACCCTGTCCGTCGGAATCATTAAATATAAACCTAACCCTATTTCTTCTTCTTCTTCTCCGCCGCATACCTCATCTCCTCCTCTCTCTCAACCTCATCTCCTCCTCTCTCTCATCTCGTCCTCCTCTCTCGCCGTGCTCTCTCGGCTCCTCTCTCGCCTCCTCTCTCGCCTCCTCTCTCGCCGTCCTCTCTCGCCTCCTCTCTCGCCTCCTCTCTCGCCGTCCTCTCTCGCCTCCTCTCTCGCCGTCCTCTCTCGCCTCCTCTCTCGCCGTCTTCCTCTCTCAAATCATGTAAGGGTCGATTTGAACTTCATATTTTAGGTGGATAGTTTCGGATTTTAGGTTGTTAGATGGATAGTTTAGGATTTTAGGTTGTTAGATGGATAGTTTAGGATTGAATTGCGGATTTTAGGTTCTATTTTTAGTTTTTTTTGCAATTATTTGTACTTTTAAAAACGTTTTTTAATTTTTAAGTTCGTTTTTTATTTTTTTTAAATAGTTTCTCAATTTTTTAAAACGTTTTTCAATTTTTAAAATCGTTTTTCAATTTTTAAAATCGTTTTTCTATTTTTAAAATCGTTTTCTCTTAATTTTTTAAAATCGTTTTTCAATTTTTAAAATCGTTTTTCAATTTTTAAAATCGTTTTTCAATTTTTAAATTCGTTTTTCAATTTTTAAAATCGTTTTTCAATTTTTAAAATCGTTTTTCATTTTTTAAAATCGTTTTCTCATTTAAAAACTATTTGTATAAGTATTAAAACTTTTTTTTACTATTGTTTTTAAAAAAGGTTTTTGATTTGTAATATCTAAAATCACTATTTTCCAAAGATTTTAAAAAACGTTTTTCAATGATTTTTACTGATTTAAAAAAGGTTTTTCTATTTTTAAAAAAGTTAAGCAAGTTTCTAAAACGTTTTTTTCCTGATATTACAAATATTTTTTTAAGTATTACAATATTTTTTGATTTTTTTAAAACATGTATATGATTTTCAATAATTTTTACAATTGTTTTTCTGTTATTAAAACTATTTTATTAAGTATTAAAACATTTTTTGATTTGTAAAAACGTGTATATGAATTAAATATTACTAACACATTATAACTTTTGTTTGGATTTTTATATCTTCAAACTACAGGTCTTACGATGATCAGACCCCGCCTCCTCGACAGCGTCGTGCTCGTGGTCGTGGCTCGGGGAGCCACTCCGTTCAGGATTCCCGCAGCTCCCACGATACATCTCCCTCTCCATATCCCGACGCTCCTTCTGGCTCTCAGGCTGCACCCGTTATTCCTCCGAACTATCAGGCTCCTGCGGAACTGGCGAGGGTTGCAGAGTTTGTTCGACAGCCTGGTCGTCACCATCTTCCGTTTCTCACTCCCTATCCATCTGGACCGGGTCAGACATGGTTTGATCGATCCTCGAACGGGATCAGCGCATGGATCAACCGTATGATGTATCTGGCCTTGGACGTGGGACATCCTACTTTCACCGACTTTCCTATAGGCAAACAAATTCTGTGGTTTGAACAGTTTGCGGTAAGTATTCTTTATTTTTTCAATTAAATTTTTTTCAATATAAATATTCTACTAATTGTTTCTTTTTTCAGCAAGAATTCAACTGGAATCCCGATTATACGGCGTTTGTCTATTATCACTTCGTCCACAAAGTTATGACCAACTATGGTTATCAAATTTACGAGTGGAAGAAGAAGTGGCGAAAGAACAAGGTTTGCTTTTTTATTTTTAAAACCTTTTTAAAATTTATTACATTATATTTTAATTAATCTAACATTTTTTTTTTAAAAAAGGTCCCAAAGTTAATGAACCTCGACGTCTGGGCACAGTTGATTGAGCATTGGAGTAAAGACGAGACGAAATCGACTTCTTCCACCAATTCCACCAACCGCAAGAGCGATCGTAAAGGAAAGGGCATCTACAAGCACAACTTGGGTGCTCAGTCCCAAGCCACTCTGAGAGATCGCATGGTAACTTCAATCGCTTTTTATTCTATTTAATAATTTTATAATTTTTGAAATTTAAAATTCTCAATTTTTCTTCTAATTACTAATATTTATATTGATATCAAGGTGGAAGCAAATGATGGTGAGCCGGTTGATGATTTCGCGCTACTGAAAAAGGCGTATACGAACAAGCATACCGGCGAGATCGATGACGTTGTCGTGAAGGGTGTCGTCGACCTCATCAACAGTCAGGTGGAAGAAGCAGCGTCTCAGCTTCCAATCGAAGACGAAGATTCAACGGGTTCCCAATTGCCTCGGGATCAGATCAACAAAATCGTTCAAAAGGTAAGTTTCATTTCATCTCAATTATTATTTACTATTTTTTATTTTTCTATTTCAATCGGTTCCAATCTTAATTATTATTTACATTTTGGTTATTTTCTATTTCAGTCGGTTCCAAAGAAGAAGGGCAGAATGGTGGGTTTGGCTCGTCCGTCACGGTCAGTTACGTCTTCTGCTGCAGCCCCGCCCTTTGTTGATCCCGAAGCACTTATGGGTCAGCTGCAGGACAAGGACCAACGCATTTCTGCGTTGGAGACTCAGATGGCGACCCAACAGGCGAGCTTCGAGGCACAGATGAAGCTGAACGAGCAGATGATGGAAATGATGAGGAGGTTGCACCCGAACGTCGATTTCCCGACCTTGCACGACCCGAACACCCAAAACCCGTAGTTTTTTTTTTTTTTTCAAAAACTTCGGAATGTTTTTTTTTATTTGTAAGACTTTCAATTTTATATATTTCATATTTCATTTTATATTTTCAAATTTAATTTTCTAATATCTTTTCTTTTAAGAAATAATTTTTTTTAAAAAAATTTATTTTTTTTAAAAATTAATTTTTAAATATTTCCGACGGACGCCTTCCGTCGGAAATATCCGACGGATACATTCCGTCAGAAATTTCCGACGGATACATTCCGTCGGAAATTTCCGACGGAAGGCGTCCGTCGGGAGTTTACGACGGAAGCCGTCCGTCGGAAATTTCCGACGGAAAGCGTCCGTCGGAAACTAGCGACGGACCCCTGCCGTCGTAAACTCCCGACGGACGCCTTCCGTCGGAAACGCCTGACGTCGGCGTCCGTCGGAAACTTCCGACGGACCCATCCGACGAATTGTGTTCCTCGCTTTTTCCTCGGAATTTGCTTTCCTCGGAATTCCGTCGGAAATTTCCGAGGAAATTCCGACGGAATTCAATATTCCGACGACTTTTTTCCGACGGAAGAGTTCCTCAATATGCCGTCGGAATACCCTAATTCCGACGGAATTCTGAGGAATTCGTCCGTGGGAATTTGCTTGTTTTCTTGTAGTGTAATTGAAAAATTTATTACTGCTTATCTATTTCTTTCTATTTAAAACTACTTTTTTTTTGTAAATAATTTCTAATCAACCCATAAAAAAACTCACAAAATAATTCACACCACAACTTTAAAGTATAGTGTTACAAATTATTTGCAATGTTATTGTTTTCTTTTAATAATTTTTAAAATTATTATTATATCAAAATATATTAAAAATTCTTAAATTTATGTATTTAATTTGAAAAATATTATTCATATCACGTGCGCTGACGCGCGGATTCGGGTCTAGTTTCATGAATCGATGCCATGATTTATATATTTCAAATAAAATATGACATATGTTTAGTGGTACGTCGATTGGTATAAATGTGTTCTCATATTTGGTAACATGTAATACTATGTTCATAAAATGATGTTTTAGAATATATTTTTTGTGTGAACTAGTCTCTTTTTTTATGGACAACTATCTGTTGTAATTCAAGTTATTAGTTTTTCTTCATAAAACCGATCCACAACTGCCAAAAAATAATATCTTCTATATATATAAAGAAGATACTTTCCTGTAGTTAACTATATCCCAAGTTTTCAATTGCTTAAAATTTTATTTTTCACCACATTGTTATCGAGATTTATGCAAATATCCACCATTTTTGCCTGTTATGGAACGAGTACGTACCCATTTCCAAATTATATATTTCATTTAATGGAAGTATAAAGGTGGAAGTTTAGTTCTTAACTGAATTCACTTGTATTTTTTTTTTTACAAAAAAATTGATTTGGAAATTATACGATCGATTTGCCTGTTTTTATGTTTGTATTTCCCTTATAAAAAAGGATGGATAATTCTCTCTTTTGTTGTATTTCAGAATTTGAATTAATGAAATTAAGGTGTGCGCAAACAAAAGAAGATTACAAGATCGAATTAGAACAGAATTTTATTCAGCACAACTAAGCTGGCGAAATTTTGGTTCCCTTTCGCTAAAAAAAAACTGATGTTCGACAGCTCTTTTTTTCTCCAGTCTTAGGATATTTTTCCTTTGGGTCGGAAATGGTCGAGTGTTACATGTTTAATGCCAACAACGAAATAAATAGAACATGCATGGTTTTTCAGTGATGCTATATATCATTTCACCTTTTTTTTTGGATAGATATATAAGGCCGATATAGACAACAACATCGATTGATACTTTTAGTAATCAAATTCAAAACAAACAATAACAAAGATGGAGGAATAATGAAAAAGCAAAAGGAGTACAAACTTGCCGATTACACACACAAACCCATTATTGCATGAGAACATCACGTTCATCATTTCAAACAGTCCAAGAAATTAAAATACAAACAAAAAAATCACCAATTAAACAACCACGAGAAGATAAGGTAATAAGTTCACGCATCCGTAAACCATATGATTTTTTGTTTTAGGATGTCTTTAGATATGTCATAAGTATTCAACTTACGCGCATTGAAAATTCTTTGGAGCTTTTCTACTACAAACATTTAGGAGTACGCTGAGATTGATGGGAAGGTTCAGGTTGATGCCAAGTATGTTAGCCTTGAGCGCGGTGCAGAGACAGACCGCAGCCTCAAGGTCAACCAAGCCTTTAATGAGCGAGCAGCATGGCTTTACGGGTGGGTTTCCCAGTGTTAGGTCCACTAGCTTGAGCACATTAGCGCAAACACCGAGCTGTAGGGCATCTCTAGGACAAGAGCCTGTGCTTGGGGTGGTCGGAGTGCTTGGGGTGGTCGGGGTGCTTGGGGTGGTCGGGGTGCTTGGGGTTGGGGTTGTTGGTGTGGGGATGCACTTGTAGCATGTAGCTGAAGTGTAAGTAAAGATGAGGAGGTTAAGAGAAAGGAAGAGTGCAAGAGATGTTCTTGGAGCCATTTTGTTTGTGCAGCAGAAAAACTTTAACAAAGGCTCAAGAAGTAGTACTGTGTTTATATTGTTTGAGATGAGGGAAGATAACTATTGGTTAGTGGGTATTTATAGAATTTTCATTACGAAAGAAACGAAAAAGTTTATTGTTAATTTTCTTTAGTTGACTAATTTTTCATATTTATGATTTGATTTTGCAAGTAGACTTTATGGTTATTGTCTAAATTAGCTGGCAATCATAAACATTGCATTCCCTCTGTTTCCAAATGATAGAATTCTATGTATTTCCACACAAATTAATAAAACATATTAAATTTTGATTATACATTCATCATTTTCTATTAACAATTTTCAATAATTCAACAAATTTAATTATTATCTTGAAGTTTAAAATTTATTATTAATAACTAATAAAAATACATAGTAAAATTAAAAAATCTATTTGTAAAAAAGGAAACTTTTTATATAAAAAAACCTTTCGAGAAAATACTAATTAACTACTCATTCTGTTTCCATCTAATAGATTTTTATGTGTTTTCGCACAATTAAATTTTGAATATAAATACACTATTTTGTGTTTAACAATTTTCAATAAATATAAATCAATAGTAATTCAATAAGTTTAATTATTTCTCTTGAAATTCACAATTTATCATTAATAACTAATCAAAAATGTATAGAAAATTGAAAAAGAAGCTATCTTTTTTTTTATAAAAAACTACGAATTTTCAAATACATTCAAATAACTTTATGTACACTAACAAAATTTCAACTTAGTTGCTTGAAGCATTTTTTTTTTCACCCAAAAATCAATTAGATGAAACAAATGTTAGGATTTTTTTTTTTGGGAAAAATTTCAATAATATATAACCTATAGTGGACATCAGATACATATATATCAAGGAAATTTTTATAATTACAAATATGAATCCATGAAACTTTAATTTCTCAAAAACCTCCGATTTATTATTTGATTTTAGTGACAAATGTAACTTTTAGTTTCCATTTGTGTCACTACGTTGCACTTTCAAGCTGTTATATTTAGAATGGAATGATTGTTCTTTATTCCTTCACTCTAGCTTGTCCATGTGAACATATCTTATCCCTCAACGAATTCCTTTGTCACGGGGCAACCTTATATCACCATTATTTTCAACAAATATTTAGTCTACGCATAGTCACACACGAGACAAATTTATGGCTTCATTTAGCATTAGTTAAATATCCATTCAACTAATTTTTAATCCCACATGGATGGACTAATTATAATACTTCCGTATAACAAGGGGTAAATTATGAACCAATATATATTTTCGTCAATAATATATATTATGTGAGTTTTGGCCGAGATAGTGACGCAGCAGCAGTTCTAACACAAACCACTAATGTATAGTATGCTATAGCCCCAAACAATCAGTTTTAGAGTTCAGATTGGTGATATAAAAAGACAAATGGACCAATGAAAAAGATCATTGGGCTCCCGGAGTCGTCCACATGAGTGAGAAGTGTTAACCACTCAAAAAAGAAAATTTTCATAGTTTAATCTTAATTTCAGTGCTATAGTTTTCCTGAATTATTAGAAATTTGAATTAATATATAAATTTGATATTGTGAAATATAAAGTTATAGTTCTTCTGAGTTTTCAGAATGTTTAAACATTCTATATTAAAAATACTTTTGCAGCCAATTGCAAGGTTTGAAAATACAGCTACGACTAATTAAAAAAATGTTATAAGTTGTTAGCTAGATCCAATTATATTCTATATTAAGGTGTTATTACGACAAAATCATCGATGTTATTTCTCTTTCGAATTATATATATATGATTTGTACGAATGCGGGATATATAAACCATACTATTTTTATAATTTTCCTGAATAAACAATACAGGTTTCTTGTATATACTAGTGGTATCGATCTGTTTAATAATATTATGGTTATAAAATTAAGGTCGAACATGCCAAAATATATGGTTCACGGGTAGTAGCTATAGGAACGATTTAGAATTTAATTATTCCTTAGATGGGATTGTAACAATATATAATCATCATGCCAAATAGAGAATTGACCAATTGATTGGTTAGTTATTTTATTATCTGCTTTATATATATATATATATATATATATTCCAATAAAATTGTATTAGAGTAAAACATAACACTTATGTTTCCGCATAACTTGTGGCCTGCAGTGGCATTTTCTTTTTTACTGACTAAAAGTTTCATATATTACTTTAAAAAGGAGAATCTCAAATTGTAATATGTTTTCTTCTTAATTGTTGACCATGGTAAATATTAAATTTCTGTATAACTGTGTCATGCAGTGGTATTTCTTCAACCGATGAAAAAAATCATATATTACATTTAAAAAATGAATCGCAAACCGTAATATGTCTTCTTTTTCTTGTTGATCGTAATAAATATAAAAATAAAAATTATGTATAATTTGTATCCTGCATTACGTGGTATTAGTGGTACTTCTTCAACCGACTAAAGTTTCATATATTACTTACAATAAAAAAAAAATTTAAACTGTAATATGTTTTCTTCTTGTTGATGATCATGATAAATTTTTAAATTTATGTATACGAGCGATGTGATTAGTTCATGGGTTTCCATATTGTTGAACTATGACCTCACCTAGGTCAAGGTTTTGGGAAAAACTTTGAGAATAACACAGAGATTTGCCGAAGTGACTTTTATTGATTGATGAATTCGATTACAACAAATAGCCAAAGCTGTTTAACCTAGCCGAGATGAGTACTAGATCAAAAGCTAAGAGTTCTAAGTTGTGAGCGAAAAGCGTGTCCTCTCTCGAATGAGGACCCCTTCTATATATAAGAAAGCTAGACCGACCTAACCCTTCTAAGATAAGGAAAACTTCCGTAATTGCCGCCCTCTTTCCTTATCTTGTCGAGCCGATAATGTCATCTTCCGCGAATGTCGGGTCGGCGCGGCGAACTTCCTTTTCTTGGATAAGGAAATCTTCATTTTTCGAATAATAATATTTATCAATCGAATAATAAATATTATTAATTATCAATTACGAATATTATCCAGTCGGTTGGTTAATATATGACGGGCCGAGGTGAAATGTTGTTGGGCCTTGGTGAGGGTGCTAAACCCGTCCCCAACACATATGAAACTTGATTATCTATATATATCATGTAAAAATTATGTCATGTTTAAGAAATAGCATGTTGATTTTAAAAATAACGTGTCTAAAAAATATAGCATGTCATCAGAAAGTATCTTAAAATCTAGAGAAGTATCGTGCAACTTTCCATCTCACTTGAACATGCATTTTGCAAATATAAGTCAAGATATAACTTTCCTTCTCACTTGAACATAGCCCGTTTCACGTACGTACCTATGGCTAGTTTCCATAGACACATTAGACCATGCATAATAGTTAACGCATAAATGGCTTTTCAATTCGATTCATAATGAAATCGTTCCTGATTAGTGTTCATTTATTCTTTCTATTTTAAAGTTTTTTTTAAAAGTGTTCATTTATTCTTCTTATTACATTTCATTAATTAATGTGAATAATCGAAATGCATTTAACAAACAAACAAAAGAAGAAAAATCAGAAATGCGCGTGTGCGTAAGCATTAACAAATCCAATACTCACGGACCAGATATAACGAAATTGAAAATTTCTCCAAGTTTTTTTTTTTTACGAAAACGATACAAACATCCTTGCGTAACACCCAAAACATTATCTTATTCATCAAAACAAATGAAATAGATTACAATAAATACTCATTTAATTCTTAGATGGTGACGATCTTGGTCACCCTCAAACACCAATTCAAACAAGAGAAGATAAAACAAACACAAAAGGAACACAAATTAAGGTTCGAGCACATTTCAAGCTTAGCCCTTACTTCAGGATTTAGCCAGAACTTTAAGTGATGTTTAAGAAATCATGGGCATTGGAAGCCACGTGGAGCCTTTCTGCTGCAAACGTTGAGGAGTAAGCTAAGGTTGATTGGGAGGTTAATGTTGATGCCGAGAATGCTAGCTTTAAGCGCGGTGCAGAGACAAACCGCAGCTTCAAGATCGACCAAACCGTCAATGAGGCTGCAACACGGCTTAACCGGAGGAGCACCTAATGTCACATTCAACAAGTTAAGCGCGTTAACACATACACCGAGTTTTACGGTATCTTTTGGGCATGTCTCGAGGGCTGGAGTGGTTGGTTTAGGCTTGGGCTTGTAAGACGCTGGTGGACAACCGGTGCGGGTGGCTTCAGTTAGGGCGAAGAAGAGAATGTTAAAGGCAAGGAAGATGGCAAGAAAGTTTCTAAGAGCCATTTTGCTTGCCTTGAAAGAAGATTGGAGTGTTTTTATGTTTGAGATTGGTGAAGAAACCGAGAGTGTGTAAGTGGGTACTTATAGTGTCAGTTGGGAATGGTTTGAGTAACGAATGGCATGCGTTGTAAGATTGAATTACTTTGATTATTCAAATACAACTTAGGATTATGATAATGATATGTATGCAAAACCAAAAATATCAGGAATATGTATGTGTACCGACCATGTGGTTAGCCCTAGCCCCTAGGGTATATTTAGCTGGCGATCTGCAGTGAGTTTGGAAAGAAGTGTGTCAAGTGTACAATTTTAAATGGGTTTTAATTTCTTATGTTTTGATTCATAATAAGACGTACAATCTATATGGTTTCTTTTTTTACAACCTTAATTCATCAACCTTAAACATTAATTCATATTAGGTCGGATAAGAGACTTACCACAACTCTTTGCTTAATAACGTAGTATCAACTTGCAATTAATGAAATTTACTGAGAAATACTTAGATTCATCCTAGGGGTGAACCTATAAATGCACATCTCTCTTAAAAACCAATCAAATCGCCATGTCATTATTTTCAAAACAAATAAATTAATAGAGTTAAATGAAACAAAAATAAAAATTATTTTCGGTTTAAAGTTTTGGCCATGGGGTTTAACGATTTGAGTTTAGAGTTTAGCGTTTTGAGTTTAGGGTTTAGCGTTTTGGATTTAGGGTTTAGTGTTTTGGATTTAAGGTTTAGGGTTTAGGGTTTATGATTTAACATTTTGGGTTTAGGGTTTAGCGTTTTGGGTTTATGATTTAGATTTTAACATTTTGGGTTTACCGTTTAACATTTTGGGTTTAAGGTTTAGCGTTTTGGGTTTAGGGTTTAGTGTTTTGGGTTTAGGGTTTAGCGTGTTGGGTTTAGGGTTTAGCATTTGGGTTAGGGTTTAGCCTTTTGGGTTTAGGGTTTAGGGTTTAGCGTTTGGGTTTAGGATTTAGCGTTTTGGGCTTAAGGTTTAGGGTTTCGGGTTAATCCAAAACACTAAAACCAAAGCCCAAAACATTAAAACCTAAACCTTAAGTCCAAAACGCTAAACCCAAAACCCAAAATACTAAACCCTAAACCCAGACGCTAAGCCCTAAACAAAACGCTAAACCCTAAACCTAAAACGCTAAACCCTAAACCCAAAATGCTAAACCCTAAACCCAAAACGCTAAACCCTAAACCCAAAACGCTAAACCCTAAGTCCTAAACCCAAAATGCTAAACCCTAAACCCAAACTCTAAACCCTAAACCCAAAACACTAATCCCTAAACACAAAATGCTAAACCCTAAACCCAACTGTTAAACGCTAAACCCAAAACGTTAAACTCTAAATCCTAAACCCAAAATGCTAAACCCTAAACCGAAAACGCTAATGCCTTAACCCAAACTCTAAACTCTAAACCCAAAACACTAAACTCTAAATCAAAGCGCTAAACCCTAAATCCTAAACCCAAAACGCTAAACTCTAAACCCAAATCTTTAAACTCCAAACCTAAAATAATTTTTATTTTTGTTTCATTTAACTCTATGGATTTATTTGTTTTGAAAATAATGACATGGCAATTTGATTGGTTTTTAAGAGAGTGATGCATTTATAGATTCACTCTAGGGGGTGAACCTAAGTATTTCTCAAATTTACTACAGAAATTAAAGCATATTAATCTTTAAGATAGTGCGACAACATATTCAATCTCAATGTGAGAATATAAATTTTACACGAAAACCAGAGTTTTAGAACTCCATTTTATTGTGATTTTGGAAGACAATTTATATTGCCTTAAAATATTTATGACTTGTGAATATTTGTTTTGGAGTGTTTTTATGTTTGAGATTGGTGGAGAATTTTGGAAGTCTCTATCGACGGTATCACTCGTACGATCAGTATCAGTAAAATGAACACGTGCATATCACAAGACAACGTAGAGAAAGTGATCAAGAGAAAGACTATTATAAAACCGACTGTTTTAGAAACTTTTGCCATGGTTGAGGGATTGAAAGAGAATAAGAGATAGAGAGAGAGGTTAGGGTTTTTTTTTTGTGAAGACAGATTGGAAATTTGGTTTGCGTATGCGTCTGTTAGAGAGAGAGGTTAGGGTTTGTAAAAAGATTCAGAGAATGGTTATGTGATTTGAGTTGTGTTTATATAATATACAGAGGAGGGGAGAAGAAGCCGACCTTATTAATTTCATTTTTCTTTGTGACCGACCTTAACAAAAGCATAGAGAAAATAAATACTCTCTCCGTTTCACAAATACTGTCGTTTTAGAAGTTTATTTTTTTTCACAAAGAGTGTCGGTTTCAATTTTCAATGCAAAATTTAATGATTGATTATGTTTTATAATTATTTATATTATGTAGTTTGTTTTATGATTGATTGAATTATGGTTAGATAGATAGTTAATGATGTTTTGTTTTGAAAAACTAACAAATTATATATTTTCTTAATCTGTATGCATAAATTTTTTTTTTGTGAAATCTTTGTGAAACGGAGAGAGTAACATTTTGAAAACATTTTTAACATTTAAATATTTTCCTAATTGATCTATATTAACAAAAGTTGATTGGGTATCTTTTATGTTTCCTATAACAAGACCCATATTATTGGGCTTCAATGCTTCTGTAATAAGTTTCGGCCCATTTTATTTATATTACCATTTTTATTTTCTTGCGAAAATTGAATAAAGAAGTAAAAAAAAAAAAAAAAAAGAAAGACAAACAATAGTATTTGATTTTCCTCTCTCTCTACTCTAGTCTCTACATTGTTGTCATCTTCTTCCAACATCAAACCCGAATTCGAAAATTCAAAATCCCGCCTTCTCCTTCTTCTAGAAACCCTAACGACGGCGCGTCCAGCACAATCGCCGTCTACGGAAACCAGAAAGTTCGGCTCAAACCGTCTCTCTACCGCTCTACCTGACCTAATCCTCCGTCTCAGCAAGGTGCTTTCTCTATCATTTTCCTCTTCGTCTTCCTCCGATAAGCATCTCTATCATCAAATTTCAATTTCGAAGGGGATTTTTTTTTTTTATATCCAATCGTGTAACTCTCTTCCTCATTTTCGTTTCTCGTTTGATATCGAGATACCAATTTTGTTTTGTTTGCGATTTCTCCAGATCCAGATTATTGCAAAATCTAAGCTCCTTTTATTGGGAAATGGAACGTTATATGACCCGAAGAGATACTCTTGTTAGAGAAACAGGTACAACTCTTCTCGCTTCTTCTAAACTCAAGAGATTCGTTCTCTGAGTGATTGATTATTTTGCAGTTAAAGAAGTGAAACACACAGAAGAAGAAGAAGATGATTGTGAACTGGATCTACTCTACCTTGTACATTCTGATATCTCATCTGTTCTTCACCAGGTGCTTGCTTGCTACTCTTGGCTTCAGATATTTCCTTTTTGATAGTTTATCTGAGAGTCTATGTGTGTTTTATCTTGAGTTCTTGTCTCTTTTGTCTCTTTGGTTTTGGTTAAAGAACCATGTTTTTGTTAGGCTATACTCTGAATTATGAGTTTATGACTAGTGAATGTTTTTGGAATTTTAGATTGATGAGCTCGTTGTGAAAGCTACAAAGCTTAAGACTTTGAGCGAACAAGGGACAAGAGAAGTTGCATCTTTCAGATCTGTCTTGTTCGATATGCATTCCTCGCTAAAGGTTTCATTTCGTTCATCTATGGTTTTTTTTTTTTGTTTCCTTCTGATGTTTGATCACTTACCTTTAGAATTGTAATCTGTTCTAAATTTTACAGCCATGGTTTCCTCGATTGCAAGAAGCGATATCCAGTTTTCAACTGCTTCCCAAGGATCAGGAAGAACAGTCTTTGATGAGTGCAAGCAGTGTACGCCCAAGTGAAGAAGAAGAAGAATTGTTTGATGTTGAGAGTCCTGAGCCTACTCGATTCGAGCCTTTAGTCTCTCCTTCTCCTCTCGTGGCATGGCGTGGTGATCATAACGCAGACAAGAGTAGGCAACTGTTTATGCTGACACCACTTCCCTTGGGGAAATCTGAATTCCTTAAACATCAGAATGCGTCTAAGCTGAAATCGAAAAGGATTTTTGCAAATGCTGCTGCAAATCAACCGCTCGAAGCTTCTAAAGAAGCAAGTGATGGTGTTTTAGGAGGTAAGTTGATGAAGACTGCAGGACTTGGTAACTCTTTAGGCCGTGCCATGGATTTCTCTGAAAGTTTGGTAGAGTGTGAGCCATTGCCTTCACCATTTCTCAGGAGGAAAATTCAGTCCGAGCTTCTAATGACCCCTTGCTTGAAGATGTCGCCTCCGAAATCTCGTACACTCTTCAAACCGGTTCTTGAATCTTCTCAACTGGGAAAGCAAGGGGCTTGTAAGTCCACCTGCTCTGAGTTGGGAGCTAGCACTTCTAATGGTTCACAGAGCTCTGAATCGTCTGGTAGTGATAAAACTGACGATCTCTATTCCAAGTATCCAGAGCTTCTGGGGTTACAACATGCTCCAATAACTAGAAAAACGGATCTTGAATCCTCGCCGGTTTGGTGGTTTTCTCCTCCTAAAACATCAGTTTTATTGGAGCCTGTGAATGAGAAGAAACCAGTCGATGAAACTGGTGGATCCTCATCTGCTTTTCAAGACATTATTAAACCAGAAGCAAAACACACTAAAGGTAATAAAATTTGATGTCTGGGTCATTTCATTGGGTCTTATGGTATCTATGTCTAATGATCTTTACTTACTCAACTGTTTTCTTAGAGGGAAGCATGTCAATGGTGGTCGAGAGTACTCCACTGTTGAAAGAACCAGAGAGTGTAATGACGAAAAACAGAACGAGAGCGGGTGAGAGTACTCTGAAGAAAGAGTTATGGACAAGATTTGAAGAAGCATCAATGGATGGATATCGTTTCACGACAACAACGACGAGAGGAAATAAGAAGAAAGGGTTTATGGAAATGTTAGAGGAAGTGTGTGGCAATGAGGAAAGTCACGAGTCAAATTGATGATCGAAGCACTATACTCTATATATCACTTTGTATGTAATTTTGTCAATTGTACGATTCGATCTTTCTTTACCATATTGTTGTGGCTTGACAATTGGAAGGAACTAAAGAAATGAAGAGGAAATTGTATAAAGGTTTCTTCCAAATAATCGTGAGTTAAAATATCATAATCGCATTGTATGACTTTTCCTTATTTGAGTTATTAATATGAAAAAACGATTGATCAAAGAAAAAAAAAAAAGCTACCGGATCGAAAAGATTTCCAAACTCTTTTCTTATAATTTCGTTCGATGACTTGCAAATTCAATAAAATTGTAATGACAGATGTATTTAACTGTCATGTGATCCGATCCCTGGCTTAAAGTCAGAACTTTATTACATTATATAGCTAACGTTTTCTTGAAACAACACTTTCATCTTAAAACTTATTATTCAAGCTAGAAATATATATTTCGAGAGATGGCTTCAAGAATCTCAGCCTCTATTATCATTTTCCTGACATTCAACATCCTCTTCTTCACATTGACCACCGCAGGCTGCTTAGACGACTCTAAGAAGCTCATCGGGTGCGCTGATGCCTTTCGAGGGGGGCTCGTCGCCGGGACACTACGCCCGATTTGCTGCTCTCTCTTCAAGCAGCTAGCTGAGCTTGACGATCAGTTGTCTTTGCACCGCCCTAAATGATTTAATCCCTAAGATTGGCAAATTTGACGTTCTTCTTGGTGCTTGTCACAAGTATATTGAGAACGTTCCTTTCCTCAATTGCAATTGATCTGTTTAAAACATGCTTCAATTGATTAATAAGTTTACTATCTCTTTTCATGTTTTGCTTTCTTTAAAAATGACTCTTTGAAATTCTCCTACTTTTACAAGTTTTTAATCGAATAAGGGTTGCTTCTACCTATTTTATTTGACTGTATCCATTGTCCTATCGATTTTCTGATAAGAATCCAACACTGTATTAGATTCAATATCAAGTAAACGTATCAATTACACCGAGAATTACGAATTCCAAATGCAAATGATACTCGAAATCGAAGAACACACTCTTCGATTTCTCTAACAAACTTTCCACAACAAATCGATAAAACTCAAAGGAAAACAATTGAGCTTATTTATACACAAAGCTAAACGACGTCGTCACCACTTCTTACTGAACGACACCGTTTGCTCTTAGCTCAAATGAAGCAACTTCTTAAACGACATCGTTTGTTCCTGTTTCTTCCCTTTGATCATTTAGCTCCTCATTCGACTTCTTCTTCCTGAAGTAAACCCTTAGAGGCTTATCAATACCCGCCCGGTCGAAATGAAGCTTGTCCTCAAGCTTCAAGTGCGGAAATTGGTCGAGTAAAGCCCGTACTCTTTCCCAGGAATTCTCATGAGCATGAAGGCCCTTCCACGCAACAAGTACTTCCAGGTGTCCATCATCAGTATAGCGTGTCTCCAAAAGACGTTCAGGTTCGACAACCAACTCATCCTCAACCGTTAGTGAAGTAGGCAATGGAGAGACGTGATGGTTCTGCCCCAAGACAGGTTTTAACTGGGAAATATGAAAGACGTTGTGAATCCTCGACCCCTCCGGCAGTCTCAAACGGTATGCCACAGATCCAACTCGGTCAAGAACTTCAAAAGGTCCATAGTATCTGGCTGCTAACTTCTGATGAAGGCGTTGTGCAACAGATTTCTGGCGATACGGCCTCAACTTAAGGAACACGAAATCCCCAACAGCAAAAACCAACTCACGACGATGCCTATCCGCATTCATCTTCATTCTGTCCTGAGCTATAACAAGATGATTCTGTATCTGAGTCAAGACTTCATCACGCTTTGTTAGCATTGATTCCAGTTCAAAATTATCGGTAGAACCGGCTTCGAAACGCAGTAAATCCGGAGGATCACGCCCATAAAGCACTTTGAAAGGAGTTGCATTCAAAGCCGTATGATGATTGGTGTTATACCATAATTCTGCCCATGGCAAAAACTTTGCCCAAGTTTTCGGTTGTGTGGAAGCAAAACAGCGAAGATAAGTTTCCAAGCACCGATTTAAGACTTCCGTTTGTCCATCAGATTGCGGATGGAAAGCTGTACTATAATTCAGTTTAGTACCTTTCCATTAAGTGTTCAACCGGAATTGGAATCTCATGTAAAGATGGGGATTGTTCGATGTGAAACAGTTCAACATCAAAACCCAGACCATTAGTCATGTCCAACTGTTGGAGATGTTGTGATGAAGCACCGATATTGTGAAGCGTGGCATCACCAACCAAATGTACTCGTTTGCCTTGATAGAGGAATGAGTATTCGTGTGTCTCCCAATCCACTTCTACTTTGCCCAACGTCCGAAGCCATTGTATTCCCAATATCACATCCACATTGCCCAGTTCCAACACAATGAATTCATTGGAAAACGTAAGGTCTTGTAACGAAAACTGAACGCCAGAACAAACTCCCGCTCCTTGAACTGTGACTCCCGTTCCGAGCAACACATCTAAATCAGATCTCGTTGTACTGTTTAGACGCAATCTCTGCACTGCTGTAGGTGATATAAAGTTGTGGGTGGCCCCACTATCCAACATGACAATCACCGTTTGATGCTTGACCAGTCCTCTGAGTTTAGTAGTGTGGGGTGATGATAAACCCAAAAACGACCGTAAGGAAATTGCCATCATTTGCGGTTCCCAAACAATCTCCTCTTCCTCGCCATTGTCCATATCATAACCTGTAACTCCATTTCTAGTCCATTCAACACTGTCAAAACTTTCAAAGAAGCTTGCGGACATGTATGATCTCTGGACCACTTTCCATCACACTTGAAACACAGTCCCAATTTTCTTTTTTCGGCTATTTGAGATGGAGAGAGTCTCACTTGCTGTTTCTGTGTTGCCACCACTGTCAACGCTTTCGACTGTTCTGTATTATTAGCCGAATTTGCAGCTTGTGAAAAAGAAGGCGCAGCAGATTTAAACCCCTTATAGCCATACTGCTTTTCTTTCTTCACCATTCTATGGATTGCGCTGGATTCCATTTGATAAGCCGTTGCTATCATTTCCGCCAAATCCACTGGCTTGTACATATCCACAACTTCTCTCATCTCTTGTGTTAAGCCGTTCATAAAGATTCCTTCCAGCATTCGATCCGATAATCCATCCACTTGAGAAGAAAGATCTTCAAATTGATGAATATACTCAGCCACTGATCCACTCTGCTTCACGGCAAACAAAGGTTGGCTCTTATCCCTTATTCGGACCTTACTAAACCGCGCAATAAGCCGTTCTTTAAACTGATACCAGTTCAGAAAAGGTCGTCTGTGGATTTCATTGTTGAACCAACTGAGAACGTCGCCTTTCAAACTCACTGAGACAATGTCCATCTTCGTCTGCTCGTTATAACCTCCAATTCGGAAAAAACGTTCCGCAAGAGCAATCCACGCATACGCGTCCTCTCCATTGAACACAGGCAACTCAACACGTTTGATCATCCTATCACGAGAAGCTACAAATGTGTTCCGTTCCCTATCCTCATCATCCCTAGGACTACGGCTTGATTCCCGGTGAGGAAAACGTACCTGAGGTTGATAGATCGGAAACGACGCTTGAGGTTCGTCTTCGACTACTGGAACCACCTTACGTAGCATCATCTTGATCTCCTCAATATTCGAATCCATTCGATCCATACGCCTATCGTTGTTGTCGAGCTTTTTCTCGAACCTCGCGTTTAGCACCGTTTGAGCTGAGAGGTGCGTTTGAACCGTGTTAGTCAGCGATTCGAGCGTCACAGGCGGATTCGATTTCGCCTCGGGACCTGGTTGTGCTGCCTTCGTCATCTTCGATTGAGCTTCTCGTTCGTCGTTTGATTCCGCTTCGCGTTCTTCGATCCAATCGTCAACCAGCACCAATTTGATAAGAATCCAACACTGTATTAGATTCAATATCAAGTAAACGTATCAATTACACCGAGAATTACGAATTCCAAATGCAAATGATACTCGAAATCGAAGAACACACTCTTCGATTTCTCTAACAAACTTTCCACAACAAATCGATAAAACTCAAAGGAAAACAATTGAGCTTATTTATACACAAAGCTAAACGACGTCGTCACCACTTCTTACTGAACGACACCGTTTGCTCTTAGCTCAAATGAAGCAACTTCTTAAACGACATCGTTTGTTCCTGTTTCTTCCCTTTGATCATTTAGCTCCTCATTCGACTTCTTCTTCCTGAAGTAAACCCTTAGAGGCTTATCATTTTCTCATTAGGATTTTTGAAGTAATTGATAATCAGCTGCTTGTTCCGCTCATAAAGAGTCATTAATGACCACTTGTTTTATTATAACGACGAAAAGAACAAAATGTATGTTGATCAAATCTATCCGTTAAAAAACATCAACTAGATTGTACTCAAATGATAGTAAGAAAATATAGTCAATATGAACATTTCTTTAAGGACTTTCTAAAAAAAAAAACTCTCCGCAAATCACGGAGTTTTCTTAGGCGATCGAAAAGGCGAATTTGGCGACTACGGTTCCTCAGTGGATCCTGCCACCCGACATGGTAGCCTACGGCTCTGCTGGCGGAGGGCTCTCGTCGGAAAACTTTATTTCGACGGATCTACAAACAAGACATCTCATGGATCAATCAGTCAAGACCAATTCTGCTGGCTTCTCCACCGGAATCGTGGTACCGACACAAGAGGAAACATCTACTAAAGATCTTCTAGAGATCCAGGTTGCTCAAGAGATGAAAGACTCGCAGGATACAAAGAAAACATCATGGGTTAATGCTGTCAAAAACAAGAAGACGCTTTCGAAATACGATCTCTCTGAATCGGAGGAACAAGGTATTCCAGTGGTACCAGAGGATGTTCTAAACGACGTACCACTGTGGGAGGATTTCTTACTTGGAAGGTTCTTATCTACTGCACCTCATGTAGCTAAGATCCATATGATTGTCAATAAGATTTGGCCTCTTGGAGACAAATCGATACGTATCGATGTCTTTGTTGTGGATGAAAATTCTGTGCGATTTCGAATCAATGATATGGCAACGAAAGCAAGAGTTTTGCGCCGGGGGATGTGGAACATTGCAGATATACCGATGATGATAACAAAGTGGTCTCCTATAGTGGAAGAGACACTACCGGAGATGAAATCTATGCCCATGTGGGTGATCATGAAGAAAGTTCCAAACAACATGTACTCTTGGAAAGGCCTCAGCTTCATCGCAAGCAAGGCAGGTTCTCCAAAACATCTACACCCGGATACAGAGCTGTGCAAAAACTTTGAGGTGGCAAAAGTTTTTGTAGAGGTAGACTTAACAAAGGAACTGCCAAAGAGTCACAATTTCAAACTCCGAGGAAAGGATATAGAGGTGGAGCTTTCCTATCCATGGTTACCATTTAGGTGCTCCTTGTGCAAGAAATGGGGACATCATAAGGATAAGTGTACTGAGCGAACAGAGCATATTACATTGTTAACGCATCCGGAGCACAAGGAAGATAAACAAAATGATCAGACGAAGGAGGGGAAAAAATCTGAGTCCGCACCACAGGAAACAGAGAAAGTGGAAGCGTTTCAGCCGGAAGCTCCACCCGTACCAATGTTCTCTGGAGAAAGAAGGACAGACACAGGAAACAGAGAAGGGATGGAATACCGTCTCTCCAACAAAAGGTGAAAACCAGCGGATTGTGTGAGAAAACAAATAATGTGGAGATCTCCCCATCGCGTTTCTCTGTTCTTCTTACAGATGACGAGCAGGAGGAAGCTGACAACACGGGATCAAAAGAAGGAATTCCTGAAGAAGGAGAAATTGTGAAACAGGGGGAATTCGTTAAGAACTCGATTCAAGATGAGATAGGTACTCGACCTTCACTACCACGCACCTCAAAAACGCTTCATAAAGTCTATCCGGATACTCAATCCAAACCAGAAACCTTGGAGGAGGGTGAAAAAAGGGCCCCAAAAGAAATTAATATGTCGAGTTTCTATTGGAATGTCCGTGATTTCAATAAAACTTCAAAACATTCCATCATTCGAAACTGGATTAGATAGGGTAGATTTGATTTTTGTTGTCTCTTGGAGACTAAGGTTAAGGAACGTAAATCGGAGAGGATTATTTCAGATGTTTTTCAGGGCTGGTCTGTTATTTCTAACTACGAACACGATGGACGTGGCCGTATCTGGGTACTTTGGAGGATTCAGCTTGCCTTACACCTGTTTTCAAAAGTAGTCAGATGGTCACTTGCTCTGTGAGTTTAGATGGACAAAAGGAAATTTTCTGCAGTTTCATTTACGCTCTTAATGAAGCTGAAGATAGAAAGGAGCTTTGGGATGATATTCGATGTCATCACAACTCTCCCCTGTTTCGTGGAAAACCTTGGCTTCTTTGCGGTGATTTCAACGAGGTGCTTGACTGTGAGGAGCATCGGGATTCAACGTTATGACTGGTCTTGCGGGGATGAGAAATTTTCAGGAGACGGTACATCATTGCTCGCTTGTTGATCTTGGCTATCAGGGACCAAACTACACTTGGACAAATAAGAGGACAGACAGACTAATTTGCAAGAAACTGGACAGGGCTCTGGTTAAAGAGTACTGATTAGATTTATTTCCAAATTAATACAATATTTTTGAAGCAGGAGGCTGCTCAGATCATCTCTGGGGCAGGATCAGGTTGGATTCAGAACAAAAGAGTGGTCGCAAACCTTTTAAATTTGTCAATGTTCTGACAAGTTTGCCGCAATTCATTCCAACGGTTGAAGAATATTGGGAGACAACTGAGCCTATTTTTCCTTCAACATCGGCCTTATATCGTTTCTCAAAAAAGCTCAAAAGTCTTAAACGGCAATGAGAGCACTATGTAAAGATAAGCTTGGAGACTTGTCCAAGCGTACGAGTGAGGCATACAAGATTCTATGCTCGAAACAGATATCAACCCTGGAGAATCCATCAGCGGCTACCATGGAGGAAGAAAGAAATGCAGAAAATACTTGGACTCATCTTGCGAGTTTGGAGGAAGGATTCCTCAAACAAAGAGCCAAAGTGCACTGGCTGGGTGTTGGTGACAGAAATAACAAGTTCTTCCACAAATCAATTCAAGCTCGGAAAGCACAAAACCTGATCCGTGAAATTAGAAACCACGCGGGGGAGATTGTCACAAGTACCGAGGAAATAAAGGAGGAGGCAGAACATTTCTTTAAGGACTTTCTAACTACTGTTCCTGATGCATTTCAAGGTATGGAGATGGACGAACTACAAAAATAATGGATTTTCGCTGCACTGAGGGAGATTGCGCAACTCTTTGTGCAGAAATAACGGATGAGGAGATAAAGAAAACGCTGTTTGCAATGTCGAATGACAAGTCGCCGGGACCTGATGGATATACAAGTGAGTTCTTCAAATCGACTTGGTCTATCATTAAAAATGATTTTCTATCTGCAGTCAAGTCTTTTTTTACAAAGGGTTTTCTTCCAAAAGGTCTGAACACAACAATCCTTGCACTAATCGGCACCGGAAATGAAAGATTACAGGCCAATCTCCCTCTGTAATGTCCTATATAAAGTCATCTCGAAAATCCTTGCAAATCGTCTGAAAGTCATACTGCCACAAATGATTTCTCAGAATCAATCAGCATTTGTAAAAGAAAGGCTGCTCATGGAGAATGTTCTACTTGCTTCAGAGTTGGTCAAGGATTACCAAAAAGAAAACATATCCTCTCGGTGTGCTATGAAAATTGACATTTCAAAGCTTTTGATTCGGTCCAATGGAGTTTCTTGTTAAACACGCTTGCTGCACAAGGGTTTCCGGATCAGTTCATACACTGGATTCGTCTATGTATCACAACAGCATCCTACTCAGTTCAGGTGAATGGGGAATTGGCAGGATTTTTTCAAAGTAAAAGAGGCCACCGACAAGGGTGCGCACTATCTCCATATCTTTTCGTTATCTGTATGAATGTTTTATCAAGAATGCTTGACAGAGCGGCAATTGAGAGGAAAATAGGATACCATCCGAAGTGCAAGCTACTCAAACTGACACATTTGTGTTTCGCTGACGATCTCATGGTCTTTGTTGATGGTAAACGCAGTTCCATTGACGGAATTCTAAGTATTTTTGAGGATTTTGCTGGAAAATCTGGTCTTTGGATCAATATAGAAAAATCTACTCTGTATCTTGCAGGATTGAATACTCAGGAGAAAGACGACATCATTTCAAATTTCCCATTTGCCATCGGAGAATTTCCAGTGAAATATTTGGGGCTCCCTTTGATGACTAAACGAATGACAACAACAGACTATACGGTTCTCATCAAAAAACTAAGGAAACAAATGAGCTCATGGACCACTCGGCTTCTTTCTTATGGGGGAAAACTACAGCTTCTTCAGTCGGTGATCGCAAGTGTAGTCAACTTCTGGATTGCTGCATTTAGACTCCCTCAAGGATGTATTCAGAAGATTGAACAACTCTGCGCCTCATTCTTATGGTCAGGGCCAGAACTAAATCCAAAAAGGCGAAGATTGCTTGGTCGGAGGTCAGGAAAGCTAAGAAAGAGGGCGGCCTTGGTTTCCGACCAATAAAAGAAGCCAACAACACATGCTGCCTGAAATTGATCTGGAGAATTTTGTCAGGGAAATCTCTTTGGGTCAAGTGGATTCATCAATCCTATCTAAAGAAGGAATCATTCTGGTCGGTAAAGGCTAATGCAAATATTGGAAGTTGGATGTGGAGAAAGCTATTAAAGTACAGAGACGTTGCGAAAGGTTTTCACCGAGTTCAACCAAGAAATGGAGAAAGTACGTCCTTTTGGTTTGATCATTGGTCATCTTTAGGTCGGCTTCGTGATATTACAGGTCAGCGAGGACAAATAGACATGGGTCTCTCTTTGAACGTAACACTAGCCTCTGTAATGCGCATTCATCGTCCTCGTCAACATAGAACCGACATTCTCAATCAAATTGAATTGAACCTGAGGAATTTGAAAGAAGCGAACAGAGTTGAAGAGGATGTTCACCTTTGGAAGAGTAACGAAAATCAGTTCATCAACAATTTCAAATCAAGGAACACATGGAACCTGTTGCAGGAGCATAAAACAGAAGTGAATTGGTACAAGGGGGTTTGGTTTACTTACGCAACTCCCAAATATCAGTTTCAGGTGTGGCTTGCAATGCACAATAAACTGACAACGGGAGACAGAATGCAGAATTGGGGCGAGAGACAACATGTCCATTGTTTCTTCTGTGAATTTACAGTGGAAACTAGAGATCATCTGTTCTTTCAATGTCCTTACTCATCTCAGGTGTGGAACAAGGTCGCATCAAGGCTTCTGGCGCAAGAACACACAAACGACTGGGCAAGGATAGTTCAACTACTCCAAGCTCCACCTCTCGATAAGATTAGCAAATTTCTATTCCGCTATGTGTTCCAATCAGCTCTGTATCACTTATGGCGCGAGCGAAACAATCGGCGGCATGGTCAACCGGAGACCTGCATCTCACAGCTAGCCCGAGCTATCGACAAAAACGTCCGTAATCGTCTCACCTCAATCCGGAAACTGGGGGGAAACAATTACGAAGGGGCAATGGAGCGGTGGTTTTCGTTCTCTTCTTAAAAGTTTTTTGGCTTCCTTTCTAAGCATCTCTACAAAATTTCGATAATAGTCTCGAACAAGTTGTAAGGAAAGAAGTTTTTTTTGTTCGAATATAATTTTACATTCTTTAAAAAAAAAACTATCATAAAATAAAAATAATATAATTAGAATAGTGGAAACGATTCACTCATACGAAATAAAAACTTTTGAATCTTACTCCACAATTGGACAAAAATAAGTTTATTAGTTTTTAAATTTTAATGGTTCCCAGAACTTGTAAGTTTAATGGTTCACAGAGCTCTGAATCCTCTGGTAGCGTTCAGTAACCAGATCTTTTGGCCAGCTCTGGGAACAGCAAAGTGAAACATTGGTTTCTATTCTAACCCTCAAATTTTTAAAATTTAATATACATGTATTATCAATTTATCATAGTCTTCCAAATTGGTAGAAAAAAAAAAATTAATATTCTAGTCCCCAAAATTTCAGGGCCCGCCAAAAGTTCTGGAATTACAAGTAGAGTCTAGAAAAACAGAACTTAAAATTTAAATCCACAAAATTTTGTGGTTTTCTCCTCCTAAAACTACAGAAATGAAAAGGAAACTGAATGAAGGTTTATTTCTTCTTAATAGTCGCGTTATATTGCTTAAAATTCAGAAGTGCTTACAGAATTTATGAACGAAAGATAAGTATTGGAAGTTTATTCACGATTTGATTAGCAGATTTATGTTTTTGGCCTGAGAGTGTCATTTCACTCATTCTCTTTATCTAATTTCTCTTGTGTATTGGATGTTAAAATAGACTTGCAATGTATAATAATTATATAACTCTCATTTCTCCCATTTTGCGAACCAAATAATTTAATAAGTCAATAGTCGGCCGGATCCGTTTTGATCTGTGCTTATCCAGCACAAGGTTAATTTACTCCGAGGCACGATTCTCATTTATTTGTTAATATATATGTTGATTTATCTCATTTGTCCGAGCGGTTTCTCATATCTTAACAAAAAAGTATGTGTCATTTATATTTGGGTAATGGAATGCATGTTGATGGTTTGTGATATTTTCTTCTCTTTTTATATATATTGCATAAACACTACAAAAAAATTGCTTATGATTACAAAAATTTGTTGTAGGTATGACTAAAATTTCGTGTTTACCTAATCAATAACTATATGTACAGTCATAATTTGAATTAGTTAATTAAAAATAAAATACAAATAAATAGTAAATATAATATATATAGATATATTATGAAAATAAAAAATATATATACACATATTATATGTAAATGCAATATATATAATCGTGAAAAGATATAATATCAAAAAAAAAAACGACTGAAAAAAAAAAAGATATAATATCAAACTAACAAATGGTGAAGACGACTGAACAAAGTAATTAGAAAGCGAAGGTTACGCCTTACTCCGTGTGTGCATCTGACAATCCGGGTGATTTAATGACGTCGGTGAGGTTGTCAGATGAAAAGTATAATCAGTGGTCAATCGAGATGCTCAATGATCTTCATGGATCTCTCACTGATCTTGGAGAGACTAACTCTAAGGTTATTAGGGAAGAACAAAGGCTCAATTCCGCAAGAGATAAAGAGCAGCAACACAAGACGGTTGGATTCTATACTAAGAAAGAGGTCAGACCCGATCAATTCTCATCCAGAAACAAATGTGAATCGAGCTCCTCTACTCAATCTTGTCAAACCACCAGTGGCCTAACTGTAAGGTCTGTTGGATTTAGGTCTGCTACAGTAATAGTAACGATCTTCGTCCAAAAGCGTACGACCACGTTCTATTAGTTCACTAATATATACTTTCGCTAGTTACTGTTGTCATGACTATTTGTTAATTATCATGATATGAACAATTACATCTACACTATAATCCAATTCGCTTATATCTTGAAAAATGTAAATTCACGATCTGAATTGATCTGAACCTCATATGTCATAGCTCGCGTAAACTTTTGTATTTTGTTTGCCAACCACTAGAAAATATTTCTTCTACCTATTATTTTTCATATAATTTAGACGTCTATATATACCTACGATCTAATTTGTTAATAACTTAATATTAGGTCTTAAACAATAAAATGAGTTATTTTGGAAACATATAAACAGAGTGAAGGATAAAGCAAAGTCAACTAGAACTACGTACTATCAAATTTGTTAATTCACTTAATAGTAGGTCTTAAACACAAAGAAACCAAACATTGCAATTTTCATGTGGACTCTTGTCTTGAGCTAAAAGAGGAATAACAAATCAACCTAATTTGATTTGATTTTCCATGTCCCTGAATTCTAGGGAAATTTCCGGCCGAATATTTAATGTACATGTATGCATATATATATATATATACTTAGATTGGTCATATAGGTACTATTTTTACATTCTGGATTAGGAAGATTCATATATAACCCTAATTTTATTTTAAAAATAATCGGTAGAGCTAATTCTGTTGTATTAAACTCCACGTTCTGTATCCAAAAATACCTAATCTCCAACTATCGCAAACTCCAACTATAAATTACTTAGCCTAATCTCAATCTCCAACTTTAAATTAATTAGCCCTTGCTAGACAGTAGGTAAGCAATCTCTAAATCACTATATAACACTATAAATACCATTAATCTCCTTCATATCTATATATTCTCCATAGCTGTATGTAACAAACATATACATATATCATATACAAAGATCAACTATGGCTACGAAGACCTCAACAACACTTGCTCTGTTCCTTGTGATCAATCTTCTTTTTCTCAACCTGATTACCCCGGTTGTCACACAAAATAGTACTTGCCCAAGAGATGCTCTCAAACTTTCGACATGCGCAAATGTTCTCAACCTCATCAACTTGAATCTCGGCGCACCGGCTATGAGACCTTGTTGCTCTATTCTCTTGGGTCTAATTGATCTAGATGTCGTGGTATGTCTTTGCACTGCGCTTAAGCTCAGCATTCTCGGCATCACTATCAACACTCCTATTCACCTTAACTTGGCCCTCAACGCATGTGGAGGAACCCTTCCTGATGGTTTCCGTTGCCCAACATAGCTACAGTATATTCATATTTTCTGTGTATGTTCTCGAGTTGGTCTCATCTACCATCTAAATTCAAAGCTAGATTCATGTCTAAGCCATTATATTAACGAATAATAATATAGCTATGACATATGTATGATGATGTGATATATATGTATATCACACTATTGAAACACTGATATATACATAACACTGATAAACATTGTTATTTAATTTCAAGGGATATTGTTGTACAAGCAATATCATAATTGCCTGAACCTACTAACTAAACTTTCTGAGGCGTGGAACCATGGATACTTACTAGGAAAATGTTACATCCAAAACCGCATAATGGACCAACGGTTCAATGTGAACAGTGAGGTCAAAATTTCGAAGGATCTCTGGGATGCTGTAGAAAATAAATAAAATTCTGTTAACGAAAGGCTTCGAGAAATTCACCACAGCCAAATTTCTTAATATGTGATAGTGGACTCATATGCACCTCATGGAACAAGTGCATGAGCTTGATGTTTTCTGTTTTTAATGGTTTTAATCATCTCCTTTTTAGCATATTTTAGTCATATTTGTATTTAGGCACCATTATTGTCCATATCAGATCTTAGAATGACTACTTTGGAGATTTGAGAAATTTTTGGAGCAGATTAAACCCAAGAAGCATGAAGAGTTCACAATAAGAGAAGTTGACGCAAGGAGGAAGGACAACCAAGCATCCACGGACATAAACATTGGGTACCCGACGACCACTGGGTCAAGAAGCTATGACCTCAGCGACCTAGTCCAACTTCCAGAAGGGAGCCGTTAGAGAAAGAAATTGTTGGTATCCTTATAATAGATCCATATTACTCTTAGACCAACATATATAACGAGCAAAAGAAAGTGATGAGCAAAATGGAAAACGGCAAAACGCCAACCAGCAGAAGAAATATCGACCATATTTAGAAATAAAAGAAAAAAGAGGAAGAAAGATACTGAGAACGAACAGAAGAAAGGTAAACCAAGTAAGAAAAAAGGAAAGGAAAGAGGAACGAGATCAAATCTCCGCTTAGATGTATTTGTCTATTTTCTTTTCAAAATTTGCAAATCGTTTTATTTTTTATGTCTTTGATTTAAGTCCTTTCTGACTGGTGAATTTTAATATGGAAATTTTGGCAGTGCTACATTGATTTCTTTCTCAGAACATCGATAAGCGTTTAATCTCTTTTTTCTTTTTGAACTTTATCAGCGTTTAATCTTAATGTTTATTGGGTATATATGTTCATTCACTGATCGTTGGAACTTGTCAAAATCAACGAAATAAATCGTTGGGTCAGAAACGAACCTTTGCGATCACGGTTAAAAAAGATTATATATATACTTATCTCATCTCATCGAGGTTATATCTACTTATATCATCATCCTTGTACTAAATGCAAACGGAGACGTGTTGGTTTGTTCATACATAATCTCCAATTGTTTATCCAAAAGAAAACTAAAGGAATAATATATTCTTGGGTACTGAATTCGGTGAAATTAGGATCGATATCAATATCAGCGATTTGAAACTCATTAAGGTATATCTTTTTTTTGTTCCATCAAAATTGCTATGTTTACATATTCTAAAATTTTGAGAGTAATGTAAATTGTTGAAATATTTTTAGTACTTAGGATCGTAATCGGGAAAATGAAAATAAAAAGAAGAAGGGATAAAGCCAATAAAAATGTGAAATGCCAGACTTTGTGGTCACAAACTTCCAGATTACCAACCTTCAAATTGGAGCTACACATGGGAATTATGAGTAATTATTGTACACATGTGCATCGATTCTATATAAGTCTTGTTTTTGCTAAGAAATTTAAATTGTGCTACAAATTGCACAAAATCTATAATCGTTTTTTACCTCTTTTCATAAATACCTGAATATCCTAAAAATTATATATATACAAATACAAATGTTCGAAAAGTAAATAAGGATATCTAGTACATTGCTGTTGTCTATTTAGATAATAAGTATCTAAATACATTTGGTAATATGTGAAAAAAAACATTTGATCGAAAATACATGATAGAGTGAGCCCAAAATATAAAACATGAATTGGTTTAAAAACCATCTATTACATTGAATTATTAACCTACAAAGAACAGTTATCTTATATATTCTGTGTAAACCAAAAAAAAAAAATTACTATTTCATAAAGTTGACAAAAAAATTTAAAATAAAAAACAATGACAGCATAGTAACGTGATAATAGTCGTATTTCCTTTCATTATAGTTAATTTTTATATAAATTCCATGATTGTACATTTTTTTTGCTCGATGAATTAAAAAGCTATTTATCTTCATTGAACAACGGCCTACTATTGGTAAATGGTATGTTACTAAAATATCAAATAAGTTAATAATTCCTCGAAATTATTAAGTAATGACAGCTTTGTTTAGCTGTCAAATCCCATGCAACCCTAATATTTAAACGCACACCCTCTCTTCATTTTTCTTCACTACTCTCTAAAGCAACACTTCCATCTTAACACTTGTTGCTCGAGATAGAAGTATATCTTTGGAGATATGGCTTCAAAAATCTCAGCCTCCCTAATCATTTTCCTCACATTCAACATCCTCTTCTTCACACTAACCACCGCGTGTGGCGGTGGCTGCAGTCCAATCCCCAAATCCAAACCTAAACCGAAGCCCACTCCAAGTCCCTCTTCAGGAAAATGCCCTAGAGACACCCTCAAACTTGGTGTTTGCGCCAACGTTCTCAAGGATCTTCTCAAAATCGAATTGGGCACGCCACCAGTCAAGCCATGCTGCTCACTCCTCAATGGTTTGGTTGATCTTGAGGCTGCGGCTTGTCTCTGTACCGCTCTAAAGGCTAATGTCTTAGGACTTAAGCTTAATATACCTGTCTCTCTCAGCCTTCTTCTCAATGTTTGTGGTAGGAAGACCCCATCTGGATTCATCTGCGCTTGATCTACGTACCAATGCTTTGATGGGATAAAATGTTAAACCTCTCCTTAAAATGTTTGTTTTTCTTTATATGATTCTTTGAATTTTCCTAATTTTCTGTTTTTTATCGAATAAGTGTTGCTTTTACTTCTTTTAAAGAACCCATTTAATAACCGTTTGCTTGCGTACGTAATATTTTAAATTATTAATAAGCTTTTTGTTTCCACGTTAATTATCAAAAATCCAATTATTTTGTTACTCCGATTAAAAGAACATATAAATCTATATGTTTTTTGGAACTTGAATAAATCTATATGTTGACCCAATATATCAATTGAAATAAATCGATTAGACTAAGTTTACCGCTCGAGCTGATAATAAGAATTGCATAACATTAACCGGCAGAAACATAATTAGTGCACGCTTTAAAATATAGAAAGTTTGAAATGTAATAAAAATCCAGAAATAGAATAATTAGAATCTTGGAAACAAATCACACACACGAAATAAAAACTATTGAATCTTGATTTACGTTATAAAAAGAAGTCAGCTAATTGAAACATTTACTGCCACAGTTCGCCCTAGCGTTTATTCTCCCAGGCACAAAGCTCGAGAAACCCACGCGGCCGCCGTCAGCTCCGATTTCAGAACAGATCTCCTTCTCCGGTGATCTCCCTTCTGAAATCGGAAGCACCCCTCACTGCTCCAACTCCTGCTTGACGTTTCAAAGACCTTGTTTTCTTCTTCTACTAGTTCTTTTCATCGGCTCGACCGAGTTCTTCTCCTGGTGGTTTTGTGATGGGAAAGGTAAAGCTTCTGAGGACTAAGCTTGCTTTCTCTTCTCTCACTCCGCCGAAGATGACGCTGGTTCGTGCACCGTCTCTCTCTCATCCCCGGATCTTTCTTTCGCCGACGCTTCCAACTCCTCCACCAGAAACCCGGGATCTACCGGATTCTTCGATGCTATGGCCAAATTTCCACCTCATGCCTCGCTCTCCGCCTTCTCCCCCTAAGCTCCGCTGTCGAACTCCGTCTCCGTCTAGCTTTTCCGGTCCGCCTCCAGATTCGCCGGAGGACCAACTTGTTCTTCTCTGGTTTGTCATTGCTACTTGTGTTCTTGCCGGACATAGTGGTGGTCCCGGCGTAAAACCTTTCCTTCCCTTCCGGCGTGAAATTCTCCTATTCCTCCACTTCGTGGCTCCTCCTCCCCCTTGCATCCGCGAGCAGAGTTTTTGGGCCTGGCCCAGCATATCCTTACGCTTTCGTTTATCCATTTTTATTGGGCTTGTCCCATTGGGTGGTAGTTTCATTCATGATATATTTGTCTTGCCGATTTATGATGGGATTCCTCATGACGGTGCCAGAGAATTATCTGCTGAACTGTTTGCATCTCCTTTCTTTTGGATGATGTATAACATTTCATTGTCCTCCTTTTGCAAGGAGAGAACTTTTCTACAATTTTCCCTTTCTTTGAGAGGCGAAACCTTCTCGATTCAAGACCGAGTCAACTTTACAACATCCTCACCGCTTTGTTATCTTGTGTAGCGGTCTGTACGGGACCTGAAGATGCAACCGGATTCGCTTTGTCGATATCCGGAGGTAGGAGTTGGGTGTTAACGTCACAATCAAATGTGACTAGGTTACTACATTCCGGTTCAGCCGTGATTTCTCTTTTGACGCATTTGAGCTTTGCTTTGGATTCGCTGTCTTATGAAGATCTATCTATCTCAAGCTATTATTTTCTTTCAGTGTATTGCAGTTATCAAAGAGGATGCTTAATTCCCTCTAGCTATTGTAACGGCCAAGTTTGATGTTTAATGAAATTATGAGTGTTCCAAAAAAAAAAAAAGTCAGCTAATTTTGATTAATCACAGCATTATGAATCTATTAATACTTGTCTGCACTTAAACTATAATTTATATATATCTTCAAAAAAAAAGCTATAATTTATATACTTTTACCTCTCACTAAAAGACAAGAAACTTGGTTTGAAAATATAAAAACTCACATATCCTTTAGAACCCCGCAATGACCATTATTCTCGTAAGCCATACTCCTTCCGGTTTCGTTTACTTGTCGTTTTAGAGTTAAAATCTTTTTAGAAATTAGTTGTCATTTTCATTTTCCAATGCAAAATTTATTGGTTTTTCATTTTTTTGTAATCATTTATATTCTGCAAGTTATTTTACTATTGGCTAAACTATAGTTAGTTAGATAATTAAATGATGTTTTTGTATTGAAAAACTAAGAAATTAATTATTTTCTTAATCTATGTGCATAACTTCAAAATGACAACTAAAACAAACGGAGAGAGTATTAAACAACATCAACTTTAAAAATACTTTCATATACTTTGTATTAAGCTTTGCAATTATACCAAATTCGACACACAGTCCATAAGAGTTATCTAAATCAAACACTATTGACCTCTTTTATAAACCTTCGGTTTCATAAAGGGAATATCGATCAAATTAAAAACATGTGTACTCATACGTTTAACTATCTGTTCACGTACAATTTTACTTCCAACTAGATGATTACCCGCGGGAAAGTTTCTAGGTAGTGCATAAAAATATTTAACATTTCTTTTAATTGACATGTAAATTATGTTTTTTTTTTGTTTTTATCAATTTTTAAAACTTTGTTACAAATATTTATAATTATTTTTATCTCATATGTTTATGTGTGTTGTTTTATATTGTTTTTTCATTATATATTATTACTAATGTGTTCTTTATTTGTTGATTGTGTTAGTAAATTTAATGTTCAATATTTAATTGTAAATTAAACTGGCTTGAAATTGCATCTTTTAAATAATTTGGTGTTTTTTTAATCATCATTAGTTTTATCTCATATGTTTATATGTGTTGTTTATATTGTTTTTTCATTATAGATTATTACTAATGTGTTGTTTTTTCATAATTTGTGTGTTGTTTTTTAATTCAGAATGATAGTTTGAAAGAGATTGGATTTATGAAAATGATGAATTGAATATATAATAAAATAAAAAGTTGTAGAGTTTTTGTAACTCTTATAATTAAATAATAATAATTGTTATTTTTATTTTTTAAATTAAAGAAATAAAAGACATCTTTAAATAATTTTTTGTTTTTGTTTTTTTAATCATCTTGGTCTTTTTCTCATGTTCTGAATTGTTTCTATTATTTCTTTCTTCTTTCTTTAAATTATTATGTGTTTTTTGCTTTGTATAAATTTCATATATTCACTAAGTTTTTTTTTAATTCAGAATGATAGTTTGAAAAAGATTGGATTTATGAAAATGATGAATTGAATATATAATAAAAGAAGAAGTTGTAGAGTTTTTATAACTCTTATAATTAAATAATAATAATTGTTATTTTTATTTTTTTAAACAAAATCATAAGGACACATGTCAATTTTCTAGAGTGGTGAGGTGTCACAAAGATGGAGAAAGTTGGTCAACTTTTATATATAAGATTCTTCTCTACTCTCTTTCTCAGTTCCTCTTCTCACCCAAAGTCAGAAGTCTCAATAGGAAAATAATGTTCAGCCTACAAAATTGTTACTATATCTGTCAAAACACGTTCTGATCAAAATCTTTGGCAAAAGTAAGAAGAACACAAAAAATATTTTTCTTCATTGAACCGGTTGGCTTGGGACAGGACCGACCGATCAATCTGATATGTGTGGGTCAACCGATCGATCTTTGATTTCAATCGATTTTAACTCGTGATTTTCAATTAGGAGACTTTCGCAGCGCTACATTCAGCGTTTTGTCTTCATGTTTTATTCAGTATGTTCGTACACTGATCGTTGGATCTTGACAACGTCAGCCAAAACTTAGTTTCCGTAACTCAACAAAATCACAAATAAATCGTTGGGTCAGAAACGAACATTTTGCAATCGTGGTTATACAAGATTATAACTACATATCTCATCAAGGTTGTATCTACTTATATTAGCAACCTTGTACGAAACGCAAATAGAGACATGTTGGTTTGTTCCTACATAATCTCCAATTGTTTATCCAAAAGAAAATTAGAGGAATAGTAGATTCTTGGTATTGAACTCGGTGAGATTAAGATCGATGGGAATATCAGAGATTTGAAACTCATTAAGGTATGTGTTTTTTCTTTCTTTATTAAACAAAATTAGGAGTAACGTAAATTGTTGAAATATTTTTAATCAGGAAAATTAAAATAAAAAAGAAGAAGGATAAAGCCAATATAAATGTGAAATGCCAGACGTTGTGGTCATAAAATTCCAGATTACCAACCTTCAAATCGGAGCTACACATGGGAATTATGAGTAATTATTGTACACATGTGCATCGATTCTAATTAAAGTATTTGTTTTTGCTAAGCAAGTTTAACTGTGCTACAAATTGTACAAAATCTATAATCATTTTTACCTTTTTTCATAATATACTTGAGTATCCTAAAATTATATATATTTATAAAAATACAAATGTTCGAAAGTAAATAAGGATATCTGGTACAGTGCTGTTGTCTATATAGAAAAAAGTATCTAAATAAATAAGTATTTGGTAATATGTGAAATAAAATTTGATCGAAAATACATGATAGATCATAGAGTGAGCCCAAAATATAAAACATGAATTGGTTTAGAACAAAAAAACATCTATTTCAATATTGAATTATTAACCTACAAATAACAGTTACCTTTACTTACTCTGTGTAAACCAAATTTTTTTTTTACGATATCATAAAGTTGACAAAAATAAATTAAAAAACAATGACAGCATAGTAGTGTGTTATTTGTCGTGTTTCCTTTCATTATAGTTAAATATTATATAAAGTACATGATTGTACATATTCTTATATAAATTCCATGATTGTACATTTTTTCTCGATAAAATAAAAAAAAACTATTTATCTTCATAGAACAATGGTCTACTATTGGTATATTACTAAAATATCAAAGAATTTAATAATTCTTCAAAATTATTAAGTATTGACAGCTTTATTTAGCTGTTAAATCCCATGCAACCCTACTATTTATACGTACACCCTCTCTTCATTTTTCTTCACTACTCTCTGAAGCAAAACTTCCATATTAACACTTGTTCCTCGAAATAGAAGTGTACTCTGGAGATATGGCTTCAAAAATCTCAGCCTCCCTTATCATTTTCCTCACATTCAACATCCTCTTCTTCACACTAACCACCGCGTGTGGCGGTGGCTGCAGCCCAATCCCCAAACCCAAACCTAAACCGAAGCCCACTCCAAGTCCCTCCTCAGGAAGCTGTCCTAGAGACACCCTCAAACTTGGTGTTTGCGCCAACGTTCTCAAGGATCTTCTCAAAATCGAATTGGGCACGCAACCAGTCAAGCCTTGCTGTTCACTCCTCAATGGTTTGGTTGATCTTGAGGCTGCGGCTTGTCTCTGTACCGCCCTAAAGGCTAATGTCTTAGGACTTAAGCTTAATGTCCCCGTCTCTCTCAGCCTTCTTCTCAATGTTTGTGGTAGGAAGACTCCATCTGGATTCATCTGCGCTTGATCTACGTACAAATGCTTTGATCGGATAAAATGTTAAACATGTCCTTTAAATGCTTTTTCTCTTTATATGATTCTTCGAACTTTCCTAATTTTCAGTTTTTTTTTATTATTTTTTTATCCAATAAGTGTTGCTTTTACATTATTTAATGAACCCATTTTATAACCGTTTGCGTAATATTTAAATCGTTAATCAGCTTTATGTTTCCGTGTTGAATATCAAAAATCATTCATACTAATTATTTTGCAATACCGATTAAAAGAACATATAAATCTATATGTTTTTGGAACTTTAATAAATCTTTTTTTTTTGCCAACTGAACTTTAATAAATCTATATGTTGACCCAATATATGAATTGAAATAAATCGATTAGACTAAGTCTAACCCTCCAGATTATAATAAGAATTCCTAACATTTAAAATAAGAAACATAATTATTATACGATTTAATTTTTAAATATAGAAAGTTTGAAATGTAATAAAATCCAGAAATATAATATTAGAATTGCAGAAACAAATCACACACACGAAATTAAAAAAAAAAAAATTTGATCTACATTTCTATAAAAAGAAGTCAGCTAATTTTGATTAGTCACAGACTCACAGCATTATGAATCTATTAACAGTTGTCTGCACTGAAACTATAATTTATATACTTTTACTTCTCACAAAAGGATAGGATAGGTTTGTAAATATAAATTTATAATTATTAATTCTAGAAATTAATAAAAATAATATTATATCGAAATTAGTAATTTATAAAAATTCATTACTGCTACAAAAGGTAGAAAATATAGTATTTCCCTGTATTGATCGTTTAGATTTGACTAAAGGAATGTTAACTAGGAACAGTTATATATGCGAGCAAATCAGAGGAATAGCTCTCAGCTTTTAAAGCTATCAAAGAATACAAGGATGTATCAGGCCAAGAAATCCATCTCACAAAATCTTCTATGATATTTGCAGCAAAGTTCTTTGCTCATAAGCGTGGGAGTATTAAGTTAATTCTCCAAGTACCAAACGTTGGAGGCGGCGGCAAGTATTGGCTAAGTTTATTTGTCTTTCTTTTTTGGTTTTTCCTGGCCGCAAGATCTTCGTGACTAGAGGTGACTTTACTGCTCCTTGCTTTTGTAAGTGCTCTGATCTTCTCCATGTGTGTGGATCTATGAAGATCCAGCCTAAGCTTCCATGCTGTTGCGGGCAAGCCAAATTAACCATGATGCCAAAGTTCTTGCAGGGATTCTAGTTGGTAGGAGTGAGGGGATGCCTTTGACTCGCAGCCAGCCCTGTTCGAAGGTCGTCACTGTTTCTGGATATAAATTGGTAGCAAGTGGTGTTCCATTCCATACTTCAGCTGAAAAGAACAGTAAATAACATATGATGGATCATTTCTTCTTTCTAGCATCGGCAACAAGCTGGGTTGATTGGTAGTTGTCTAGATGTCAGTCGTTCGTCTACAGGGAGAGCGCCATGTTACTTATGTATAATATTATCCGAGAGAAATGCGAATGTTTAACTATATTGGGTTTTAAAAAAACTTCATTCATCTTTTCTTCCCCCTTTGAATAGGGCATCATTTAGAAATTAGAACACACATGTAATTTTAAGCGAAGATGAGAGAAGAGGAAAGAAGGATGAGAGAAGAGGAAAGAAGATACAAGATAATAAGTTACAAAGATAGTGGTAACAATAGTGAAACGGTCTTGAAGCAGCATTTAGAGATATATCGAAGCACACTATGGCTAGATGAATTTGAACCAAGTGATATATATATTATATATATATATATATATATGACTCATATGAGTCATTAGTCGAAGCCTGATTTGGTATGGGATTTTGAAACTGATCTACTGGTCCAGAAGTTTTCCCTCAAAAGTAGTCGGATTTCTGTAGTGACCACTGGCTCCGGTTTGAGTTCCTTTTTTCCACAAATATATATATATATATATATATATATATATATATATAATTAGCTAAATAATAATTTAAATAGCAAAAACTTAAATACTTTTGGAAATGTTAGTATGTTTACCAAATAACGCTTTGATAAAAGCACATATTATTCATGTTATATTT
This sequence comes from Isatis tinctoria, assembly GCA_010577795.1. Classification (NCBI taxonomy): domain Eukaryota; kingdom Viridiplantae; phylum Streptophyta; class Magnoliopsida; order Brassicales; family Brassicaceae; genus Isatis; species Isatis tinctoria. The sequence goes on along the minus strand of CM021249.1, from coordinate 31,673,499 downwards.
TTTTCAGTTTATTTTGTTTTGACCTGATAACATTTAATAATCATGGTTATCAGAAAAACATTGAATATCTCATTTGTGACTTAAAAATACATTTTATTTTAATTAACTTTTAATAGTTTTTGCTTTTTTTTTCATAGGATTGCTGGAGCAATGATATTTTTGGGGACAAAATATTACTATTGACTTTAAATAATCCGGGTTATATGAACGATATTGAATATCACATTTGTGACTTATAACTACAAACTTTTTAATTTTTATTGACTTTAATGGTTTTGTTTTTTCTTTGCACTGCTGGAGAAATGCTATATATATTTTTGGAGATTTTTTGAAATGATTTTTTTTGGAGATATTAATGTGAAGGAGACTCACCCAAAAGAAAAATTGTAGAAATGATCATTTTTGGTGTGAAAATACGGTTTACCTTTTAGAGAACACTAAACCCAACCCCCTTAGGGAACAGTGAACCCAAAAAAATTAGTAAGGGTAGCGCTGGTATTTTAAAAATAGTGGATCATTTCCAACATTTTTCTGTTGGGTGGGTTTCCCTTCACATTAATATCTTCAAAAGGGTCATTTTGTACCATTTCCACATATTATTATTGACTTTACACTAAACCATCATTTTGCATTTTCTGAAAAATCAACTGATTTTTCATTACTCTAAAATATGAATATGTTCACATTTGAAGCTTTATGTTTGAGTTATGTCAATATAGGTTCGTTGTTTTCTATATGTGAACATATATTCTCAAGTGTTTAATATTTTATAGGTAACTTCTTTGTGGTTCTAACTTTCAAAAACAAAGAAAAACAAAAAAAACACCGTTAAACCCTATGCACTGGGAACAAAAGTATAACGCCCCGACCGCCCGTACCGGTGAGACACCCATCCCTCAGTCGGGCTCGTGGGCTCCACCTCTGTCCGACGGTCGGTGCGTTATTTTTGGGAGGCCTGAAAGTCATGATATACTGTTCCTGCAATCACCACATGACCGTTCCCCGTGTTTTTTCCTAACTCACACGGTACCGCGAATGACTTCCTGGTAGGTCACCCATCCTTCCACTACTCCAGCCCAAGCACGTTTAACTCTGGAGTTCTTTCCGGGATGTGCAACCGAAAAGGTAAGTGCACTTTGGTGATATAGGTAGCCAAATCAATTCTTTTAAGAGACGTTATCACTAAAAGGGATTTTGCAAGACTTTTCATCATAAAAAGACACTTAGGTGTGAAGGTGTACTTTTGTGTAGTGAAAATGCATTTATGCCCTTAATTTAGTATTCACAATTTTTCTGGTTTAGTTACCGAGTGTAACTAGAGTGATTACACCTGTGGGTCCCAATTTACAATTGTTTCTACTTTCTCCTTCTTCTTCTTTCGCTTTCGCTTTCGCTTTCGCTTTCTTCTTCTTTCTCTTTCCTCTTCTTCTTCATGATTTACTTTTCTTTGATTTTCTTCTCTTTCTTCTTTGTGATTTTCTTTCTCTTTCGTCTTCTTCTTCTTGATGATTTTCTTTTATCTAATTTTATTATCATTTGTGTTGTTTGTACGCAAGAGGATATCGGATGCAGAAACGGTGTTTGGTTGTAAGAAGACATGGACGTACATTGATCTTTTACGTGGATGAAGGTGTATAATAGATGAAGTTTTGTTTTTATTTGTGGTAGAAGAATACATGGTCGTACATTGAGCTAACGGGTCAGTAGTAAAGATCGATGTACAATATATTATATGTGTTCGCACATGTATATTAGCTGAAACACTTTGTAGATGAAGCATTGATCATACATGGTTTAAACACTCTGGATGATTACTTGTGTTTGATTGTAATCATCGTGTTCATACACTATAACGTTGTTTCTTGTTTTGAAAAATATTGATATTTAGTTAGAACCCCGTATGTGATAGAATGAAGTCGTGGTTGTACATAAAACACGAACTTGGAGTGGACGTACATAAAACGCGAATTTGGAGTGGACGTACATAAAACACGAACTTGGAGTGGATGTACGTAACACATGAACTTGTGGCAGTACATGTATTGTGTTGTGTATCCACGTAATTAATGAGGGGAAGTATTATGACCAGAAGATGAACCTGAAATCGAAACATTATGTTATCCATGGACATGGATCACTAATAAAATAGTTACAGTTGAGTAACATCAGCTGTGGATGTGGATGAGTAAGCACACTCATGGACGGAACAACACATGTACACGGACACTTGCAGATGCATGTGGACGTACACAAACATAAATGGTGTGGAGGTACATAAAAGGACACAAAAAGATGGAGGAAGACGAACGTAGAGAAACCCTAATTCGTAATGGTACCCGAAATCTTGACTATCCGTAATCTTACTCGGTGCCATTGTAGGCAAACCCTAATTCATAAGGGTACCTAAAGTCTAGAATGAGCTTTCGGCATCCAAAAAGGACAGAAGAAGGTGGTTCGGTCGAATTGAAACTCTAATTCATAAGACTACCCAAGCGCAATCATAAATATGTAGGAGAAGGCGGGATCAGCAAAGGTGAAGAGAGATGTCGACAAAAAAGAGGGTGAAAAATAACATAGGAACGATCTGATTCTCAGGATCTGAGATGGAAGCTGGTACGACGCGATGGAAGAAAATATTTTTTTTTTTAAAAAAAAAGAAAATATGGGGCATTTGAAATGTGTTCGTATAGTTTTATGTGTTCCTGGATGAGGACGGTGTAAAAGTGTGTTTGACCACAGTTGATGCAGTGACTGTGGATGTGGTCTTTGATATATCGATAATGTATAATGTTCACTGTGTTCACAACTTTTATATGGTGGACAGCTATTTGCAATGTGTTTGAAAGGTGGTTGATGACCATGGTGTTAAATGTGTGCATGACAAGAGAGTTTGTATGGTGGTTGATAACCATGGTGTATGTGTGCATGAGAATATGCTGGTTGATGACCATGGTGAGAGATCGGTCACTTAGAGGGCTCACTGTGTTCACAACGCTGATATGGTCCATAACTGTTTTCCAATGTGTTCATATAGTGTTGTGTTATGTGGTCATGGATGAACGACGGTTAGAGATCCTTCTGCAAACGAAGCAAACGAGAATTCTTCTTCTTCTTCTTCTTCTTCTTCTTCTTCTTCTTCTTCTTCTTCTTCCTCTTTCTCGTCGGTCGAAATCGGTATATATATATGTAACATGCATTGACGCATAAATGATGGGGGTGAAGAGAAAAATAAGATATGGAGAAGCGAAGAAAAGGAAAAAAAGTAACTTCACATCGGTCTTTCGAGGACTGTGTCAAATGAGAAAAAGTAACTTCAGTTACTTTCATGTGTTTCTAGTTATACTCTAATGAGAGTGAAGGACAAAAGCGGGTTATCATTTGTTGTTAGAAGGAGAAAGTGCATATGTTTCGGAAAGTACCTTTTTTGAAAAAGAAAGACTCTAAAGTATGTCTCATAGCAATTATCTCATCTTTTAACCTCTCCCACATATGTTTCCATATATACCAGAAATCGGGATGTTACAATTCACCCCCACTCAGAGTGCAACGTCCTCTTGCACACCACGACCAGTCCCAGAACTCCTCACAAGTCAGCACTGGGACGGCTAACCAGCTCTGATACCACTTATAACGCCCCGACCACCCCTACCGGTGAGTCACCCATCCCTCAGTTGGGCTCGTGGGCCCCACCTCTGTCCGACGGTCGGTGCATTATTTTTGGGAGGCCCGAAAGTCATGATATACTGTCCCTGCAATCACCACATGACCGTTCCCCGTGTTTTTTCCTAACTCACATGGTACCGCGAATGACTTCCCGGTAGGTCACCATCCTTCCACTACTCCAGCCCAAGCACGCTTAACTCTGGAGTTCTTTCCGGGATGTGCAACTGAAAAGGTAAGTGCACTTTGGTGATATAGTTAGCCAAATCAATTCTTTTAACCTCTCCCACATATGTTTCCATATATACCAGAAATCAGGATGTTACAAAAAGCCCCAATCTAAGAGCATCCACATCAGTAAACTTCATTGGGGTTACTAAAAAACAATATTTCAAGTTTTTTTTTTAAATCGAAAAAAAAGTTTTGCCAATAGAATGGTGACACATGGCGAAACTAAGGAGAGATGGTGTCTTAAAATCAATCCTCTCCGAACCGTGTTTCTTGTGGGACCAGCTCAATTTTTTACTATTTTTTTATTTTTTCTGCATATGAATCTGTGCCATGAACTCTACTCAATAATCTGATGTACTTTGCTTTAAAGGTATAGAAGCTTCCGAAATAAAATGACTACGGACCAAAAAGTGTCTGAATAAAATTGCAGTGGGGATATAAATTCGTGACGGTGGTGATAATAACAGCATTGACAATGTATTAATACAATTTAAACACTTTCTTGAATATATATGCTTTACAATAACAATGCGTCAAATAATTTCGAGGTTCTACGTATCTACCAAGAGGAAAACTAAGGTCAAAATTTGTATATGTAGATGGGCAAATAACATATCATGATATTTTGTAAAATTACAGATATATCTATTTCTTTCTGCATTCGGCAATTACAACATTTAATTTATACTTAAACAAGTTGGTCCTCCTCACCATCCTTGTGAATTCCTATAAATACCCACACCTTCTCTTCATTTCTCTCCATCTCTCTCTCAAACACACTCAACAATCCTTATTACACAGACTCTATCTTTGTAAAAAGAATGGCTTCAAAGAACTCAGCGTCTCTTGCTCTTTTCTTTGCCATCAACATCCTCTTTTTCACCTTAACGGCTGCAACTGATTGTGGTTGCACCCCAAGTCCTAAGGCCAAGCCGGTCCCAAGTCCGAAGCAGCCCAAGCCCGTCCCAAGCCCTTCGGTCCCAAGCCCTTCAGTCCCAAGTCCTTCGGTCCCCAGTCCTTCAGTCCCAAGTCCTACGGTTCCTACCCCTTCGGTCCCAAGTCCTTCCGTCCCAAGTCCTACGGTTCCTACCCCTTCGGTCCCAAGTCCTTCAGTCCCAAGCCCCAGCACCCCTGGCTCATCCGGAAACTGTCCTATTGATGTCCTCAAGCTTGGTGTATGTGGAAATGTCCTAAGCGGCCTACTCAACATTCAGTTGGGTCAGCCATCAGCTCAACAATGCTGCTCGGTTGTCCAAGGTTTGGTTGACCTCGAGGCTGCCGTTTGTCTTTGCACTGCTATCAGGGCTAACGTTCTCGGTATCAACCTTAACGTTCCTATATCTCTCAGCGTTCTTCTCAACAAGTGTAACAAGAACGTTCCCTCTGGTTTCGCATGCACTTAAAGAGTTACGAGTTAAATAAATGCTTGCAAGCTAGGGTTTTAATTTATAAAGATTTTTATTCAGTGAAATAATAAATGTGTTAAGTTTTAATATAATAGTTTTTTTTTTGTAAACGACCCCGTGTTAGGCAATTGTATGCTTTGTAGCAATCGTTTCCTGTTTTGAACCCGTTAAATGACCAACGTATTCATCTCAACGCATTTCAATTATTATCACAGTGTTCGTATATAGATATAATTCATGTTGAATGCTATTACGTTTTTGTGAGGGAGTTGATTTCTACCGGGAAAAAAATAACCTCTTGACCATTGTAATATTCACGTAACGATGTCGATTATAACTTGGTGGTCCTGAAATTCACCACATAAAACCAAGATGATCATGCCACCATTGTAAACATGATTTATTGTTTTTAAGAATAACAAACTTCTATTTTATTACTAAATCATTTTCGTCACTTATAATATCTCATATAAATGAGACTTTCACTAATTAATCATCCTGTTTATCACACAATCCCTGCAACTATAAATATATATTATGTCAAGTTATCTCGGCGCGTCACTTAGCCACTCATAAACATCATGTATATTAAGGTAAACAATTTAAATTACTGACTTGTTAAATTCCTTCCATTTTAATTCGTTAATTAAATGAAGCTTTTGCCTCTTTTAATATGTCTTTATAAGATCCATCCGTTCATTTAAAATATTACTCAGCATGTTTTTAATTTCTAGTGATCGAATAAGATAAATAATTTTATTATAACACAAAAAGGAAAGAACTGGAGTAGGAATGTAATGTAACGATGACAATTAAGAAAAAGATCACAATAAAAATACGATGACCTATGCAACGATTGAACACATTGTCTACGACAAAGACAGCGACTTGTGAGATATATCTTATTATGTCTCTAACTTTGTGATCACCATGATCACAGTACGTTGCAGTCATTTAATTAGATTTTAACACGTAACAAAATTTTATTTTTGCCAATTATAGAAGTATAAAGGTCACGGTAAATAAATGAATTTAATTAAAATAATAACATGATAACTAAGTCATTAAGGTTTTGAATATATATATGTAATTAGCTACTAATATAATTTAAACTAAATTTAAATAGAAATTTAAAAATTAAATATTTTTTGGAAATATTAGTACGTTTACCAAGTAACGGCTTACTAAAAAAATGTAGTATACCTGTTATATATTTCAGTTTAGTTTGTTTGGACCTGATAAATTTAATAATCACGGTTAAATAAAAACATTGAATATCACATTTGTGACTTAAAACTGCAAATGGTTCTATTTTTATTGACTTTAATTTTTTTTTTTTTTTGTCCTTGCACTGCTGGAGAAATGATATTTTCTTTGGGACAAAATATTATTGTTGACTTTAAGAAACACTAAACCAGCGTTTTATGGAAAATCAACTGATTTTGCATTACTCTAAAATATGAGTATGTTCACATTTGAAGCTTCATGTCTGAGATGTGACTTAGAACATTTTGTATTGCTCGGTTTTAATCCCCGATCTAAAGGTATAGAAGCGTCTGATGAAGTAAAATCACTACGAGCCAAAGAGACTCTGAATACATTGACAGTGGGGACATGAACTCGTGACGGTGGTGATAATAACAGCATTGACAATGTATTAGTACAATTTAAATACTTTCTTGAGTATATATGCTTTACAATAACAATGCGTCAAATAATTTCGAGGTTCTACGTATCTACCGAGAGGAAAACTAAGGTCAAAATTTGTATATGTAGATGGGAAACTAAAATATCATGATATTTTGTAAAAAATTACAGATATATCTATTTCTTTCTGCATTCGGCAATTACAACATTTAATTTATACTTAAACAAGTTGGTCCTCCTCACCATCCTTCTGAATTCCTATAAATACCCACACCTTCTCTTCATTTCTCTCCATCTCTCTCTCAAACACACTCAACAATCCTTATTACACAGACTCTAGCTTTTTAAAAAGAATGGCTTCAAAGAACTCAGCGTCTCTTGCTCTTTTCTTTTCCCTCAACATTCTCTTTTTCACCTTAACGGCTGCAACTGATTGTGGTTGCACCCCAAGTCCTAAGGCCAAGCCGGTCCCAAGTCCTAAGCCCAAGCCCGTCCCAAGCCCTTCGATCCCAAGTCCTTCAGTCCCAAGTCCTTCGGTCCCCAGTCCTTCAGTCCCAAGTCCTACGGTTCCTACCCCTGCGGTACCCAGTCCTTCAGTCCCAAGTCCTACGGTTCCTACCCCTTCGGTCCCAAGTCCTTCAGTCCCAAGCCCCAGCACCCCTGGCTCATCCGGAAACTGTCCTATTGATGTCCTCAAGCTTGGTGTATGTGGAAATGTCCTAAGCGGCCTACTCAACATTCAGTTGGGCCAGCCATCAGCTCAACAATGCTGCTCGGTTGTCCAAGGTTTGGTTGACCTCGAGGCTGCCGTTTGTCTTTGCACTGCTCTCAGGGCTAACGTTCTCGGTATCAACCTTAACGTTCCTATATCTCTCAGCGTTCTTCTCAACAAGTGTAACAGGAAGGTTCCCTCTGGTTTTGCATGCACTTAAAGAATATCAGCAATGCATACGTCATACGACAGGCGCAAACAAAGTTTCTTCTTCCAAAAATTACGAGTTTCAATAAATGCTTACAAGCTAGGGTTTCAATTTATAAATCTTTTTTAAGTGAAATAATAAATGTTTGAAGTTTTAGTATAATAGCTATTTGTAAACGTTCCCATGTTCGGCACTTTGTATGCTTTGTAGCAATCATTTTCTATTTAATTTGAACCCGTTTAATAACCAACGTATTCATCTCAACGCATTTCAATTATGATCACAGTCTTTGTATATGGACATAATTCATGTTGAATATATGCTATTACGTTTTTGGGAGGGAGTTAATTTATACCGGAAAAAAGACCTCTTGACCATTGTAATATTCATGTAACGATGTCGATAAGTCGATTACTTCGGATTTTTCCATACATAAACCTGTTTATAAGAAAAAAATACTTTAAACATATCAAACTTATTTACAACCTGTTTATGATTAAACCTTTTTATGATTGGAAAATTCCCCAAAATTTTGGTGTAGTTGAAAACCAAATTTCTCTTCAACATTTGATTAAGATAATTAACCAGCTTAATATTTTGAAACTCTTATCGTTATTTGTGTATATAATTTTCCGAGAGAAATGCGAATGTTTAACTATTTTGGATTTTTGAAAAACTTCATTCATCTTTTCTCCCCCTTCTGAATAATTTAAGCCAAAAAGAGAGAAGAGGAAAGAAAGTACTAAATAATAAGTTACAAGATAGTGAGAACAATAGTGAAACGGCCGGTGTTGAAGCAGCATTTAGAGATAACTCGATGAACACTATATCTGGATGAATTTAAACCAAGTGGATGACTCATACTGCGCAATAGCTGGATTCCTAATTACCACTGGCTCACTTCTGCAGATTGATTTCTTATTATTTACTAATATAGCATATTGCATAAACTACGTAATATATTATAGAAAGTGTAAATTGCATAGAAGATTGCAGAAGCAATTTAACAAATTGCATGAGATTGTAGGCTATATAGCTTATTGCAGAATCCTTATAGCAGAGTAGCGTATTACAGAAGTTACATAACAAACTGCAGTAATTAGTACATAGCTAATTAGCTTAAGGTCTCGATAGAGTTCTAAACGAGCGAACCCAAATATGACTAAGAGTATATAAATTTTCGCTATACATAATTTTGTTATCACTAGTTTCTAAAATATTTTGGTAATGAGTCGTAGTCTTTTATGTTTATTTTATTTTTATCGCATCCATATGGAGAAGCCTCAATTCATGGTCGAATAAGTGGTATCTTGTTTAAAATTTTAACAGCTAGAATCGCATGACTGCAACTTAAAGATAATCGGTTTTAACATTCATACGAATAGAAAGTTAGTGTTCAGATTGTTTTATGTATATATAAAATTGAAAATTTTATAAATTGTGAAACTCTTCCTAGTATTCCTAAATTTGAAACATAGATAACATAAACATAATTTATGTTCATGTTTAGATTTTATTAATATTTATAAAACCTATAAAATTATGTTTTAATTTGAGCTTATAAGGTGATCAGGATAATTTCACGAGTCTATAAAAGTCGGTTTATATAGGCTCCAACTGGATTGACATTTTTTGAAGAAAAATCATGTGTAATAGTATAGCTTATTTATATAAATCCCACAAAAAAATTACCATTTACTTTAAATAGAAAGGAATAGTCATTCCATTAATTCAACAAAAAATAAACAAAATTTAAAGAAAATTATCTCTTTACAATTTTGATGAAAAATGAATGAGATGAATTTATTCCAATTTTCTTCATATCTCATTTATAAATATTTTATCCATTCCATTTTATATTTACTGGCATATATATATATATTATAGTATTTCTTTGAATGTGAATGTGATTTACACATTAATCTCAATAATACAGAAATGTTTGACTATTTCGAAGACCTTCCTTACCACCATGATGGAACGATAATATACTTGAAATGTCTAGACTCTAGAGTCAAGATGAAACGGACGTTTAATCGTGTGAGATCTGTTGACAAAAAAAAAAAAAATAATCGTGTGAGATCTAATACTACTAAAAAGTATTAAATAGCTGCCCAATCAAATTTCATCTTTTCTTCAGTTAACTTCCGCGTGCATATTACTATTATGCGTGTATTTCACTTTGTTTATTTTTCTTCCTATTTGTTTCTTTTGAAGAAGTTCGAAATAATTTCTTGATTAACTATTTTAGTTCTTTTGCGGTCCTAACATCCTTGAAAATCATACTTTTCAGGAAGAACCTTATTATTGACTTTAACAAACAGTAAACCAGCTTTTCCCCCGAAAGGAATGATCTAAATTACTCTACAAATTGTCTAAAATATGAGCACGTTCACATCTTAAATTTATTACTTTTTGGATTATGTCAATATATAATTTAGACTAGGCGATTCTCCCGTGCTCATGCACGGGTATGAATATTTACTAAATAACTTAATTAAAATTATTGGTTAATGTTATCTTTTATTTATTTATAATTTTTTATTTGTTTTGTCAACTATATGTATTCATGTAAATAGAAAATTGTTGTAATTAATTTTAAGATGTTATATATCTTATTAAACATATTTTGATATAAAAAATTTACAGAGGTACCTTTATTCATTTTTAGATTCATTATATGACATATATTTTTTTGAATTGAAATACAATTAGTTTTTTTTGTTCTATTTAGGCTAAAGTTGGGTCGGTTTTTCATATTTGATTTGTAAAGCTATTTTTGTGAAATATGTCTATTGATATATGTTGTTTTTAATATGATCTTAAAAACACTTTCCTTTATGTAATTTTCGTTTTTTATATATATACAAAAATTATTTCTCTTTATTAATGTGATTTTGAAAAAACAAATCATTAAAAAAATTAAATCAAAAAGTTTTAGTAATGGAAATTGTCTTAAAGTTATTTCTTATTTAATATGATTTTATAAAAGACTTTCCTTTTTTGGAATTAACGTTTTTATATCTAATAAAAATATTTATGTATTTCAATGTTATTTCCTTTTTAATATTATTTTTAAAAATCTTTTCCATTTTTATAATTTTCGTTTTTTATATATATACAAAAATTATTTCTCTTTTATTAATGTGATTTTGAAAAAACAAATCATTAAAAAAATTAAATCAAAAAGTTTTAGTAATGGAAATTGTCTTAAAGTTATTTCTTATTTAATATGATTTTATAAAAGACTTTCCTTTTTTGGAATTAACGTTTTTATATCTAATAAAAATATTTATGTATTTCAATGTTATTTCCTTTTTAATATTATTTTTAAAAATCTTTTCCATTTTTATAATTTTCGTTTTTATATCTACACAAAAATTATTTTATGTTTTAAAATTATTCTCTTTTATTAATGTGATTTTTTTTAAAAAATCATTAAACAAAACAGTATATTAAAAGGTTTCAGTAATGCCAAACTAATATAATAGTTGGAATTCATTAAGGGTATCTCTGTAATGGACCTCATGAGAATTAACATGAGCGCGACACGTAGGAAACTGACTTCTCAAATAATATTATAGAGATTCATTTGTTTGCTTTTTCTCTAGTCAAGTTTTCCTAATTTTATTTGCTACATATTTTGGTTTATTAGTCATATCAAGTTTCCTCTTTTCTTAATAATTTATTTTCAAATTATTTTATAATAAAAATAATATCATATCTAAATTTCCTTTTTCTAAGATTTTTCTTTATATTTATATTTTGGTTATATAATAGTTAAGTTTTTTAATATAGCTTAACCAAAATTAATCAAATAAAATAAATTTATATATATATATATATATGATATATTTTAGTTATATAACATATTTAAGATCAATATAGTCATACATTAAAAAAATAAAAATAAATTATCAAATTTTATATATACTTAAGTGATTTATGATTAAAATAAGACAAAATGTTTGTGTTAATATCTTATACTTATAATATTTGGTATATAGTTGATTATTATATAAACTGTTATCATAGTAGTCAAGTTTTTTATGGCTAATATACTATTTGTAGTTGTTTGTTGTATGAATTCTTTTTGTTATGTTAGAAGAATTGTATTATGTGAGATTATATATTGTGTTGATTGGTGTAGAATAATTGTATTATGTGTGTATTATATTTTGTGTTTGTTTAGTAGGTTAAAAGTTATAAATATTTTTATATTGGTTGATTATATATTTTTCTGTTTAATATTTTTTTTGAAATAAATGTTTGATATATAATCAAAGAGATTCTGTATAGTTGAATAACTATTTTAAAATACGAAATATTTAAAATCATATTTTAATTTTTTAGAATTAAATTGACATATGTTTACTTTTCACCAAATTATAGACCTAAAACAAATAAAACTCATCAAAATTTAACCAAAATGAATTATAAAAAAATCGATATATATATAAATGAGTTGTAATTTTTTTTAAATTATAAAAGTCCAAGGATTTTTGTAATTTTTACGAATGATAGTTAATCTAATATCTCTTCATTTGTAAAAAAACCATTTGATATATATAACCAAATTAGAAAAAAAAAGTTCATAACTTCACTTGGGTTATATTAGATTGAGTTTTGTAAACAGAGCTCATTAAGCATGTCCATTAAAAGTGATGTTTTTAATGACATGTACAAAAGAAATATTCTGATTGGTTATTTTTCTTCAATTTAATCTCCTTGAGACATGTGACAAAACTTCTTCTCAATTAATATATATGGGATATTGAAAGCGAGACTAAAAAACCAAGAGACCTCTAAGACCCATAGAAATTTAGTTTTTTTTAGTACTAAAAAAGTATATGCATAGTCATTTATTATTGAAATCACAGTAACAAAATTCGAACCTAACCTAACCTAGACTAAAAATTAAGACGAGATCGTAACTTTGTGTGGATCTGTTACTATATGATACTTCGGAGGGAGAAATATGTCGTTTTCCCTTAAAAAAACCTAACACAAAGAACTATACTGAAATGCAATTAATAAACAAAGTTGATTTTAGCCCAATTAGAAAAAAAACAAGAAACAAGTGTCATTCAATTCAGAGGGAATACTCCAATCTAATATATCCAAAAATGAATACCCAAACCAATTAAAATTCTGATTTTAAGATTATTTAAAAAAATCTTCTATTTGATATACATTTAAATTACATAATAGCTTAAAATTTATAAAAAATGAAAATATAATATCAACCAATTATTATGATCAAATTAGTTTGTATTAATTTCGATTTTAACCTAATTAGAACCAAAAATAATAATTGTGATTCCATTTAAAAGCATATATGTAACTCCATATATTCAAAAATTGAATAACCAAACCAACTCAAAAAACTTTATACCCAAATTTCACTTAATCGACCAGTAAACGATATAAAAATTGATGAGTTAGCCAGGAATGTCCGAGTACAAGCGTCATAGAGTTTGTACCATCTTATATAGATTTTTTGAATTATTTTAGATTTATCATATCTATCTATATAAAATAAAATGCTAATCTCTTCTTATGCAGCCACATCAGCAAGTGATTTTTTTTAAAAAAAACATTAACAAAATTAATATGATAAGATATTTATAAACTTAGTGAAGTTAAAAAAAATTATAAATATAATAAAAACATAAAAATAACAAAAAGACATTAAAATATTTATCACATAGACGGAAATAATTTGAAAAGAATAACACGAATCAAATTAACAAATAGAATCAACTTCGCGCCGAGATCTAGTTGTTTGATAAAAAATAATACAGTCATTAGAATAATACAAAATGAAAGGGCAGACGATGCCACCAAACTCCTTAGTGGATTTTAAATCGTCCTGTTTAAAGATGTTAACGTTCCCTACATAGTACGTTTCTTATTTAGTATGTTTCCAAATAAGTATTACGTGGTTTTATCTCTACTTATAGAAATACGACACAAATTTCTGTGGACGACGACATCTTAGAGTGTCTTGCTTCCCGGCGTCGGTCAATTTAGATTTGATATGATAAAGATATGTCAACGGTTTTGAAGTATACTGATTTTTGTGGGAATTGTAATCTTAGTACTGTTTTGTATATTTCAATTGAAAATATTAGTTTTTAAATGAACTTCTTTTAAATCGGATGTCTGAAGTCAAATGACTACGAGCCAAATAGACTCTTACTAGTAAATAAGCATGTTGGTGGGGGATAATAACAGCATTGACAACTTGACAATAATACCAATATGAACGCACAAATCAAGTATATTTTATATTATATAAATATATACATAATTCGAATTTCCAAATTATTTCGGGTTCAGTTTTACGTATCTACACAAAGGAGGGAAAAACGAGTCAGATTTTGTCATTGTAGATAAACGCAGATAAAATATCTAGGATGATATAAATATTTTACATTTAATTGATTAGAGTAAAACACGTTAGTATTCTTCACATCCTCGTAAAACCCTATAAATACCAAACACATTATCTTCATTTCTCTTCATCTCTCAAACACACTCAATAATCCTTCTATCTTAAAAAAAAATAAAAAGAATGGCTTCAAAGAACTCAGCTTCTCTTTCTCTTTTCTTCGCCCTCAACATCCTCTTTTTCACGTTAACCGCTGCAACCGATTGTGGCTGCAGCCCAAGTCCCAAACCCAAGCCGAGCCCAAGTCCTAAGCCTAAGCCAGTCCCAAGTCCCAAGCCCCCTAAGCATGTCCCAAGTCCTTCAGTCCCAAGTCCTTCGGTCCCAAGTCCTAAACCTCCGCCGGTCACACCTCCTAGCACCCCAGGCTCATCCGGAAACTGTCCTATTGATATCCTCAAGCTTGGTGTATGTGGAAATGTCCTAACCGGCCTACTCAACATACAGTTGGGTCAGCCATCAGCTCAAGAATGCTGCTCGCTTGTCCAAGGTTTGGTTGACCTCGAGGCTGCAGTTTGTCTTTGCACTGCTCTCAGGGCTAACGTTCTCGGCATCAACCTTAACGTTCCTATATCTCTCAGCGTTCTTCTCAACAAGTGTAACAAGAAGGTTCCATCTGGTTTCGAATGCACTTGAATCAGTTATGCATAAGACGCGCGCTCCCAGTTTCCTCTTCGAAAGATTTACAGATTGAATAATTGCATGCAACTATGCAAGTTAGAGTTTGATATTTATATCTTAATTTTGTTTTTGAGTGTTATAATAAATGCGTCAGGGTTGTTTTTTCTTTTTTTCTTGTTCTTTTGTTTTTTTTCTTCTTTTGTAAACCTTTCTGTAGTTGGTTCTTATTTGTTTTTGTAGCCATCTATACCTATTTTCCACCTGTGTAATGAATTAGATTTTGTAACCGACACTTATTTCAAATACTTGCATTTGGATTATTCATTATTGTTAAAATCTTAGACTGACATAATATCTGTATCATATTCACCAAAATATTACATTTCTAGTTTATAAAATAAGATCCTCAAAATGTAATTATTAAGCATCCTAAAATATTATGTAAATTATTAAACCATGATTAGACCTTTCTCCAAAATTGTTGTTATGTTCAGCTGAGAATGAATAGGTCGATTATTGATAAACTCCGATACTAATCCTTTAAGGCCCTTACCGAAAGTTTATGTGACTAAAAGTTTGTACCGAAATCATTAAGGTAATGCTGAGAAGCCTTATTTCTTGGCGGAATAAAAGAATATAACAATCAATTTTATGTGACTATAACTTGCGTGAAAACTTAGGGGCAATTTTCAAATATAACAATCAATTTAAATTTCTCAATAATATTACAAGTTCGATATTTAAGTCACATAAATTCCCTCTTAATAAGGAATATCAAAACCCTAGATTGCAATAGCTAATACTTTTGTTTATGAAAACCGATGTTAACATTTATACCATACTTTACCATAAAAAAATTGGTCTTTTTATACTCTGGATTCAAATCCTTTTTGATAAAGAGTGTTATTTTTTTAAATTGGAATTTGTAAAAATCGACCACGGTCAGAGAAAAATTATGGACCTAAATCCTAAAATTTCAACGGTCCTCTATAAAAACCATTCATACAAATGAAAAATTCATATTCAGGTTGTATGACTCGTGATGATGTGAATGTGAGTTACATTAAGCTCGCTGCCAAAGGTAAGTTGACGTATGTGGGGACATTGGGGTAATCTGGAGCCAATCTTGCAAAGATATATACAAATGTAGTCGCAAACAATGAGTCAAAGAAATTAAAGATGGTTAACACTACTAATAGTCTAAGAGGGTGTATTGAACTGGGTATTTATGGTGATTTGAGTTTTAATAAGATTTTACTGGTTTTAGGTGATTTTAAAGAAGTTGTTATAATTTTGTATTAAAATCCCCTACAATCCCACCTAAAACCATGAAATTTGGATCTTTATATTTTAAACTAAGAAAGTCTCCCAAATCCTCTCAAATCTCATGGAGACCTTAAAATCCCAATACTTAAAACATTTTCAATAATAGTGGATTTGATTTGATTTTAACAAATTCTTGTTTGAATAACAGAGGATTTTAAATGATCCTAAGTGATTTTACATAAATCTCAGGTTCAATAACACCAGATTTGATACTACATTTTAAAATTCCTAGTTGAATAACAGGGGATTTTAAGACAATCTCAAAATCTCTTGAAATTCACAGTTCAATACACCCCCCTAATATAAAGAGTTTGACAAAAAAAGAGAGAGAGTCTAATATAAAGCTAGAGTTTATAATAGTCGAATATGAAAATAGAGTAACATAAATTATTTATTCAACACTCTATTAATTAAATCTTTGATATTGCTTAGAAATGTAATGATAAACAAAATATATCACCTAAGATTTGTTTTTTCTTATACTATTTATCATCTCAACAAACTAAATCTAATCAATTTTTTTTTTTTAAGAAAGTAGTTCAGTGGCATCTATAATAGCCCAGTTTAGAAATAGAAATTACAAAACATCAATAAACTTTTATTGAAGGCATTGTAAATCAGCTAGATCTAAACATGTTTTATCAAATGTTTCCCTATCTCAATTTGTATTTATTTGACTAGGCCATTATATATATATATATATATATATATATATATATATGTGTGTGTGTGTGTTATATGTGTGGTGGGAGAGGGAGGGAAAATGGCTCTATTGCCACAATCTGAGAAAACAATTGCACTACTGCCACCTCTATTTTCTCTTTTTTTTTTTTTTTGATTTTTTGTTTTAACCGAAAGAGGCGGAAAAGACTTAAAAAAAAACTAAGGTTGTGTTTATTTACTGATCCAACTACGTGACCCGGCTGTCCCACCCGCCCCAATTCGATTTCACCTTCAACCCGAGAAATCACTGTCTCGGCTTCACTTTCTCCTCTCTTTCTAACCCTAACTTTAAACACGAGTGTCACCGACGAACCTGAGATCACTCCGACGGCGCGACTCCGGCGAAGACATGGTAGACAACGGAAAAGACGAGTCCGACATTGCGATTTCTTCCTTCGATTCTCCTTCTCCGGCGATCGATTCTCCTTCTCTGGCGCTCGATTCTGTCACTCCGGCGATCGATCGTTCTCATTTCTCGGTGAATTTGGGGGTTGGTAAGTTTATACACCCCAATTAACATAACAATGCAAAGAATTTGAGTTAATTTCTTTTTGTTTGCTCGAATTGGAGATCTTCTCGAATTGGGTATTTGTTGCGTTCAAATTGAGTGTAGAAATAGATTACCTAAGGATTTATGTTAGTGAAATGGGTGTTTTGTGCGTGAACAATTATGTGCATGGACAATTGTATTCACCATTTGGATTTTATATGGTTTTATGTAATTGAAATGTGTTTTTTTTTTTTTTTGCAAATTCAGAAATGTTTAAGTAGAAAGATCTTAACGATGTAGCAGAAACAGCTAAAGCGATAGAAGAAGATGGAAAAGTAGCGGATAATCAAAAAAGAGTCAAGATGAGTAAGAGGAAGAGTAAGAAGAGGAAGAAGAACGATTTGGCTAATAAGAGTAGTGAAGAAGCAGTTATGAATACAACAGCCACAGAAGAAAAAGATGAAGAAGAAACAGAAGAAGAAAAAGATGAAGAATTGTTGATGATCTGAGTATTTGTGAGAACTGATCGAAAGTTAGACCGATATTACAGGTTTTTGTCCAATTGGTACAACTGATCGAAGAGTTGGACCGATATTACAGGTTTTTGTCCAATTGGTACAACTAATCAAAGATTTGGAAACCATAAAAGAAAAACTCGGAAATAAGAAAGAAGTTAAAGTCTGTTATTGCATAACAACTGAGATATTTAAGGTTTTACATAACACAATGAGTTTTGAAAGAGACAGAACATCAAACTTTAAGTTTACATAACACAATTACAAATGCAAAAGAGACAACATCAAAGTTAAGACACCACATAAATAGTGAATTAAGGCCTTGCCATTTGTAACACATGAGGAGTAAATCAACAAGCAAAATGACTGAAGCAAGAAGCACATTAACCGTCAGACTTTTCTTCAAGAAGCACACAATGAGGGCTGGCTGTAACTGTATGACATCTACAAGAGAAACATGCAAATTGCAACACAATATGAATCTGAGACTCATCAATAATTTCAACACAAATCGACAATAAGCCAAATACCCTAAACCCATCAATAATTTCAACACAAATTGACTAATTCAACCCAAATACCCTGAAATCATCAAACATAATACATAATACATTAGATTTTCATAATGTAGTTGCAGTAGATTTTCAAAATTCAATTTGTTAAACCAAATCAAATACAAAATTCACTACATTTTTAACCGTAGATGAAACACACAACTTGCTAACCCAGATGTAACACACAATTGTCTATTTCTTTAACCAAATTCTTCACAAAAATTCCCAAAATCTAGAACCCTAAATTATTAAAAAACCAAAAAGTTCCAAAATCACCAAGCACTGTGAGGGGAGATCGGAATTGAACCCTAATCTATGATGAAATATTACCTTTCAGGTCGAATTCACAAGCACTGGGAGGGATTTGAAGCTCTCTCGGTCTTCCTCTCTCTCTCTACAAAACTTTCTCCGTCTAGTTCGCAAGAAAGAAGAAGATAAAGGGAATTTTTTTTTCAAAATTTGCAAAATATTTCCAAACATTTCAAAATTTGCAAAATTGTGTGGAATTGTGCAATATTATGAAAATCGTGCAAAATTATGCAAATTGTGTTTTTTTTTTACATTTTAAAAATTGTGCATAGATGTACCCAGTTGTCCAGTTGTACAATGGTCCACATAGTTGTACTTTGGATGTATTTCGATTTTTGTGGTTGGACCATACGAAGGAAAAGTCTTTTGCAGCTGGACTTATGATTTTACCCCACTTATCAACAGTCAAGAGGTTCCCCCAAAACAATATGGTATGAATAACAATATTTGCTTCTTCCCCTAAGTAAATAGGTCAAACCTAACATAAGTTCCTTAAACTATAAGGAGTGGTTTGTGTGAAATCACATTTATTTTTTCGTAAGTTTATAAATTCTTCTTTTAGTCATTTATAATTTTTTTATGTTTATTTTAGAATCATCACATGGTGGCTTACTTAGAGAATTCCACATATTACTTCAAAATAATCACAAATATGACTTTACTCTTGGACCCAGTTATACAGTTGGACATAGTTGTACAGTTGTACATTGGCTATTCGAGAAAATGCTATCAATATATTCGAGAAATAAAAACATACATTGGCAACACATCAAAATATGGAATGCTAGCAACACATCAAAATAGTTATACGAGTCCAAAAACTAAGGAACAAAATAATAAGCAAATGTATGATTTGATCCAAAAAAAAAAGCAAATGTTTGAAAGAGTCCAAAAAAAAGAAACAAAGTAGGTTCGGACTGTAACCACCTCTCCAAGTTAATGCTAGGGATGTACTTGTTCTTTCTCTTAGGCCGCTTTTCTCCAGTAGAAGGAAATCATTTTTCCTTATTTCTTCCTCGTTTTGGTGTGTATATCGGCGGTAAGGCTTGCAATTTTTTGATTTCTTCAGGAATATTCCATTCAGAATCATGCGGCACTGAATAAATCATTTTTTCATATTCCAATGTCCACGCTTGAGTGAAATAATAGGCCGAGCAGAGATCATAGATTTGCCACTAATCTTTGTGTGCCTCTCTGTTTAATACTGCTCGTGCTCTCATAAGCCCGGGAGCATGAATGCATCTTTCCATCTCAACAACCTCGTTCCTCTGTCCTTCAATAGTAAGGATGCCAACATTATCCACATTTTCCATCTCATCAACTCTACCATTTAAATCAACCTCCCCATAATTCACTCCAAAAGAACTTTCTCGCTCTACTCTAGAAAGTTGGTCCATCCTCTCATTGTTTTCCACACCATTCACTAACTCCACATGCAAAACAGGTTTCAGCCCCTCTTGATCCAATGACGTTATATAACCCAAAACATCCTCGTCATCTGCAATATATACCTCTCGATGATCTTTAGATAGACTGTAACTCAGTTTTAGCTTCCCAGTGGCTTCGTCTATCCCAATCTTTGTCCAAATATTCTCCACTAACAACGAATAAGATATCTCCTCCAAACACGAAGTCTTAAACACTATTGCCTTAAGACAAGTTTTGAAAAACCATTTATGATCCTCTGAATAGCACCCTCCATAGTCAAATTGGACATTTGTGTACATGTTCTTCAACACCTTTCTGCAAATAAAAAAAAAACCATTTAATTTTTTACTAACTTACACAAAGATGTACCAAAATGTACCAGTTGTACTCCTAATTATGTACAACAACCCATTTAGTTGTACCAATTGGTTCTTCTCTCATTCAAAGCAGTGGTACCAGTTGTGCTAAATCTCAGATTTAGATTCTTAAATCGATTTGATTTTGGGTAACTTGGATTTCATCATATTAGACACGATTGAACACAACAAAGATTTACTTTCTCAATGCACATACCTAATTATCATTAACAAGTAAAACCAACTCAGTCTGAGCAATTTCCATTTCAAATCCCTAATTGTGAAATTGCATTTGGGATTGTCTTTGAGGCCATTGTGTTTTCAGCTAAAAATAAACACATAATCACCTCATCCTTACCAAGTACCACAAAGCTGCACCAACCTCGATCTTAACCGCCGTTCGTGAAATCGTGGCCAATGGGGAGAGACGCCGCCAGTGAGGGCAGAGCTCCACGAGGAAGACGATGATTGTGGTGGAAGTTTTTTATTTATTATTATTTCATTATTTTCTCTCTTTTTCTGTTTTTCCAAACCCTCTCCTTCTGGTAGAATATCTCTCTTGAGGGTAAAATAGGATTACGATTAATTGAGTGGCATTCAGCTCATTTTAGTGGCAAGTAGCTCATTTTTTCTCCATTTGTGGCAGTTATGCTCATCGCTGGAGAGGGAGAGGGAGAGGGAGAGGGAGGGCTGGGGGTGGGTGTGGGACGTGTGGTGTTCGAAGACCTTACTTACCAGTTACCACCATGGTGGGAAGATAATATTTGAAATATCTAGAATCAAGATAAAATTGAAGTTCGTTAGTGTGAGATAAGATACATATATTAAAAAGTACCGAATCGCTGTCAAATCAAATATCATCCCCTCTTTAACAATTATCTTCAAATTATGAGATGCTAGGAGCATTGAAGGAGATAGTTTTCTAATTTGTTTTTTTTATCTATGAAATAATAATATTTTTAACGAATATTAATTCTTTTTTTTTTGTCACACTAATGAATATTAATTCTGTAATTAAATTTTAAACTACAAACAAAATTTAATCCATTCAAAAATAAACATATCTTACAAAAAAATTCATAAAATTCTTAAAATATCTCATTTGATATACTGAGACTATTCTTCCTTTTTCAATTTATTATTTTCATATTTTTTATGAATTTTGTTGAGATACCACCAATCTGGATGCTCCAAAATCACCTCTCATTTCTAACGGAATTCTAACTGACAATTTTAAAAATTAAAAAATTAGAAAAAGTAAAAAAATTAAGAGAGAAGAAAAGGACTTAAGATATTATAAAATACTATCAGAAACCATCATTTGTATTTTTATTAGTGGTTAATTTTCTAAAAAATACAAAATTTTAAGTGAAAGCTATTAGCGGAAACTGTAAACTGTTAGAGAATGATGTAAAACAGTAAGCGAAAACTGTTAGATTTTTTAGGTTAAATTATGAAGTAAAAAAAAAAAAAGTCTAACAAGTTTTACTGTTTAATAATTTCGATTGTTCACTATTTTTTTCTAACAATTTTGTTTAACCAATTTTTGTGATTGGTAACTATTATACTGTTTTTTTTTTCCCTACCAGCTCTATCTGAATCAAACCCAATATTTGTATATTATCGGTTTTAACTATTTTGTGGTCCTCACATCGTTGAAAACGCGGTCTTTCTTTGAGGACAAGTGTTTTTAATGACACTGTGAAAAAAGCAAATTAAACCAGCTTTTTGGAGGTAAGATCAATGCTTTGTGTTACTCTAATTGTCTAACATACGAGCACGTTCACATCGTAATGTCATGTTTGCGTCATGTCAATAATATATATTCGTTTGTTTATTTATTATATGCGGAATCATCCTAGTCAAATCCTGTTTGGAAGGAATATCGATCCCTTCGGAATGAAAAGGAGCATACCATACATACATAAAATATAAAACTGGAACTTCGTGTACGATTTGCATGAAATTGTGCGATATTTGGTTGACTTTAACTTGAAGTTGGAACCACTAATAATCAGAAGAATAAAGATTTATGCTTCCATTTGGACCGCACAACAACAATTCGTACGAAATATCGAAATATATAAATATTAAAATTACGTCAATTATTGTATAAGAAAACAAAACTATGGTCATCAACGTCTACATAAGACGATCCTTATCGACCAATTTAACGAAAACGATCCTTTAATATCAACGAAATATGGACTAGCAAGACGGCCGGACGTATTTCATATAAATAAAATATCTCATTTTGGTCGACAACAAACAAGTCTCTAAGTTGAGCCAAAACTAAACACACGTCTTCAAGTTGTAAATCAATATCGAAACTTTTTCCCAAAAGAAAAAAGATATGTATCGAAATAAGGACAAATTCGAGTTCGTAATGCTTTGAAATAATTAGCGTAAAATAGTGATGCAAGTTGAAATAACATATCCTAATATAATTATGTATGACTTTGAATGATTGTAGTGAATGGTACGGATTAATCCATCTGCAGACACAACTGCTCTTTTTTCGACATTTTTTAGAATTTTTATATATTTACAGTTATCCATTTTTTTGGAACTGTAAGTTTCATGTTCTTGTTATGAAATAAATTTTGTGAAAATGATGCATCAAATCCTCTTCACTATGGTGTATCTCCACTCATGACCCAATAAATGAGCAATTCTCCATCACTAATACCCAAAATCTCTGTTCATGAATCCTGTGGCTTTAATTATTTACTTGACATCTATCTCTGTTTTGTCGGAGTGTCCATTATATGGTTTGCTGAAACGTTTGACCTATCATGGTTAAGGATGTCTTCTTTTAGATATGATCTCTATTTTGGACACTCCGACAAAACAGAGATAGATGTCAAGTAAATAATTAAAGCCACAGGATTCATGAACAGAGATTTTGGGTATCATAAGTATTTACGTTATAAAAAAAAAGGCCTATTAGTCGTATTTACAGTACATACTGATTTGATCTTAAGCAAGGAGAATATTAAGATTCTGTTAAATTTTGCAAAAGGTCAACATCATGCCACTTCTTTACAATCCCATGTTCTAATGCAAGACCAAGACTGTTGCTAAAAGTCAACTATACGACAAAGCCTGAATTTATTCTCACCATTTGATAAAAATGTATAATTCCCAATTTTTCGACACTGTTTACTTCATTTGTACTTTAATTAATGTTTTTTGATCATTTATTCAGTCTTTTTTATAAAACTTGTTCAAAATTTTGGGAACAGAAATGCACTGTGGTCTATGCATATTTTTTAAACAATTCACACAAAAATTAGTACATGTAGTTTGATTCCAAACTTTGGTCTATGCATGTTTATTACAGTATACATAGAGTTTGCGACTTAAGCAAGGACAAATTATCAACTTTTTTCACAATCAAGAATTAAAAGCAAATGTTCATAACAAAAAATAAGTAGAAAATATCATTTATGAGAACTATCCGTTGATATAGGTAGAGAGTTTTACAAAAGGGGAAATTTCAAAAATGCACTTTCATTAGTACACTTTTTCAGTTTTGCACTTCTAGAGAAGACATTTTCATTTTTACACTATTTTATAAAGCTTTATAAACTTTTATATTTTTTTAGGACAAATCTTTCATTAGAGTTTACAATTCAGAGTTTAAGTTTTAAGATTTACAATTTAGGGTTTAGGGTTTATGATTTAGGGTTTAGGGTTTAAGATTTAGGGTTTAGGGTTTAGATTCACAAACCCTAAACCCTAAACCCAAAATCACAAACCCTAAACCCCAGACCCTAAACCCTAAACCATAAACCCTAAACCCTAAACCCTAAACCCTAAACCCTAAACTCTAAACCCTAAACCCTAAACCCTAAACCCTAAACCCTAAATCATTAACCCTAAATCCTAAACCCTAAATCATTAACCCTAAATCCTAAATCCTAAATCGTCTATTTCCTAAACCCTAAACCCTAAACCCTAAACCCTAAACCCTAAACCATAAACCCTAAAACCTAAACCCTAAACCTTAAACCCTAAACCCTAAATCCTAAATCCTAAATCGTCTAATTCGTAAACCCTAAACCCTAAACCCTAAACCCTAAACCCTAAACCCTAAACCATAAACCCTAAACCCTAAACCGTAAACCGTAAACCCTAAACTCTAAATCGTAAACCCGAAACACTAAATCGTAAACCCTAAACCCTAAACTCTAAATCGTAAACCCTAAACACTAAATCGTAAACCCTAAACCATAAACCCTAAACCCTAAACCATAAATGCTAAACCCTAAACCCTAAACCCTAGACCATAAGCCCTAAATCTTAAATCGTAAACCCTAAACCCTAATTTCTAAACCCTAAACTCTAAATCGTAAACCCTAAACACTAAATCGTAAACCCTAAACACTAAATCGTAAACCATAAATTTTAAACCTTCAATCGTAAACCCTAAAACTTCGTTTTTGTAAATGATGAAAAAGTGTATTTATGAAAAAAAAAAAAAATTTGGTGTCACGTGTATTTTTGAAAATGTGAATGATATAAGTGGTATTTTTGACAAATTCTCTTTACAAAATTCAATTATTAAAAGAAAAAAGTTGTGTGGTAATAAACACAATAAGAATTCTGTATATATACAAAATTCAATTATTAAAAGAAAAAAGTTGTGTGGTAATAAACACAATAAGAATTTTGTATATATTTGCACCAATATATATAATTTTTTTAAAAAGTGGCGGAAAAGAGCAGTTATGTCTGCAGACGAATTAATCCGTACAATTCACTTCAATCATTTTTAACACTTTATTTCATTGAAATTGGTTTGAAACCGATTACATCAGAAAAGAAATTCAACAATGAAATACAAAGAAAAAACTAATGGTCATTCCACACTGGAGAGAAGAAACACCTTTGATGACACATTAGCAATACCACATCAGTCTTGATTCGAGACACAAGGTAAACAACTAGACGTTCACGAACCTACAATAGCAGGCGTACTTCTAATAACCTTACGAAAAGGTGGAAATAACTCTCATAATTTAGATAGATATTCTTCTTTGAATTCACCAGATCTAGAAGCCCAGACACTAAACAGAAAAACAAAAATCCCAGAAATACTGGATAAGGAGATAAGAAATCAATAACTGAAAAGCGAAAACCTTTTGCGACTATTGTCGGGAACCGTTGCTGCAGCACCCATCAGATATGCCGATGCAAGAAGATCGAGTTCTGACTCCTGAGGACCACCACCGTGATTCCCAAAGAGAAAGATCTATCAATCGATCAATTATAAAGAACACCAAGCCATGAAGGGATGTAGCCAGGAATCGTCGAAACAAAATCACTCCAGATCTGCCAAAATCAGAAACCAAAATCGAAAAAGCTACTCTCAAATTAGATCGAAATCTATGAATAAATTAAAAAGGAAAAATAAAGGAAGAGGCACAACGCCGGGGCATGAAAGCCACCGGACTTTGGCCGGAAAAGACAAACGAAGAAAAAATGCAAGCGGCGGCCGACTAGGGTTTTCAACTTTTGTTTTCCAATCATCTTGTGTTATGATGACTACAATCATTTAAAGTCATAATTATATTAGGATATGTTTTTCTTAATTAATCAGAAGACATCCCGCTTCTAGATCTACCGCCTTTGGAAATTATTTTCGGAAATTCGAATCTAAACTTGTTGTTTTCCTTTTTCCGGCTTTCATTCTCTTTAAATCGTAAACCATATGGACCTTTATCCATGTCTATGAAATAAAAATCATAGAGGAGATGAGTTGGCTTTATTAGAGAAGTAAAATCTGTTTTTTCTCTTTGGGCTGCCAGCTTCAATCAACATCACTTCTGCTGGCACATCCAAGTATCTATTGTTACATAAGAGATGGACAATGATCAATTATTCATAAAAAAAATCAGAAAGTATATTATTTTTCTTTCAAATCATCTTGGTCAAACACTAAAATTATCTGCTATTCCGATTATTACTATTTGATAATTTATAATTGGTAATAGTTAGTGATGTTGTTGTACAGTTCTTGTACAGAAACATCTTCTTGTACTTCAAAGTTTTTAGTTATTATATTGATTTTGAAGGAAAAATACAAAAAAGGCTGTATTTCTTTTCTTTTTTTTTGTCGACCAAAAAATTTATTGATTTCATATCAGTATTACAAAGTCAGTATACAGAATTTGTGGGAAACAAATTGCATAAATATATATATATGCATCATAGACTGAGTAAAATACATCAAGAGAAGTGACTCTGACGATGCTTTCCGTAGACAAGCCTTATTCGCTAACGTATTTACGCTATTATCCTTTTCCGTATTCGATTTTACTCTGATGTGATGAACAGGTAGCATCTTATGGCTAAACCTTCTAGTTTCACACCGCATAACAAGACCCGATGTTTCCTCGTACCATCCTGAAAATTGGACTATCTGATACCAACACTTCTGTATCAGGATCCTTTTAACAATCGTTGACTTCGATTTTCTTCCATTTGAAATCAATTTTTCACATCCTTTGGAGATGAAGTAAGCCTTAGCGTACCGTTGCCATGGTGGTTTCCAATGGGGTCGTCGTTCCAACAACAAATCCGTAAAGATTCGTAGAAAACAATGGTGGCCAAAAATACGTTGTTGTTGACCACCGGAGAAGACACCAATTCTAACTATAAGAGTTAGGATGGACATAAAACTAGCGATAAACACTAGACAAACACCGACATACTTGTCGGAATATACGCTTCGATTACGCCGAAAAAACATCTGAAAGTGGTTTAATATGTTGAAACCGATGAAGACCAAAAAAGAACAATACCCCTGAACAGATGCAACCAAAGCATGATAGTGATGATTCATTATTGTTGTCGGACTACAGAGAGAGTACAATCGTCGAAGAAAAACCATGGTTGATGATGACGAAAAACCTTTTGACATCACCCATTGATCTCTCCTCCGTTGAAAGTCCCAAACCGTAAAAACTATAACACATATTGAAATGAGAAAGAAAATAAAGACAAAACAAACAAAAGCAAAAGAAATCCGGCGGCAGTTGCCGCCGACCGAAAAAAAACTGTAACGAAACTGTTGGGAGGAAGCGGTTATAGAGAGAGACATTGGGAGGATGCGAGTTTAATCTAAAAAGGCTGTATTTCTTTGTTAAAAAAATTAATATTTTTTTTCTTGGGTGTGATTAGGATGAAATAATTTAACTAACCGGTAAAAATGTATAAATAAGTGTAAGCATTAGATACTTTTTGTAAATTCAAATATGTTATAGATAAAGAGAAAATGACACCAACTTAGGAAACATGTTTGGGCTTGGGCTGACAGAACAACCTTAGATAATCCACTACCATTTTATTCCAATTTTTATGTTTTTCTATTTCTAAAAATGGTAGCACAATAAAAATGATCAAAATTGTAAGATAGAAAATCATTTGGATTCCCAAAAAGCTATTTTTCTTTGTAGCTAGCTGAATACATAACAAGACTACCCTAATTTTTTTTTGCTTTGTTATCATTATTGCAGTTCCATACCATAATTATGCGTAAATGAACACATCTCTAATACGATGTTTACGGTTAATTTTTCACGATAAATTTATCCCATTGAAGTTTCTAAATTCTGGAATTATATAAATTTACAGTTAAAATTAATAAAGTTAACGGTTACATCAAAACAAACGCTACATCCTTTTCTTTTGGTTATCCGGTTTTTTATTAAACACATTTTGGAACGTGTCTTCTCCCCACACCCTCGCCCCCCACCCCTTACCCCAGCTTGTTATGATGCATTTTTTCCTGGTTTGTGATCTTCATTTTGGACTCTCTATTTGGTTTAGTTTCATTGGTTACTTTGTGGTTGAAGTTTTAGTTGTTTAGTTATGTGATTGAGGTTTGGAAAATTTTGAGAAATACCACTTTGGGTGTATATTTTTTTTAAATACCACCACCCCTAGAGACAAAAGTGGTATGAGCTCCACTTCTATTTTGCCCCAAAGTGGTATTTTTGGAAATCCCCCTTTGAGGTTTTAAATCTTTGGTTATGTGATATTATTAAGTTCATAAAATTTGGAGATTATGCGAAGCTTGTTTTACTGATAATCTTCAATTGATGATAATCTCGTAAAGCTAGGGAAAAACATCTGACGCGTACATCTCGTTATGGTTTTGCTGTTTTGGTAACTTTAGAGTAACTCAAAAATCTCTTCTCTAATCACATCTTTTTCTTCAATTACCCGAGGCTTACCAGAAATCTTCTCAAATGTATCATATAGATCTATGGTCTCTTTTATCTTTATCTCGTTCCCTACGTCTTTTGCATCATCTTCTGTAAAATTTTTTATCAGATAATTCTTTTTTCTATAAAACTATTGTATTTAGAAAGAAAAAAATTATTTACAAAAGAATGAATTGGAATGAGTGGAAACAATAAACATTATAAAACTTTCACATCACATAACTCCTATTATCCTTAGTTTTTTAGAGTTTTTTTAAAAAAATTTGACTTCAAAGTAAAAGAAGACTTTTAAATTATGTTTCATTAATGGTTATATAGTCTAATATTTATATAGCATCATATATTAAAAGAAGACAATATAATCAAAATTTTACTAATTAAAATCGAAAAAATAATAGAAACTCCAATAATTAAGCAAATCACTACTCAAGTACTAGCTGTTCGTAGTATTTCTCAAGCAAAGCTCTAAAATCATTATGGACTGGATCACCAACTCTATTATTTTGATGTGAAATCAGTAAATTACTATAAATAAATTTTTATTGAGAAATAACTTTTAAATACTGTATGAATGTTGACAAAAAAATCTACCATCTAAAACTATAAAAAAAGAAAAAAAAAAAGAAGAAGAGAACTTAAACCTGAAAAAGTTCTATATGAATCTGAAATAAAACTCTAAATCCTAAGATACTAAGAATAGATATTTGATTTGAATAAGACAAACAGGATGGAATGATAGGACAAAGAATAAGCATTAGAAGCTTTTAAAATTTTTATTACTCTGTAGTATATTTTATTTGTTTTCTATAAAACAGTTTTATTTTTTATCATTTTAATCCTTTGGATGTTTAGTTTGTTGTTAATTTTTTAATGAATGTGTCAATCTTATATCTATGTCATGTCAATATCATCTTTAACAAAAACGCCCTAGTTTTTTCTCTCAGGCACAGTCCCCAAAGTTTTTCCTTTGCCGCCGTCTTGCTCCGATTTCGGAGGGAATCTCCTTCGCCGGAGCTTCTCGTCTGAAATCGGAGGCTCTTCCTTCTTCCTTTAATCTTCTCTTTAGTTTATCATTTCAGCCTTTAGTCTTGTTTTCTCTCGACGATTTGGTGGTCAGCGCCGTCGTCAGGGAGTTTCCCTCTGCTCCTTCTCTTTCACCCGCCGAACTCTTTATCTCCGGTTGATTCTCAGAAGATTCTATGGCTCTCTCGAGGACGGAGATCTCGAGTCTCTCTGCCTTTCATCCGGGCTTACCCGTTCGGTCACCACCTCATCCTCACCACCGATTGAGTCGTCTGCCGTGGCAGCCAATTCCCCCTCAAAAACCACCGGATCTGCCATGCTTTTCTTACCAGCTTGGGTCCATCTCTTCCCGACCAGATCTGCCACAGTCGTGGCCTGAAGTGACGCTCGTCAACACCTCCCGACAAACAGACCTTACCGGCTTGAATCCGTTCTTGAATTTAATCCGGAAACCTTACAGTACGACCATTTTGGCGTCACCGTCGAACAACAACTCCGGTGGACGTCCTGCAGTGCCAATGTTGAGACCTTCGAGCTGCGCCGCCGTGAATCTCTCTCACAGTCTCGATAATTCCCCAAACCCTACCTCCCCTTCCCCTCCCTCCTCCCTTTTGGGCCTAGCCCAACAAAGTATTGTAGTGGGCTCTAACCTTTTTCCTAATCCAACAAACTCCAGCCCATCAACCTTCATCCAAACCCACAACAAATCCTACTTACTGGTCCATGGGCTTCAACCGACTACAAACGGATACGGTATTTCCGTTTCTCCAATTGACGGCTCCAGTCACCAGGTATCCATAATTGGGATCAAAATCAGTTATAGTGTTAATGAGTATAGGTGTAATCAGCATGGTGTTACAAAATTCAGGATGGTGTTAATGAAGAGTAAATATCTTCTTTACCCTTAATGAAAAACCATCCAAACCCACCCACTCAATTCAATTATCTCACCCACTCCAACCAACCAACCTAACTTAATGTTCGACCAAACCAATTCAATTATCTACAGATTCTTTTTTTTTAAATATCTACAGATTCAATTCAAAACTTCTCTCTCTCGTCCAAAAAAAAAAAAACCTTCTCTCTCTCCTGCCTCATCTTCTTCCTTCTCCTCCAACGCTCGATGACATGGATGCGGAGAAGAGATTGAATCTTCTGATCACCGCCGATGTTGTCTTCGGTGCTTCAAAGCGTCTTGGCTGCACCGCCGTTGATTCTCGCGACCTTCTCGTCTGGCTCGAGTCTCGCCCTAATGAATCCGGGTATCGATTCCTACTTTGAACAAAGTTGTAGGTGATTGTTCTCTTCTAAAGCAGATAACTTTTACAATAAAATATCAATTTGTTTTGTTGATTGGCAATGATTATGGATGAGGAGGTTGGTGAGTTCGCCTTCGTCTGTGTTTGGTGATACAACTCTTAGGTTCTTAATATTTTATTATTGTCCCGTGTCTCATTTTTTAGTTAAATTTATCTCCAATTATGGTACTACTGTCTATTGGATCATATTCACATATTGTAATCATGGAAATTGGATTGTGATATCTAATTGTAAACGTTTTCTCTTTTCTCAGAATTAAATCAACATAACAATGGAGAAGAAGACTATTTCTTTGGATGGATCTAGGTTACAATGGAGAAGATAAAAGACAATAAGGAAGAAGATAGATTGAAAGATGAAAGTTTTCCAAAAAAGAGATTGAAAGATGAATATGTGATTTAGCTTTGTATTTTGAATTGAAATTATGTTTTATTTTGTAATACAGATTTTTTTCAATTATGGTTTCATTAGTATTTTTCTTTTTAATATCAATTATCCCTGAAAATGTAATCATAATTAAATTTAACTAATAAAAATACAAATATTATAAATAATTATTAAAATATATTTTCGGGTCATTATAAATTTATTTTGTTTACTTGTACCACTATTACTAGTTGTACCATTTTAAAATTATCAAGTTACAAAAAATGATTAAAATTACATTTCTAAAAATTATTCCATACCAAATAGGACATTCAAACATATGACTTTTACATATAAAAAAAAAGTTGAATTTTTGGAATTTATTTCATGATCATCATATGTTTACATGAAATGCCTTATACTTTTAAGGTTTGTTTATAAAACTTCATCACACTAACATGACCACTGAGTAAAATAATATTTTTACAAATTTTCTAGTCTGAGATTATGTTAAATGTAGTTTATATACTAGTTGTTTTAAGTACAACTAAAAAATTGAATTTAAAGTATGGTACAACTAATTAAAACTAAAAAATGCAAAAAGTACAACTCTTTACAAAAAAATACAACTAGAAAACTGATACAACTAGAGATATTGGTACAACTTGAGATATTGGTACAACTTGAGATATTGGTACAACTTGAAATATTGGTACAACTTGAAATATTGGTACAACTAGAAATATTGGTGCAACTAAAAAATATTCTTCTTCTAGTAGTACCAGTTTTCTACTTGTACTATAAATATTCTTCTTCTAGTAGTACCAGTTTTCTACTTGTACCATTTTGTAAAGAGTTGTACTTTGGGCATTTTTTAGTTTTAATCAGTTGTACCACACATTAATTTTATATTTTCAGTAGTTCTTACAACATTTCATATATAAACTACATTTAACATAATCTCAGACCATAAAAATTTTAAAAAGACTTTTTTTTAAAAAAAATATGTTAGTATGGTGAAGTTTTATAAAGAAACCTCAAAAGTATAAGACATTTCATGCAAACATATGATGTTCATGACACCAATTCCAAAAATTCAACTTCTGTTATGTATTTGGGGTAAAATTCAGATGTTTTAATGTTATATTTGGTATGGAAACATGTTTATAAATGTAATTTTAATCATTTAACGCAACTTCAGTTTTACAAATGGTACAACTAGAAATATTGGTACAGCTAGAAATATTGGTACAACTAGAGATATTGGTACAACTAGAACTATTGGTACAACTAGAAATATTGGTACAACTAGAACTATTACTACTCTGACTATAACTACTGGGACAACTAGGGCTCTAGTTGTACTGCTTTTACTAGTAGTACTACTAATATTAGAACAACTAGCACAAGTACGAAGTAGTTGTCCTAGTTGTTCTAATATTACTAGTATTACTACTAAAATCAGTACAACTAGACTAGTGGGACTCTTAGTTGTTCTACCTGTTCTATTTTTATTTAGAGATTTCCTTTTTAATTCAGAGATATCACTATCTCTATTCCTTTTAGTTTTATTAGTAATATTTTATTTTTAATTTATCCTTTTTATCGATTATATTTCTTTTTTTGGTTGAAATATTTAAAAAAATTCTTTTAAATAAAATATTAATAAGTCTATTTTTTATCTTTAAAATTAACTGAACAATGAATATTTTTGTATAGTTTCTTTTTTAATTCAGAGATTTCATTATGTCTATTTGCTTTATTTTTTTTGTAAAAACAAATGTCATGATAAATATTTTTCTATGTTTTTTTACTTCAGAATCAAATTTTTTTTTTCCATGATTCCTTTTTTTTTGCTTCTGAAAATTATCCTTTTTTTTTCTTCGAGATTAAAATTTCTTTTTTTTTTTCTAAAATTCCTTTTTCGCTTCAGAAATTTTTTTATTTCTTGAAATATAATATTAATTTTTTTCTCTATTTAACATATGTCAAAATATTAAAATAAGAAAATGCCACATACCACAATCTTCTTAATTAATAACTTTGAAACCAATTTTAATATAATACCATAATTCATCTACTAATTATGCCAAATTCAAGTCATTAGTATAAATGCAGGGGAAATGCGAGGATTAATTAGGGACTATGGTTTAGAAATAATAAGGAGAAAATTATGTGTCTTTCACTCATATTTGCATTATATTAATTTTTGTTGTGAAAGACTAATTGTAACAAGTGGCCTAATGGCTTTAAGTCCCCTATTTAGAATGGTTGACCTGAGTTCGAATCCATGTAAAGCTAGACTAATAATTTTTTTTAACTTAAATGATAAAGGGCAAAAATGTATTTTTATCTCTGTGTCATCTCCTTCCCCCCCAACCCTAGCCGCCGACTCCATGCATTTTGTGGTTTGAGTTTTTCGTTTTTTTTTTTCATTTTTTTCAATTAGTGACCTATTATAACACAAATCTATTAATAACTAAAAGATATGTGATAAAAAAAACTCAAACAGTTTGACAAAAAAAAAACTCAAACATTTTAGGAATTCTTTGTTATGTGGCCGATTTCTTCACCGTACAAACTCAAGAGTTTTTTATTCCCGGTTTAGAAATACGGTTTGGTCTATTTGGTTTTAATCAATTGAATTCATAGGTAAAATTGTAAATAAGATGAACCATCAAGGTAAAAGTGGGTTTTCATTCGTTTTTGATCAATAAAAAAACGAAAAAAAAACGAAATATAACTACACCTTTTTAGATTTTAATCTGATCCCCCGACACCATTTGAGATTTTGATCCCCATAACTGCTGGTACCAAATTTTTATCCTTTCAAACTTATTACAAGTTGGGTCTGAGTTTTGTCAAAGAACATTTATGGGACTTTAGCCCTTTACCCTCTGTTACTTGTTTGCAATCATACTCTTCATTGATCTTACTTTTGGATGTGTATGATGCCATATTGTGTGTCCTGTCGAGCTGCTCTCGCAAGTCTGATTCCTGCAACAGGTCTACCTTCCTTGATTTACCAACCCCGAACCTCTTCCCCTTTGGCTCCTCTTGGCAACTATTGGGAGAGACACTTACCACCATTGAAACCCTTTCCTCCCTTTGGGAGAGATCCTCCCCACCTTCCTCCCCGACAGGGGAGAGACTCTTACCACCATGGCTCCTCTCGATGAGAGGTATGTCTTTCTCGATTCCTTTATCGAGTAATTTTCTCAACTTTCTCACCGCTCTGTTATCTTGCGTTACGGCCTGTATGGGGCCTGAAGATACAGTCGGGTTTGCTCCAAACAAATTCGGAGGTAGAAGTTGTCTTTCAAAGTCACATTGGAAAGTGACTACCCTTAAAATCTTCGGCTCTGCCATCATGAAGTCTCCTTCGACGCATTTGAACTTTGTCTCAAATTCGCTGTCCAGAGAGGATGATCTATCTACTATATGCTTTATTATCTTTCTTTTAAGTTGTAATGTCTTAAAGAGGATGCTTAATTCCCTCTGGTTGTACTTTTAAAGTTTAAATGAATGAAGAAAGTTAGTGCACAAAAAAAAAGAAGTCAATCTTATAATTTTGTTTCATGGTTTTATTTGATAGAGATTCAATACGATTGTTTGATCTGTGTAAAATGTGTATGTCTCCATTATCACTGCATAATTTGTTTGTCTATGAATTTTACAATACGATCCCAAATTTTTGAGTGCCATTAATTAATTTTGTGATTTTCTGTATTTAATCTCTTTTGCATCTCTCTTTTTATAACGGCGTTGGTTGCAATTTAATTGTAGGGAGTTGGGGAAGAAAGTAGTGATTGTTTGTAAGAAATATTATGTTTAATGCTGTTCAAAAGTTTATAAACATATACTGTATGTGTCTTTTCAACATTTTTTTTTAAAAAAACCCAATTCACAAACTAAAAAGGAAATTAACTTTTTCCATTTAAAACACACACATCAGAAAACTTTAAAAGGAAAAAAAATAACTTATAATAGAAAAAAATCAACATTAAAAGAAAAAACATACCTTTAAGTTAAGAGTTACTCTTCGAAAGATAGGTGTAGTTTGGCCACAAAAACCAGCTTTTGCCATATTTTTAATATATGCAGCTACATCTATATAGAAAACAATGGTATAATTTTTGATATTTGTATATAAAAATAAAATTATAAAGAAAGATGTATAAATGAACTGTACAAAGTTATATAAAAATATATTGTATAAATTGTATGTCGTACTTTTCAATAGAAAAACATCCTGGTAATTCCGAAATCCAAAATTTTCAAAGGGTATTTGACAATATTATTGTCCCACACTATTATTTTTAATTCTTGTAATCTTTTTTTTGTTTATGTTTAAAAACTAAAAAAAAAAAAAGCTTGTTGTATCTATTTCTTTTTTAAAAGAAAAACGTTTTTTAATTTTTTTAATAATTATTAATGTTATTATACAAATTATATTTTGCAACATATTAACATGAAAACCTAAATGTAGCAAAAGCAACCAATTCCCATCAGCCAGCCGCTCGATGGGGAGGAAGAAACAGAAGGTGGTGTCGATGACAGTAGAAGAGATGAGGGAGAGGTTTATGCGTTACAGGTCAGAGTATGCTGAAAGACTGAAGAAATCACAGGTAATATATTCTTTCATATATATTTGTTAATACATGCATCCTCACAATCCCTCTTTCGACAACTTAGTCAATCAATCGCTTCTTTGAATGATCTTAATAACACAAATGGGTCTTAGGGGTTCGATATAGGTGGTCGTCCAGTGACAGCAACCTTTTGTGATGGTCGGTACCCTCCTTGTTGTGACTTAGTCCTCCTTTATGCCAGGATGGGCCTTCATCGTTACAATTTTCTCCAGGTAAAAATTGTTATAATAATTAAGTTTCTTAATTTTTTTTTCTATCTATTTACTTGCGTCGATCGATTTCTTTCTTTCTTTGAATTTCAATTTAGGGGAAAGACTTGCAGCTCAGTAGGGTGAAGAAATACTACAAGACCGCGGGTTGTATTCTTGTTCGCTCCTACTACATAACTTTGGAGGCAGCAGCGACCGGTGGTTCGCTTCAGACTTTTCAGGCTGTAGTTAACGAACGAAAATACAACTCATTCGTTTTGTCGTGCACTGTTGCTAGACTTCTAGGTAAATATTTTAATTATTTGGTACGGAACAAGAACGATTCATTTATCAACAATCTTCATCGTCGACTTAATCTTTGTATAGGGGAAACCAAGGAAAGCAAAATCAAGGGAAACGTGTTGGATAACAAGTTCCTCGGAGATTTCATGCCTGAGTTGCCGCCAGAGAATCCTTTCAATGATGATACAAACCGATTTTACGTGGTAAATTGATTTTTTTTTTTTTAATCTTTTGCTTTTTATGATCAATAACTAGTAGTGATATATGCTTTTTTGCAGCTCAAGGAATCAGAGCTTCAAGACAATGACTGGATTCGTTTGTATTTGGAACTTGCAGTTGCCACAACCAATAGGAGCCATAGTAATACACACAGTCTGACTAATTTGAAGATTCTGAAAGTGGCTATGGAAAGTACACGAGACCTGAGTCCCTTTACTAAGGGACTTGGCGCCTACGATGCAATTTTCTACATTGGGTACGAGGACTCGTGCGAGGCTCGGGTCGGTAAGGATGTCGATCGCATTGCTACTGTCAGAAGAATCGTGGATGAGCAGTCGGAAGCTTTCCATCTCGTGGGTCGTACTCAAAGCTCACAAACCATAATACCATCAAACGGAAGTGCTCCCATGGAAGTTGGCTCGTCGTCTGCACAAGTCTAGACTCTAGATCCGTTTGAATATGTAGCTGTATTAGAGTAATAAACCCCATCGGTGGTTTGTTAAGTGGAATGCTTTTTATGCAATTTGTGTGGTTTCTATATGTATTGCTCTGCTTGAATTGTTCAACATTGGTCGACTAAGTGGATTGCTTATTGTGCAATCTTGTTTGTGTTTTTAAGTTAGTGCCACGAGGCACAATAGCATTAATTAATAAACAAAATAAATTTTTTTCAGGAATATTTTTTTATTTATTTGTAAGTGGCCTAAGGAATAAAAGCCTTATATTCAAGCAATTCATAACTCGTCATTGTATAAGAGCACGAAACAATTGCCCTCTGATCCTTCGATTGCTTAATCTCACTGTTTTTTTATTTATTTTTCCGACCTTCCTTTGACCGCAGATCAAGTTTTGTTCTTGAATTGGTATTCTTCTCTACTTCTCTGATCATACTACAATCGAGGCCTCGGTTTTTAACTGACAAAGAAAGTGCCGAAGTTACTTCGTTGCTGTTACGCATAACTTCTGTGTCTTCTCTGTCCAAGATGTCTATTAGGGCATCAAACACAGAACCAAAGCTAGATCTCACGTCTAGTGACAATCCAGGTCGTGAGATAGTCACTCTTCCCCATTACTTGATGAATGGACAATTATCCTCTTGCATCTAGCATTAGTAACAAAGCCACTCAGCTCACGCAAGAAGAAGTTTGGATCTAAAGATTCGACCGCCCGATTTTCAGCGATGAATAACTTGTCAGTTTCGATTTCGTCTATTCATAACTCTTATTACCTGAATCCTTGCTGTGTCATATACTTAGCTTTCTTACGACTAGGGAAGCTGTTTGTACAAGTGTTTTGTCCTCCAGCTGGAGATATCTCTGGCAATGGGTTCCAAGATTAGAACTAGACAGGTTCGATTTCCCAAATGACAAAGCGTGTGTTGGTTTCATCAACAAGTTTCTTCTGAATGTCAAGAGCTTGAGTGAATTCAACCTAAAAATTGACGCACAAGATGCCTCCTGTTATGAGCCTTGTCTCGATAACGTGAGCAAGCGCAAGATTCAACAATTTCATGTCCAATGCTATCGGTTCAGCTGGACACCCTTAACACTTCCTGCGCGTGAGGAATTGGTATCCTTAAAGCTCTTTTCCGTGAGACTGAATGATTTTGAGTCTCTTTCGTTACCATGTCTCAAGACGTTGCACTTAGCATATGTTGTCTTTCCTCACAATGCGGTTTTTGATACTCCGAGGCTTGACCACCTGAGTCTCATAGATTACCGATCCAACAGCTTCAAGATAGTCGGTATGCCTGCCTCTGTCAAGGTCCATATTGATGTCTTTATATTTGGTGGTGAACTTTATAATCTTCTCCACAATTTTTTAGCCGTGGGAGATATGACACTCTCACTAGCTACTCTTGAGGTATATAATCAAACTGTTGACAAAAAGCTCTAAGCTTTCTTCCCACTATCATTTTTTTATTGGATTGAATAGTTGACACAGCTCCTTGTTGTTTGAAGAAACCCTCCACTTCAATTGTTTTTTGTACTCACTTTGTGTTCTATTGTACTTCTTCTCTTTGCTCGCAGTTAATCTATTTTTACCATGACACGAACCCACGAACCGAATTTACGAACTTGTCCCGTCTGCGCGCTACTATGCGCCTAGTGTACTACTGTCTTGAGATATTGCCATTCGTTCTTGAGATGTGCCCGAATCTGAAACACTTGACATTGGTAATGACTTGCTTTAAACTTTGCAGTAACTTCTTTCCTAAGAAAGGTTTTTGGTTTGATCTGCGCATAAAGTTTTTTCTGCTTTTGTTTTTGTCGATTTTTGTTTTTTGTTTGCAGGAAATGGTTAAGGATGCCAACAGAAAGAATCTGGCGATAGGTCTTCCGAAGGTGCGGTCTTTTTGTTTGGTGTCATCCCTTGAATACGTTGAAATTGAAAGCCCCATCACGAAGGAAGCAACAGAACGGGAAGTGGTTAGATACTTTCTAGGCAATGTGACATCGCTCAAGAAGCTCGTTCTACGTTCGAATGTTTCTCATGGAGAGAAACAAGACCTTGAACTCCTGAAGCAACGCTTTGACACTCCGAGACGATGTAGTTTGTGTCAATTTGAAGTTCTTCAGAAAAAAGAATACCCTTTTGGCTTTGAGCTGCTGCATTGTGGTTTATCGGAAAGAAAGATCATCGACAATCTTCTCAACAAGTTTTTAGCCGTACGAGATATGACACTCTCACATAATATTCTTTTGGTATGATCAAACTGATGACAAAGCTCTAAACTTTCTTCCCACTACCATTGTGTTTTTACTCACTTTGTGTTCTGTTGACTTCTTCTCTTTTGCTCGCAGTTACTCTATTATCTCCATGACACGTACCCACGACCCGAATTTAGGAACTTGTCCCGTCTGCGTTCAACTATGTGCTTACAGGACTCTCTTGAATTATTGCCATTCGTTCTTGAGAATTGCCCGAGTCTGAAAAACTTGACCTTGGTAATGACTTTCTCTAAACTTGTAACTTCTTACCTAAGAAGGGTATTTGGTTAATCTGATCATTAAGTTTTTCTGGTTTGGACTATTTCGGTTTGTGTTTGCAGATTTTGGTTAAGGATAATGATCCAGAGGCAGAGACAACTAGTCTTTCGAAACCACTGTCTTTCTGTTTGGTACATTCCCTTGGATACGTTGAAATTGAAGGCCCCATCACGGAGGAAGCAACAGAACAGGAAGTGGTTAAATACATTCTAGGCAACGGGAGATCACTCAAGAAGCTCGTTCTACGTTTGAATGTGTCTGATGGAGAGAAACATGACCTTGAACTCCTGAAGCAACGCTTTGACTCTCCAAGACGACCTAGTTCGTGTCAGTTTGAAGTTCTTCTGGTGGTTCAGACTCCAGAAAAGATAAAGTGTGGAAACTTATTTCAGTCAATTAGAAGAACTCTCTCTCTCTTCTCTCTAGAGAGCGTTCTCGACTTTTTTTATTTTCCGACTAACTCATTTGTTTGTCTATTCCGACTAACTCGACCGACTATAAATGATGGAGGCATTATACAACACAAAGCAAAGCAAGAGCCGCAAAATCTTAAGCGATTTCATAAGAGCATATATCTATTTGTTGAGGGTATGAAAGTGTCTCTGGATGTTTCTGAAAGTCTGCAATGTTAGCAATGCTTATACCCCACTTGAACGTTGGCGCCCAGAAATGAACTGAAAAATTTACAAAATGAGTTCATCAGATTCAGTAGCAACTTTGATCGAGCCAGCCACTTGCTTGATTACAATGAGAATCCATTGGAGAAAAATGCGATTTTGATATTATCAGATTAGAATCATATCGATATAGAACCATGTTATTCGAAAGGGGCAAAGTGCATTTTCTTGGGGGAAATCTAAATCAAAGCTCTCAGGGTATTATTAGATATCATTAACACAACTTTGAGGAAAGAGTATACAATCTATCAAATTTCTACATAGTCAAAGTTGGTAGCAAGTAGCAACATATTAATACATCATTAGATTCAAAAGTTTGAAATGATGCAGAGAGACTGGTTATAAGGCAAAATCAATCAGAACTAAACAAGAACTGTTACGGAATCTCAAGAGAATCGGAAAAGTTAGATTAGAATCGAAGTGAATTGATAAAAGAAATATATATACATACAAATTCAAGAAATACGTATTGCTCAATAATCAAAATTGGATGATCAAAAGTCTCACAGAGCGCAAAAATTTGAAAGTGAAAGAAAGAGTCAAAGTTATTAAAACAAAGTAAAGTAAATTCGAATTTGACTCACTTGTCTTAGGTCCTGCTGGATGATTCCAGAGAGCTTGAAGCTTCGTCGTTGCCATTGATTTTCTCTGGAGGAGGTTCTTCAATATTCTCTCAAGATATCGTCTCTATACATTCATGCCAGTCAAACGAAAGACATTGACAAAAAAAACCAAATAATTATCAAATAAAATTTCGGAATAGTAAAACAACACGAGAAAAAAAAAAGGAAACAAAATAATATCATTATTATTTTATTAAACATAAGTATTAGTATGATAATAAAACAATTATAATTATTAGATTTAGACATGTGTCATTTTTAATTTATATTATGCACATACTAATATAATAATACAACGTAATATAACTTTTAAAACGAAAACTATGCACAAGAGAAATTGCAATAGATGATACCAATAATATGGTAATTAGTTCTTTCTCATACTTTACTATTTATTGTGTACTATTTATTATCAAAATTTTATTTTACCCTTATGTTTTCAGATTAATTATGTTATCTTCTCTTTCTCATCATACAGTGAAGACGACAGCGGCGATCGGTGAAGATGACGGTGGACGGTGATAATGGTCACTGTAGTGAAGTGACGACGATAACGATGGTGGTGAAAGTATCGGTGATGGTGATGTTATTGACGGTGGTGGTAACCCGAGATGGAGATAGAAATAGGGGGAGAGGGAGAGAGATAAAGAAGATACAAAAAGAAGAGATGGTTTGTTAACAGTTATTACTATTAACACGTCAGAATTCTATATAAATATCTTATATTATTATTAGCACGTTAACAATCAATGTAAATGTTTACAAGTTTTTGTTAGCATGTTAACATTAGCTGATATTTGGAGTTAACATGTTATATATGATGGTAACATTGTACATAACATAAAATGATAATTAGATTTACATGCTAACAACATTTATATGTTATTACTGTTTATCTGCTAACAATATTTACGTGATAACAATTTTTTATGATGTAACGTTAACACGTTAATGTTATTTGATATTGGAGTTAACATAGTACGAGATAATGCTAGTGATTGTCGACAATACTACTAATATTGTTAGCACGCTAAGGATTGTTAACACACTAATATTATTAACACATTAACATTGGATTGTTATCCAGTGATGATTAATAGTTATTGATTGTAATAAGTAATATGTATTATTGTTAGCATGTTAACATGTTGCTATATTTGGTAGTACGTAATTATTGTTAGCATGCTATTATTTTTAGTATGCTAATATTCTATATAACATGCATGCATTGATAATTTGATTTACATGATAATACAACCACATCAAAGATAAATGTTTTCATCGAGTGATGAACATCATAATCGCAAGTTAACATTTAATATAACATGTTATCATGGTTATTTTCAAGTTAATTATATATGACATGATAAGCGAATTAATACATCAATATAGTTAACACATCAAAAGTGTCAAACATTACTAAGTACCAATTATTATTAATAGGCAAATATTGTCCGCACACTAACATTGTATATAACATGCGATGATAATTGAATTTACATGCTAACAACATTCACATGATAATAATATTGACGTATTAATAGTATTCACGTGCCATCAATATTGAAAAAATTATTGTTAACATGTTAATGTTATCTGACATTGAAGTTAGTATAGTGATGAATAGTGTTACCGATTTGTTGATCAACAGTTGCCGACGATGGCAAATTTGTAATTAGTTGAAAAAGTCATAGATAAAAAAGTCAGCTAAATACCAACTTTCTAATTTTCATTTTGAGTTACCACACACCCAATTTTTTATTATTGGTGTACATACACCTCAATCACTCTTTATGTAATATGTAAATATAAAACTATTCAAATTTGCGAATGTGTTAACTAGCTTGCCTCAATTCATCCCTGTGGTGGAAGATTTCTGGGAGACAACGGTTCCAATCTTTCCATCGACTTCAGCTCTATTTCGTCTCTCAAAAAAATTGAAAAACTTAAAACCAACACTGCAATTGCTTGGTAAAGAGAAGCTTGGCAATCTTTCTCAGAGAACGAAAGAGGCATATGAGTTGCTATGCGTAAAACAAACCTCAACCTTCGAGAATCCAACTACTGAAGCGATGGAGGAGGAAAGAGAAGTATATAACAGTTGGACTCGTCTGCAAACTTTGGAAGAGGGTTTCCTTAAGCAGAAATCGAAAGTTCACTGGCTTGGTGTTGGGGACGGAAATAACAGATTCTTCCATCAATCGATCAAAGCGAGGAATACGAGAAATATAATCAGGGAAATCAGAAATCAGAAAGGGGATATAGTCACAAGTACAGAGGATATCAAGATGGAAGCAGAGAAATTCTTTAAGGAGTTTTTAACAACTATTCCAGGCGATTTCAAGGGAATGGAGATTGAGGAGTTACAGAG
Source organism: Isatis tinctoria (assembly GCA_010577795.1). NCBI lineage: Eukaryota > Viridiplantae > Streptophyta > Magnoliopsida > Brassicales > Brassicaceae > Isatis > Isatis tinctoria. Next base: position 31,629,896 of record CM021249.1, on the reverse strand, counting down.
GATTATGGATTTTCGCTGCTCTGAGCACGACTGTATGAACCTGTGTAGGGAAATAACAGATGAGGAGATCCGGAAAACTCTGTTTGAGATGCCCAATGATAAATCACCAGGACCAGATGGTTACACGAGTGAGTTTTTTAAATCTGCCTGGCCAATTATAAGCTCAGACTTTATGGCTGCCATTCACTCCTTCTTCAGTAAGGGATTCCTTCCAAAAGGTTTAAATACAACAATTCTTGCTCTGATACCGAAGAAAGAAGAAGCGACAGAGATGAAAGACTATCGCCCAATCTCTCTTTGCAATGTCTTATATAAAGTAATCTCAAAAATTCTTGCAAACAGGCTAAAATGCATCTTGCCATCTATGATTTCCTCGGCCTTTGTTAAGGAAAGGCTCTTAATGGAGAATGTTCTTCTTGCTTCGGAGTTGGTTAAGGATTACCACAAAGAGGATCTCTCCTCGAGATGTGCCATGAAGATTGATATATCTAAGGCTTTTGATTCGGTGCAATGGAGTGTTTTGCTCAACACTCTTGCTGCCCAGGGTTTTCTAGAAAAGTTCATTCACTGGATAAGGCTATGTGTGACAACAGCCTCTTTCTCTGTTCAAGTTAATGGGGAATTGGCCGGTTTTTTTAGGAGTGAAAGGGGTCTCCGCCAGGGTTGCGCGCTTTCTCCATATCTATTCGTCATATGTATGAATGTGCTATCGAAACTGATTGACAAAGCGGCAACGGAAAGGAAAATCGGATACCATCCAAAATGCAAACAACTTCAGCTTACTCATTTATGCTTTGCAGATGATTTAATGGTTTTTATTGATGGAAAGAGAAGCTCACTATATGGCATTTTGAGCATTTTTGATGATTTTGCAGCTAGCTCAGGTCTACAGATCAGTATTGAGAAGTCAACTCTGTACTTAGCGGGAGTAACAGAGAGAGAGAAGGCGGATCTAACCTCAACCACACGTTTTGCCATTGGACAACTTCCTGTTCGATATCTCGAGCTACCCTTGATGACAAAGCGGATGACCACAACGGACTATACCACGTTGATTGAAAGGCTGAGGCAACAAATGAGTTCCTGGACCACTAGGTATCTTTCTTATGCTGGACTGCTCCAATTGCTCCAGTCGGTGATTGCGGGTATCGTAAATTTCTGGACTGCAGCTTATAGGCTTCCTAGTGGTTGTATTCAAAAGATTGAGAAGCTCTGCGCAGCATTCTTATGGTCTGGGCCGGATTTGAATTCACGTAAAGCGAAGCTGGCATGGTCTGAAGTCTGTAAACCTAAGAAGGAGGGAGGCTTAGGGTTGAAATCAATCAAAGAGGCAAACAGAGTCTGCTGTCTGAAGCTACTCTGGAGAATCTTGTCAGGTAAATCTCTCTGGGCGACATGGATTCAAAAATCATATCTTAAAAATGAATCAATATGGTATGTGAAGGAGAACTCCAACACAGGAGCATGGATGTGGCGAAAGTTGTTAAAATACAAAGATATTGCAAAAAAATTCCATAGGGTACAAGTTAATAATGGCGAACGGACCTCGTTCTGGCTAGATCATTGGTCGCCTCTGGGCCGGTTGGCTGATATCACGGGTACGCGAGGGCACATTGACTTGGGTATTCCGATGCACTCGACTGTAGCCACGGCTCTGCACCGAAGACGACCGCGTCATCACATGGTTGAGGCTTTGAATCTTATTGAAACAGAACTGCGCAAGCTTCAAGAGGAACAGAGAGATGGAGAAGACATTGCTCTCTGGAAATGCTCTGAGAATAGATTCATCCAAAGGTTTAGATCACATAACACTTGGGATCTTCTAAGACATCATAGTGAAGAAACCGAGTGGTACAAAGGAGTTTGGTTCACTTACGCCACTCCTAAATACCGTTTTCTGACATGGATTGCAATGCACAACAGACTCTCCACAGGGGATAGAATGCAGAGTTGGGGAGGGGGACAAAGAGTTAACTGCATTTTCTGTGGTCATGGCTTGGAATCGAGGAATCACTTGTTCTTCGAATGTTCTTTTTCTTCTCAGGTATGGAGTACTGTGGCTGCAAAGCTTATGGGACAAACCTACACCTGTCACTGGAACGACTTAATACACCTTCTGCAAACGGCATCTTACGACAAAATCAATTTATTTCTCTTTCGTTATGTGTTCCAGTCAACACTGTATCACATATGGCGAGAGAGAAATAATCGCAAGCATGGTGAACAACCAATTCCCACCTTAACTCTAGCCAAAGTCATTGACAAAAACGTTTGCAACCGTATCACTTCGATCAGGAAGCTGGGAGATAAAACTTATGAGGAGAGCATGCAGAGGTGGTTTGCTGTCTCCACCTAATTAATTTGAAGTTCAATCTGCTGGAAATGCACGTTATATTCTAATATTTGTTTAAGAATCTCTCATATCAAATTTCGAACAACTTGTAAGAATCAGAAGTTTTCTTGTTTGAATAAATTTTACATTCATACAAAAAAAAAATATATAAAACTTCCACTTTTAACAATTAAGTTATTTATTAATCTCTATTTCTAATGACTAAATTGTTTTAGTTTTAATATTAATCCAAACAATCCTTCTCCTCCACATCGTCTTCGAATCCCAACAGCGGACCCGTTAGATCCGGATCCCAATCGGTCAAATTAGAAAATCGTCGGGTCCTCTCTCCACGGATCGGGTTTAAAGTACCAAAAACTCTGATTTGGGCAGTGATTGTAGTTGCAGCCACTGCGTTACTAATCGGGACGTTTCTATCTGTTGCGGTGAAGAAGCCACTGATTATTGTGGCGATTGTGGCGGCGGTTTTTCCGGCTGCCGTGGTTCTTGTGTGAAATTTTGTTTGGAGAAGAAGAGGGTTGTTGGGTTTCATCAAGAACTATCCAAATGCTATTTTTAGAGGCACCATTGATAGACAGTTCATCAAAGTTACAGGAGTAAGCAATGTTGAAAAAATCGTTAGGCGGTCACTAGACGCTCGATAGGGGCCTAACGTCTATAACGATTAATCGGGGCCTAGTCAGAGCCTATGCGTACAAAAATAGTACACTGATTTACTATATATTTAGATTTTATATGTTTCATATTACATATTTCTAAATAAAAGTTTGAAAAATCAACTTAAAGTCTAAATTATAGGAAAAAAAAAACTAAATTTATGTTCTCATAAACACATCTACATTTATTATATAACTCTTTCCTTAGTTAAATATTCTAACTGTATAAACATATCGTGATGATCGCAAGATCAATGTCTAGGAATGGAGCAAATCATCAAGTCCCATTGTGACTTTGTCCCGGCATTCTGGTGCCATACGCTCTGTCCAGTTTCACGGAGAGTACCAGTGGATTGTCAGCGCTAGTGACAACCATTCTTTTCGGATATGGAACTGGCACTCACCGAGTATTGCTCATGTCTTCAACCAACACACATGATCGTATCAGGTTCGATGGACAAGACAGTCTGGGTTGTGGACTTTACTTCTCTGAGGAATAAGATAGTGTCTCTTGATACCCTCCCGCCTGTCAATGAAGATGGTACTTGCTGCGTACTTACCCTTCCGGGAGGAGTGAATTGGGCATCGTTTCATCCTACCCTCCCTGTACTTGTCTCCTGTGTGGATGACATGATATATGTCTCTGAATATGGTAGGCTGGAAGGCCATGTTGAAAAGGTGTCATCGGTTATGTTCCAACTAAAAAAGGAATTAATTGTGTCTAATTCTCACGATATGTGGACAAAGCTTTGGTCATGGTCAGAGAGTGAGTACAGTCTACTTCATCAATTCAGGAGCTGTGGATCTAATAGGTTCTTCTGTCTAGCTATTCACCCAGAGGTGAATCTAATTGCAGCTGGACATGACCATGGTGTGACTGTGTTCAAGCCTCTCAGAGATCGCCCTCCGTATGCTGTGAGAGGTGACTCGTTGCTCTATGTTAAGAATCTTGGTTATCTGCACCATGACTTCTTAACACAGATCGACTCACCAATTGTTCCTATAACTTCTTGCCATGCAAGGACTTCATTTTACCATCCCGAAGAAAGGGTTGTTGTCAGCACCAGTTCAGATTCCATTGCTGCCGATTTGATGGTGACAGATTGGTCTTTATCTGCAACGTCTTTTGTTTCTTTAGACGACAATCAATTAGCTTATCTTCGGAAGGATATTGAGGACAACAGGTGCGGAAATTTTGAGCTGCCAATAGCTATTGATGCTATTTTTTATGGCGGTGATAGATTGTTGCTCTGCAGATCTTCTCAGCATAGTTCTCAACAAAGAGTTATTATATTTGACATTGCCCAGGAGCGTGGTGTTATGGCTGAACTTCAGACACAGGAAATGATTAGATACGTTGTTTGGTCTAATGATATGGAGAGTGTTGCTTAAATCAGCAAACATACTATCCTTATTGCGAGCAAAAAACTTGTCATCCAAGGTACATGTCGTGAGACAAGCTGTGAAAAGTGGAGCTTGGGAAGACAATGGTGTCTTCATCTACAGCACTCTGCACCATATAAAGTACTGCCTTCCAAATGGCGAGAGTGGAATCATCAAATCCCTGGATGTCCCAATCTATATCACCAAGGTATCTAATAATATGATATTTTATTTGGATAGGAATGTCAACACTGGGACTATCAGCTTTGATGCCGAGGAGTACCTTCTCAAGGTTTCTCTGCTGAGGAAGGAGTACGACGAAGTCAGCTGTATCATAAAAAACAGCTCTGCGATTCATAAAGAGGCTATGGCCTTTTATCTGAGGCATAAACGATTCCCTGAATTTGTATTCTACCTTGCTGTAGACGAGCGGGTGCGATTCAACCTGGCTCTTGAGACTTGCAACTTCAGAGAAGCGGTTATATCAGCTGCAAAGATCAATAAGAAAGAACAATGGCACAAACTTGGAGTGAAGGCTCTTAGCCATGGAAATGTTGGAACTGCTGAATTGTCTTTCCAGAAGGCAAAGGATTTCCAGAAGCTTTTGCATCTCTATATCATTACTGGGAATCGAGACAAGCTGTCGAAGTTGATGAAGATTACAGAAGGAGAAAACAACATAATGGGTCAGTTTCAGAGCGCTCTCTTCCTAGGAGATGTTGAAGAGCGTGCCAAGATACTCGAGAAATCTGGTCAGGTGCATCTAGCTTATACCAATGCTTCGGTTCATGGTTTAAAGGACATTGCTGAGCGATTGTCAACTACCTTGGGAGACAACGTACCCTCATTGCCTGAAGGGAAAACTCCATTGCTTCTAATGCCACCATGTCCGGTCAAGCCGCTTGGTTGTGACTGGCCTTTGGTTAAACCACTTGCTCAAGAAGTCTCATATGCTGAACTGCAAGGAGAGCAGCAACCAGTAGAGCGGTCATTGATTAAAAGGTTAGGCAAGAGTATTTGAATCTTTACTTCGTGTATAGCTTTCCTTGGAATCTATGAGATATAGCGTCGTAGTATAATGAAGAATGTATGCCATAAGCAAAAAATACAACAAAACAGGCTTTTGTTGATCCATGATCTTGATTCCAAACCTGCCTATGAATCCATTAGTGTAGAACCAGCTAACTTCACCTTGTGGCACTTAAGTATGGATAGAAATGGCTTTAGAGAAGAGAACCCATCTGGAATAGTTAAAACCATTATGTCAGTTCCTATGACCAAATACTTTTTGACACTTGTTTATATCCTTGTTCCATCTTCTGTTGATTTATTATAAAGTAGAAATATTATAAGAGGGTATAGTCAGGTTTAGCGCAATTGCTTTTTGTCCTTGATGTCAGTGGTTTTATTAACGTTTGGGTTTCTATATGCAGGTATCAAGCTGGAAAGGCTTCATGAAAGCAGGGAAGAAGGTAAGTTAGCTAGGAAGTCTCCTTCTTTTTGAATCATTTTCTTTTTCCTTTGATTAGATTTCAGGTAAAGCATCTTTTATTATCATCCTTCAGGCCAAAAAGGGAGAGACGTCCTCCAAAGTTGAAGACAGAGGATCCAAACAAATCATACGTCCAAAGGCCGGTCAAGAAAGGCTGATCTCTGAATTTTTTTGCTGCTGTTGCCATTGATAGATTTGGTCTTCTCGAGCATGACCTCAGATTGTTCCGTTTGTGTCTGTTTTTCTCTTTTTACATCACCAACTTCTTGTCTTTCCAAATCCATCAGAAACATGGAAGAGATATATACATTTATCTCACTTCTCAATCGCTTATGACCTTTTTTAACTTTTGTATTGCGTCAGATAATGTCTTTAGACTTGAGATAATAAACTTTGATATTTTTGTATCACTGTGTTGATTGGTGTGGAACAGTGGAACTATATAATGTTCACTACAAAAGACCAAGAAAATAGCATACTCTCAAATGATCAGGAAAGGTCTTTTCAGCAGTTTCTGCTTTGTGAGTTCGTAAACAACTCCAACAAAAAAAGCCGAAGCCCTACAAAGAAACATTGTCAAAATAACCAGCGTCAAAACAAGTATAAGACATAAGAGAAACAGAAAAGGGACAAGGATATAGTTTTGTCAATACTATCTATCTATTTTCTTGGGTTCTGGCCATTGAACAAGAAACCAGACAGTCATCATTTTATGGTAATTGCATCAGCCATCACCAATGTAAAAAAAATAAGTCACTTAAGGTAAGACAACAGCGACATTTCCAGCTAATCCTGAATCAAGGTGTTAAAAGTTTCCTGTCAGATTCTACACCTGAGACTAGAGTAATCGCTACACGAGTGCAAAGAGAACAAAACATCTATTCCTGATCTGATATTTCTCATGAGTAATTTACATAGCTTCCTTGAGCACACTAAAGACAGATAAGACATGTATGATTTTCACCTCTGTCACTCGATTTCCTTGTCGAGCAACTTCCATAGCTTCCTTGTGCATATCAAAGACAGATGATGAGTCATGAGACTCGTGCATTACCATAGCAAGACTCTTCAAGGAGTAAGACAAAACAAAAAATGATTAATGTTTTTGTAAAGGAGCAATCACTTTAAGATACTGCAATATCGATCGAAATCACAGCACCATTACACTACCAACCAAAAGGAACACAATTTCTTCTAACAACTCTATTACTTGATTATCAGTTTCCTTGGAAAAACTCTAATCCTAGAGAAGCTATCAAAAGGTGAGTAAAAACCTTAGCTTTGAGAATATCCTTAAACAATCTCTTAGCTTTGCTCAATTGTCCCATAGTTTCATAGCAAAGCGCTTTCTAAAAGCTTCCACTCAACTTCACGAGGCTCTAACTTCATTAGCTTCTCAACATATTTCACAGTATCTTCAGTTTTGCCTCTCCTTATCTTCTTATACGAAACAGCCTTCATTGCTCCACGTTTTTCGATTACAACAGGATTTTTCACCAAGAGATCAGCTAAACAAAAAGTGAAGATTGCCTCTGATATTTATTGGACTTCTATATATTGTACTCATAAGCGTATGAACATTGAAAGTAGGCTCATTTGCCTGACGTGGAGCTTATATTACGTGTAACTAGCTCGGCCTATTTAAACCCCAGCCCATTTAATCCATTAAGATCCAATTAATTTTAAACTTTAAATACGGTTGTCCACTAAACCCAATAATACTACATTAACCCATTTAAATCCAGCCGGTTTACTCATATTAACTTATATATGATTTTTTATTTTATTTAAATAATGATATTTTCACAGAAATAATTTTTAAATTAGAGTTTTTCTAGTTTTTTTATAAATAACATGTAAAGTTTTTCTCATTAAACTAATCGTCAGATTATTCATCAGCTTAATAAGTTTCAACTTTCTACTCTATAGTAATACTTCAGAAATGTCATTTTTTGTTAGAGGCTTTTCACCAATGTCATCTTTTGTTAGAGGCTTTTCAACAATGTCATTAACTTGTGTATATAACTCGTTTATTTCATACAACTCTTCTTTTCCACCATGAAAGTTGATGGTCGTAAAACAAATCATGAGATTTGATGAGAAATATCTTTTGATCGTTCATGTGTACAAAAGTTCAAATGATTTTGATTCTGTCCACGGACCAGTTACACTAACTCACCAATGTGCACGACATAACTAACCTATACACATCACTTACATTAGTACATATAAACTGACCACAATATGTGTATCCATCTAAAAGGAATATATGATGATGATGGTTATTATATGGTGGTGGTTATGGTGGACCAGACCATAATATGAAAATATATTCTCGTACTAATGGAATGGATCATGCCAATACTACTCGTTGTCATAGTTCATTGATATGTACGGATTAGGTACTAAAAAGAAAAATAAAAAGAAATTTTATCTTTCTCTCAAGTTTTTAGGATTATAAGATAATGTATCGACGTAGTAGGTTTATACATTTTTCATTCTACCTAGTTCTTAACAGCTGAATATTTGAAACACTATCTACAAATAAATCGCAACAATTATGGGAATCTACCTGCGCAAACAAAGGAGGCTTTTGACGTCCTCCAAGATAAACAGAACGCGGCCCTTGTTCATCCTAGTTTAACTACTTTTCGTGAAGCAGCAGTCGCTTTAAGGAGATGGACGGTTTTAGCAGGAGTGGAAGAAAAATTCTATAGGCAAAAATCTTGTATCAGAAAGCTTAAGGCTGGAGACCAAAACACTTCTTTCTTTCATCAGGCGGTTCGGCAGAGGAATTCAAGAAATACGATTCGATCGCTTGTATCAGATTCAGGGGACATACTTACAGATCCTAAAGACATTAAAAGAGAGGCTGCATTGCATTATCAGAGGTTTCTTCAAGCTTACCAAGAGATAGATGAGGCGGTTTCAAATGTCGATTTTTTTGATCAGCTTCAAGAAGACATTTCTTATCGTTGCTCAGCTCAAACAGCACGAGATTTAATTGCTCCGGTCTCAGCAACAACAATAAGGGAGGCTCTGCTCTCGCTCCCAAATGATAAGGTCTCGGGACCTGATGGATATACAAAGGAGTTCTTCATCTCTGCCTGGCCTATAATCGGAAATGACTTCATCACTTCGGTACAGTCCTTTTTCCTGTTTGGTCTTCTTCCAACTGGAGTTAACTCCACAATACTCGCTCTTATCCCAAAGACAAGCTCGGCTCAAAGCTTGAAAGACTATCGACCGATAGCTTGCTGCAATTTAATCTACAAGGTGATTTCAAAAGTCATTGCGATGCGCCTAAGCAAAATTCTCCCTGATGCGATCGAAGCAAATCAAAGCGCATTCATAAAGGGTCGTCTGCTACTAGAGAATGTTCTACTGGCCTCTGAGCTAGTCAATGGATACCATAACCCCTCAATCTCTACAAGAAGCGCAATCAAACTGGACATCTCGAAGGCTTTCGATACTGTGAAGTGGTCCTTTATTATATCGGTACTAAAAACCATGGGATTGCCATATCAATTCATACACTGGATTCGAACGTGCATCTCAACGGCTTCTTTCACGGTTGCAGTTAATGGAGAACTTTAAGGATTCTTTACAAGTGCAAGAGGTATAAGACAAGGATGCTCCTTATCGCCTTACCTTTATGTTATTCTAAACAATGTCCTCTCCATTATGCTGAACAAGGAGGCGCTTTCTGGAGGTTTTGGCTTTCACCCAAAATGTAGAGCTATTGGACTAACACATCTTTGCTTTGCTGATGATATACTGGTTTTCACAAATGGCACACAACATTCTCTTGATGGTGTGATGAAGGTTATGACAAAGTTTGCAGAAATATCAGGGCTCTCCATTAATGTGGCAAAGTCATCAATTTTTGCGGCCGGGATTGGTACACCGGCTCTAATGGCGTTTGCAGATCAAAAGGGAATTGGTATTGGGATTCTACCTATCAGGTATTTGGGCCTTCCTTTAACTACACAGACGCTTACTCGAAAGGACTATGAACCTCTCATTGACAAAGTCAAAAACAGAATGCTTGCTTGGTCGAATAAAAAAATCTCCTATGCGGGTCGACTACAACTGATCAGGTCTGTCATCGCCAGCACTGTCAATTTCTGGAGTTCAGCGTACATACTACCAATGGGTTGTCTGGACAAAATAGAATCATTATGCAGCGCTTTTTTATGGTCTGGTTCTCCCATCCAGAGCAACAGCGCAAAGGTGAGCTGGGCAGATTTGTGTGTTCCTAAAGAAGAGGGAGGACTGGGCATACGACGACTAAGAGATTCTTCTAAGGCTTTTGCACTGAGTCTAATTTGGCGACTTTTTACTCTCTCTGGATCACTTTGGGTGGCTTGGACACGTAGCTATCTGCTCTGTGATAGCTCGTTCTGGGAGGTTAAACCAACACAGGCAGGATCTTGGAATTGGCGCAAATTGCTAAAACTCAGGCATCTTGCTTATCCTTTTATCAGGAAAGAAATAAGAGGGGGTCAAGACACTTTCTTTTGGCATGATAACTGGCTGCGCTTGGGGAAACTAATAGATGTGACAGGGAACCAAGGTCCCATGACAACAGGTATTGCTATTAACGCAAAAGTTTATGATGCTACTCGGAATGGTACTTGGTGTTTTGGTCTGCGAAAGAGGAGAAGGAATCCAGAACTTATTGATAACATCTTACGTGAGCCTTGCCCAAGTGAAGACGGGGGAAACGACATTACACTATGGAGACAAACTACAGACAAGTATACGGATTCTTTTTCAGCTTCTGGAACTTGGGATCAAATCCGAAATCGGAAGAGTGAGGTAACATGGGCTAATATTACATGGTTCTCCCAAGGGGTTCCTCGGTTCTCTTTTATAACTTGGCTAGCTCAACTAAATCGTCTTTCAACGGGCGATCGTATGAGAACGTGGGGAGTGGAGCAATGTTGTCTTTTCTGTGGTGAAAGGAATGAGACAAGAGATCATTTATTTTTTGCCTGCCCGTACACTTTTACTCTATGGAAATCTCTGGCAGAAAAGTTGATGGGTGCTGCCGCAGACCCGGACTGGAAGGAGACAATCCATAGGATGTGCACAAGAAATTTTCAAGTCATGGATGGTATCCTTATGCGTCTTCTTTTCCAGACTACGATCTACTTCATTTGGGGTGAAAGAAACTCAAGAAGAAACAATGGTCGATGGATACCATGTCATCAACTGACACGGAAAATAGATAGAAGCATGAGGAATCGCATCTTATCCCTCAAATATAAGGCTCCACACAAGTTTGAAGGTTTACTGCATCGTTGGCTATACATGCTAGACGATTAACAAAGATCATCAAGAATAAGGATACGACCACTTATCTCCTTTATAGTTTAGTTACGACCTTCCAAAAGTAGAGTTCTAATCATCTTTGTAAACAGTCTACAAATTATCAATAAATTTCATATTTCATCAAAAAAAACAAAAAAAAAAAGAGAACAAAACATCAAGTAAAAAGGGTTTGAGCTACGGTTTCTGAGTTTCTCTGTTCGTATTAATTTTTTTTTTTTTGAACACAATCTCTGTTCATATGAATTATAATCGCTTTTTCTACATTTCTTGGTTTGTTCCTTCGAGTAGCAAATTTTTTATAATTTTAATTCCAGGCACAAAAAATTGGAGGGGGAAGGTTTATTGTTAGCTTCTCCTAAGAAATCTTCTTCACTTCTGTCGGACATAACAAATGTCTCGACGAGACCTTTTGTCTCTGTATGCGTAGTGAGTTTTTAAATTCGATCTATTAAATTATTTTCTTCTTTTCTTTTTTTGTTTCTGTCAGATTAAAGTGGAGAATGGGCCAATGGGGTAAGGGATGTTGAATTTATTATGGTTACTCTTTTATTGAGAAATAGTACTAATAACAATGGATAATATCATATTTAGTTCTCTCACCTTTTTTACTATTCAATATCTCTGTTCACATGTAAAATTCTGTTTTGTCCCTATTAGGTAAAGGTAATTACACATTTTGCATTTTATTCTTATCGATTACTTCCGACGAAGAAGAAAAATAAAGAAAGAAGAAAGAAAAATTAAAAGGAAGAAGAAAAGAAATAATTGCAGAAAATTGTAAAAATAGATATGGAGGTTAACAAAATATATGTGATGACGATGGAGATGGTGCTTATGATGAAAGCAATAACGACAAAGGGTGATGGTAATGGTTGTGTATGTATTTATTTTTGTTTTTCTGAGTTTTGATTAATTTATAACAGAGTTAGGTAATCAGTTATCAGTATAATTTTGTATAATGATGTTACAATAAAAATGTTATTTTAACCAATGGCAATAATCTTTTATTTTATGATAACTATATTAGATCAACAATTTTTTATATTTTATATTTCAGATTTTTTTCTGTCTAACATGCATAATGTTGTTATGATAACAAAGTTAGTTACTAAATAACACATAAATATGATATGATAACTATGTTAGCACGATAAGTTATAATAAGATAACTAGTTTAACATAATTTTTTTTATATTTTTAGGATATGCTAACTCGTTTAACATATAACATGATATTTTTGTGATATGATAATAGAGTTAACATGTTAATTACATGATAATATATTTTATGATCTGTTAACAAGTTTAACATTATATTTGGGCTAATTGATAATGATGTTAGTTACTAAGTTATCAGTATTCTATGAATAACGTTGTTATGATAACAAAGTTAGTTAATAAGTTATCCGTATTACTATGCATAACGTCATTGTATGATAATAAAGTTGGATTATTTGTGTGAATGAACAGTATTTCCGGGCAGATGATAATCAGTATTACCAGTTTATTCCATCGGTATATCAGTTTTTAGATCAATGGCATTTTGGTAGTTATGTAAACTAGAATGGCTATTTTTGGTTTAATTTTTTACTCTCATTCCTAGTTATCCAATTTTCGTTTATCCATTGTCATTGACCCAATAAACTGGTCAACAAGTAATATCCAACAATTTCACTCTATTTTATTTTTGACAGAGCGGATATTATTGGCTCCTACACAGTCTAATTTTCTCTTTCGATTTATTTCTCTGGTGACCGGGTTTGGGTTTTTTTCAGCCATTTTTTTCACTATTCGCTCTTTGGATCGACATTAACGGTGGGTATAATCATTGGAGCATTAATCTGTGGGAAATTAACAGATTTGGTTCGTCGTATCAACGTGAGATTCCAATTTTTAAATTTAATTAATAATACAATTATGGATATATACTTGTTATATATATAATATATACAATCGTTTTTCTTCATTCTCTTCGAACCAAACAATGTTGATCACCAACATATTCTTCCTAATCGGCTGGTTGGTTCACTATTGCATTCGCCAAGGTTTGCCATTTTCTCGGTTCTTTTTACCTTTTTTGTTTTTTTTTTTTTTTTTTTTTATAATCCTGGTATCTGGATCTTCCGTGGAGTACCCAACTAGCGTCTAATGATCGTGCACCGGAACAAGCCGGGCAGCCCACCGAAGGCATCCAGGAGCTGGAACGGAGCGGGTTACGTCCACCCACCCGAAGGCAGGCAGGGTTCCTGGCCAAACGCAGCTGGAAGTGTCTGTATTGGCCCCGAAGGTACCTCAAGCACAACATCCCCCAATGGACCCTCGAACCCATGACCTCCCGAAGGAAGTTTTTTTTTGTTTGTTTTTGGTAATGAAATGATTGTCACGAAAGTCTAACAAAGACGGAAGAAAAATTAGCATGTGGAACCCACTGTCACTATTTGCACAGTATATTTTCTTCTATATAAACGAACGTTCGCGTTCGATTGTAAACACACCTTCTTCAATAACAATAATCTCAACAAGAGAATTCTCTCTATCTTCTTCTTTTATTCTCGGTGTTCTAAAAGCTCTGCGAGTATGAATTTTTGTCTTTATTTAATATTCCGATATAATAAATTATCAGTATTATTATAACACGTTATCAGCACGATCGTTCTACGATATGGGCGATATATATGTAATATTTACCCTGTTATAATGGCCGGGACACCCGCCTATATAATTTATTATTATTATTGTAATGGTTGTTTAACGCACCATTATTTTCTTAATATTACCGTGGGCGGTTTGTCGCCTCGTTATTTAATTTACATGCACTATATCATGGCTGCTAAAAGCACCATAATTATTTATTTACTGTTAATATTATAATGGATGGCTGAGCCACCTGTATAATTTTATTGTTGATATTATAATGGATGGCTGAGCCACCTATATAATTTTATTGTTAATGTCATAATGGATGGCTGAGCCACCGCATATTTATTTATTGTTTCAATGTGGATGATTAAATCACCATAATTTTCTGATTATATATCTGTTTATATTATAATCATTATAAATTAAATATGCATATTTTTGTGTTCAAAATAAGATTGCGGTCTCATTTATTCCTCAGGCGAATAAATCTAGACTCATATCAACGTACATCTCCAGGAACCTCTGTTCCGTTAAAGAGCACCTTCTTGTCCAACTGGGAAGAAGTAGTACGGATTTAATCAAAAACTCAGTTTTTCCGGTAGCCTTTTTCATAACGGTCACAAAGATTTTTTCACAAAATTTTTACTCTCCAACGGCTACATCTAACGGCTATGAACAGTGATTTTCAACGGCTATGAACAGTGTTTTTCGATCTATAAATAAACTCATCCCTCACTCATTTCATTTCACTCATCGATTTCATATCTTCTCTCTTCTTCTCTCAAATATTTCACAAATATTTTTCATCTAATTTTTTGTAAGAATGATGAGAATGATGATCCGTTTGCTTTTAATTTTCTGTGCGATTGTAACTTTTACATCGATTTATGGTCTTTACATGGGAGATTTTACTCCGGCAGAATTTTCCTTAATCGTTGTTTTACTTTTTGTGCATTGTTTTTTCCTTGTAATTTCTTGGATTATTCATGTAAACGGCTCATTTTAAATGAGTGATTATTACCGCACTAATAAAGTTTTATGATTTTGTTTTAGAAAATCAAAATGGCAAAAGTTGAAAAGCTACAATTTCCAGCTCTAAAGATTACCGGAGCAAATTACATCGCATGGACGACTGATGTCGAACTTGATTTAGAGATGAAAAAAATTCCAAACTCTATAAAAGAAAACATCGAATCGCCTGCCCATGAAAAGGCACAAGCGATAGTTTTCCTCAGAAAACATGTCGATGAAAATATTAAGCATGATTATGCTAATATAAAAGACCCAGCACAGCTGTAGAAAGCTCTGAAAGAGCGGTTTGATAACCAAAAAGATATAACTCTCCCTCATGCACTCGACGAGTGGAAATACCTGAGATTTCAGGATTTTGAGAAAGTGGAAGATTATAATTCCGCTATTCTAAGAATTGTGACACAATTAAAGTATTGTGATAAACCTATCACTGAGGCAGAAATGCTAGAAAAAAACTATCAGACGTTCCATAAGGAACACCGTGTTCTTGCAGAACTCTACAGGAGTCGCGGATACACTAGGTTTTCTGAGCTAACGGTAACGCTCCTACTAGCTGAGAAGAACTGTGAACTTCTCATAAAGAATCACAATTCTAGGCCAACAGGAAGCAAGGCATTTCCTGAAGTAAATACCACGGATGTAAAATTTCCGGAGAGAAAGGATCAAACCTATCATGGTCGTGGTCGTGGCAGTGGTCGTGGCCGAGGCCGTGGCCGTGGCCGTGGTCAACGATTTAATCGAGGACGTGGGAGAAATTATAACCCACAAGAGAGGAAATCATACAGATGGGTCCGATCCGAACAATTCCCAAAGGGAAAAGAACTCCAAGGGAGTTCCACCCAGAAACAAGAAAATGTATGTTTCAGGTGCGGATCGAAAGGGCATTGGTCCCATGTATGTCGAATTCCCCCACATCTTTGCAAATTGTACCAAGAGTCAATTAAAGGCAAAGGGAAAGAAGTGAACCTTACAGAACACTTTGAGGGTACAACTTACCTCGATTCCTCCGAATTTGGGGACGACTTCGATGAGACCATGATAATAGAACATTGATATGCTTGTAATATCTCAAAATAAGCCATGTATAATTATTACTCATCTTTGCTTTGTTTTAAGAATAATGTTGTTTATACAACAAAATTAATGTATAATATTATGTGATTTTATGAATTAAATTTACTATCTCTTTTCTTGATGTTTATGTTACCTGCAGAAAATGGATCACAACACAAATAAGACAATATCCAAAAAGATGGTTAGAGAGATTTGTATACTAGATTGTGGAACAACCCACACTATTCTGAGAAACAAACAATATTTCTCTAACCTAAAACTGACAAATGTTATTGTCAGTACAATATCAGGTCCTACAGACCTGGTTGAAGGAATTGGAAAAGCCAGCTTTATGCTGCCAAATGGAACAAATTTTTCCATAGAAAATGCTTTATATTCTCCAAATTCAAAGAGGAATTTGTTGAGTTTCCAAGATATATACCTTCATGGGTATGACACTCAGTCAGCAACTGAGAATGGAAAGAATTATATGTATATAACTTCTGAGAAATCTGGAAAAAGGCTTATACTTGAAAAAATTCCAAAGTTTCCTTCTGGCTTGCATCATACTTATATAGATGCAATCGAATCAAATCTTGTGATCAAAAGAAATCCTGAGGATTTCACATTGTGGAAAGATCGCCTTGGTCATCCAGGCACCACAATGATGCGCAAGATCATTGAAAGCTCACATGGTCATTCTCTGAAAATCCAAGAGATATATCAGGGAAATAAAATGACATGTGCTGCATGCTCTCTTGGCAAATTGATCATAAGGCCATCGCCAACCAAAATTGATAAAGAATCACCAAAGTTCCTTGAAAGAATTCAAGGTGATATTTGTGGACCAATACATCCATCTTGTGGACCATTCCACTATTTTATGGTATTAATTGATGCATCCAGTAGATGGTCACACGTTTGTCTATTGTCATCTCGAAATATGGCATTTGCGAGATTTCTAACTCAGATAATCAAACTGCGAACTCAGTTTTCTGATTATCCCATTAAAAGAGTTAGATTAGACAACGCAGGTGAATTCACATCTCAAGCATTCAAAGATTATTGTATGGTAACGGGAATTGAAGTTGAACATTCTGTAGCTCATGTTCATACTCAAAATGGTTTGGCAGAATCATTAATTAAACGTCTGCAATTGATTGCAAGACCGTTGATCATGAGATCTAAACTCCCAACATCAGTTTGGGGACATGCTATTTTGCATGCAGAAGCACTCATTCGGATAAGACCAAGTGCATACCATAAATATTCCCCATTACAATTAGCATTTGGTCGAGAACCAAATATTTCCCATCTCAGAATCTTTGGTTGTGCGGTATATGTGCCTATAGCACCACCACAACGTACAAAGATGGGACCACAAAGAAGGTTGGGAATATATGTTGGTTGTGATTCTCCATCAATTATACGATACCTAGAACCACAGACAGGTGATGTCTTTACGGCACGTTGTCTATAAAAGATCATTGGGCTGCAATCAGTTGTTAGAATCAATAGGTCTTCAAATCGTTCATTTGAAAAAATTGAAACCCTTTTTATTGGATGATCATAATACTTCTCAAAAGAGTCCGCTTTTATGTTAGTTCGTACTATCAAATTCCTTTGCTTTGTGAGAAAATTTCAATACGTGAAAAAAAAAACCTGGGACGTATTGCCCAAATCATTGGTACGACCGAATTGATTATCTTCATGCATAAGGATACTAGATTACCTAGTATAAAAGATTGAAAAACCATCACAAACCTCCCTTTTTCAATACATCCTGTTTAGCAGAAAGACGGATATTCCTTGCTCATTATCAGTCTTTTCAATAGGAGCAAAACTATCCATTGCTTTACTTAGCTCGCCTCCGTATTCAAATTCTCCCTCAGAAAATATCAAATTGAACCACGATTTTTCCATAGAGCTTCTTTTCCTTAGGATTTGTTCTTGTTTGTATATCTTTATTGTATATTCTAGCAAATTCCCATTTTGTAGCTGCTGCACAACTCCTTATTTACCCCGAAATGACCCGGCCAAATAGGGAAAGCCGATTGTCACTTTGATGAAAAAGTGTTCCCGGTTCTAGGGGGAGAAAATAAGCAAGTAGGAAAGGAAATCAAGTGGAGTGTACCATCCTTGTTACACCTTGATCCTCCTACTAAAGAGTCAGAACTAGAAGTTCGACGAATTGTGCATTTGCAAAGTATAGCAAATCAGCTACCATATGCATTTGCGGATACCAAAACGGTAACTAAATCTCATATACCGGCTGCAAATGCTCCTGCTCGTATTGAAATACCACAAGAACGTGGGAAAGCAGATGATACACGTGAGCCTGAAACACGCCAGAAGCGTGGCAGGCCCGTTGGTTCTAAAACTAAGAATCATAAGAAACAAAAGAAAGTTGAAACTCATGAAACACCCAAAGTAGCAGAAAGTACTTTGGATGAAACAAATCATTGGACTCATGATAATGTAGAGCATCAAAATCCAGAAGAAAATCATGAGATTTCTATCAATTATATCCATAATCAAAAGATATGGAAAAGAAAAGAAATAGATGATCTCGATGATGTTTTCTCATATCTTGTGTCACAAGAAATAAATGAGGAAAAGGAAGATCCAGAGCCAAAGTCTGTATATGAATGTCAAAAAAGACATGACTGGATAAAATGGAAAGATTCAATACAAGTCGAACTTGATTCACTTAATAAACGAGAGGTTGTTGGACCCATTATGCTCACACCCGAAGATGTGAGACCAGTTGGATCTAAGTGGGTTTTCGTTCGTAAATGAAATGAGAAAAATGAGATCACGAGATATAAAGCTCATCTCGTAGCCCAAGGTTTTTCACAAAGACCTGGAATAGACTACGAGGAAACGTATTCTCCTGTTATGGATGCAATCACGTTCAGATTCTTGATGAGTCTGGCGACTGATGAAAATCTAGAAATGCGTCTTATGGATGTCGTTACGGCATACCTATATGGATCATTAGATACTGATATCTACATGAGAATTCCTCATGGTTTTAAAATGCCTGTAGCATTAAGTTCTAAACCAAAAGAGTTATGTGCAATAAAATTGCAAAGATCATTATATGGGTTAAAGCAGTCTGGACGTATGTGGTATAATCGTCTCAGTGAGCATTTAACGAAAGAAGGATATGTAAACGATCCTATATGCCCATGTGTTTTCATTAAGAAAACAGAAACTGGATTTGTAATAATCGCAGTATATGTTGATGATCTAAACATAATCGGAACTCATGATGAGATACAGAAAGCATCAGATTATTTAAAAGGAGAATTTGAGATGAAAGATCTCGGGCAGACAAAGTTTTGTCTTGGCCTTCAAATTGAACATTCTCAAAAGGGTATATTTGTGCACCAATGCACATATACTAAAAGAATATTAAAACGCTTTAATATGGATAAAGCAACTCATCTCAGTACTCCTATGGTTGTTAGATCACTTAATATTGAAAATGATCCATTCCGACCACATGAGGAAAACGAAGAGATACTTGGTCCTGAAGTACCATATCTAAGTGCAATTGGAGCTCTGATGTACCTTGAAAATTGCACACGACCTGATATATCATTTGCTGTTAATCTTTTGGCAAGGTTCAGTTCGTCCCCTACGCGAAGACATTGGAATGAAATTAAACATGTTTTCCGTTATCTTCAAGGGACCACTGACTTAGGATTATTTTATCCTAAAAATTCAAAAGGTAAAATGGTCGGTTTTGCAGATGCAGGATACCTATCAGATCCACACAAAGCCCGATCACAAACGGGATACGTTTTCACGATCGGAGGCACTGCTATATCTTGGCGTTCTCAGAAACAGACACTGGTGGCTACTTCCTCGAATCATGCTGAACTTATTGCACTCCATGAAGCAAGTAGAGAATGTGTTTCACTGAGATCAATAAGCCGACACATACGATCAAGCAGTGGGATTCTCCGAGATACGGAGCCAACTATCTTATACGAAGATAATGCTGCATGCGTTGCTCAGACTAAAGAAGGATATATCAAAAGTGACCGAACTAAGCATATACCTCCGAAGTTGTTCATGTACATCCAAGAACTCGAGAAGAATAAGGAGATTGAAGTGAGATATGTCCGTTCATGCGACAACGCAGCTGATCTTTTCGCGCAGTTGTACTCTTTTTACCTTACTATGGTTTTTTCCCATTGGGTTTTTCAAGGTTTTTAACGAGGCAACAAAAGGCGTTGAGCAGAATACGAATATGACATTGGTCTCCAAGGGGGAGTGTCACGAAAGTCTAACAAAGACGGAAGAAAAATTAGCATGTGGAGTCCACTGTCACTATTTGCACAGTATATTTTCTTTTATATAAACGAACGTTCGCGTTCGATTGTAAACACACCTTCTTCAATAACAATAATCTCAACAAGAGAATTCTCTCTATCTTCTTCTTTTATTCTCGGTGTTCTAAAAGCTCTGCGGGTATGAATTTTTGTCTTTATTTAATATTCCGATATAATAAATTATCAGTATTATTATAACAATGATGTCATTTAAGTCGGTAAGTGATTTACTTTTTTTCAAAAAAAATTGTAGATGTATCTCAAAATAAGGTTTCAGTCTATTATATATTTTGAAACTACTGTATTCTCCACTAACAAATGAGGGAACTTTTGTGTGTTGACGCAATCAACACATTATTGGTGGTAAACCATGTAAATATGGGTTTAATTATTTACAAATATAGCAGCATATTGCATAAACTACGTAACAAATTATAGAAAATGTAAATTGCATAGCAGATTGCAGAAGCTATTTAACAAATTGCATGAGATATAGGCTACATAGCGTATTGCAATATCCATATAGCAGAGTAGCGTATTACAGAAGTTACGTAACAAACTGCAGTAGTTAGTACATAGCAGATTAAAAACTATCAGTATAGGATATCTTCTATATGAACCACACAACTATTAGCTTAAGGTTTCTGTAGAGTTCTAAACAAGCGAACCCAAATAGGCAAATATGACTAAGATTATATAAATTTTCGCTATACATAATTTTTTTTTATCACTAGTTTCTAAAATATTTTGGTAAATATAAATTGTACTCTTTTATGTTTTTTTTTTTATGACATCTGTATGGAGAAGCCTTAATTCATGGCAGAATAAGTGGTATCTTGCTTAAAAGTTTAACAGCTAGAATTGCATGATAATCGGTTTTAACATTCATACGAATAGAAAGTTTTTTTTTAACACTGATTTATATATTGTAAATTATGAGAATTAAAATAGAAAGTTAGTGTTCGGATTGCTATATATATATATATATATATATATATATATACAATCGACATTAATCTTATAAAATTGTGAAACTCTTCCTAGTATTCCAAAATTTGAAGCATAGATGATATAAAGAGAATTGCACCCAAAAAAAAGATGATACAAAGAGAATTTATGTTCATGTTTGGAATTTATAAATATTTGGAACCAATAAAATTATGTTTAAATTTGAGCTTATAAGGTGAGGATAATTTCACGAGCCTATAAAAGTTGGTTTATATAGGCTGCAACTGGGTTGTCATTTTTTGAAGAAAAATCATGTGTAATAGCATATTTATATAAATCCCACAAAAAAAATTACCGTTTACTTTACATAGAAAGGAATAATCATTCCATTAATTCAACAAAAAAATAAAGAAAATTATCTCTTTACAATTTTGATGAAGAATGAATGGGATGAATTTATTCCAATTTTCTTCATGTCTCATTCATCTAATCTCATTTATCAATAAATATACATATATATATGATGTTTGGATTGTATATATTTGAATGTGAATGTGATTTACACATTAAGCTAAATAATACAGAAGTTTTTGACTATTTTGAAGACTTGCTTACCACCTTAATAGAAAGATAAACTATTTGAAATATCTTGAGTCAAGATGAAAAAGGACGTTTAATCGTGTGGGATCTAATCTAATACTACTAAAAGTATTAAATAGCTGCCCAATCAAATTTCATCTTTTCTTCAGTGAACTACCGTTATGCATATTATACTATTATGTGTCCACTTTCACTTTGTTTATTTTTCTTCCTATTTGTTTTTTTTTTTCTAAGAAGTTCGAAACAATTTATCTATTAACTATTTTAGATCTTTTGCAGTCCTAGCATCCTTGAAAAATCATATTTTTTTCAGGAAGAACTTTGTTATTGACTTTAACAAACAGTAAACCAGCATTTCCGCCGAAAATGAATGATTTGTAGCGGGATTTTTAGAAATACTATTTTGGAGCAAAATATGAGTGACTTTTGTCTCTAGGTGGTGGTGGTATTTTTGAAAAATGTAAACCTAAAATGTTATTTCTCAAAATTTTCCCAGATTTATATTACTCTATGAATTGTCTAAGATATGAGCACGTTCACATCTTAAATTTTAATTTAGTACTTTTTTGGTCTATGTCAATAATTAAGATTCATTCATTTGTTTTCTATTTCTCTAGTCAACTTTCCTAATCTTATTTGCTACATATTTTGGTTAATTAGTCATAAAAGACCATGAATACATGGATTAATGGTTATCAACGAAAACTTAACTGGATTAAGCTGTGTTACACCAGTGTTAGAGATGAGTTTTGGGTTTGTTCAGACGAGTATTAGCCATTTATTTAGTTAATAAATTTCTGGAAAATATTTTAAATTAATAGATAATAAAAACGTAATAACATAATATATCAAATAATACAAAATTTTACAAAAAAATATTTAAAATTCTAGGACAAAGAACTATACTAAAATGCAATTAACAAATAAGTTTTTATTTTAGACTAATTATAACAAAAGAGAAACAAGTGTAATTCAATTCAGAGGAAGTACTCCAATCCAATATATCCAAAAGTGAATAACCAAATCGATCCAAATGCTGATTAAGATTATTTAAAACAATTTTCTATTTAAGTTTCATACATCTAAATTACATAATAACTTAAAATATATAATAAAAATAAAAATTTAATATCAACTAATTACTTTGATTTAGCTATTTTATAAATATTTATATTCATCTATGAGTTTTCAAAAGATTATTGATTATATCGGCATATATAATTCCAAACAAACCATCTCTTTTTTTTAAATACAACATATATTAAATTATACATAATTTTACAAATATATATATATATATATTTACAAATCTAAGATGAGAAACATACCTAAATTTAATTAGAAAATTAGTCCAAGTTTAGCCTTATTAAAAAAATGTGATTTAATTCAGAAGAATATATCTAACTCAATATATTCAAAATTGAATAATCAGACCGATTCAAAAAAAATTATACCCAAATTTTACTTATTTTTGACGAGTAAACAACACAAAAGTGGATAAGTTACTAAGGAGTGTCCGAATACAACTGTTATATATATTCATGTAGACTTTGTATCACCGATTTAGATTATCAAATCATTCTAGGTTTATCATATATATCTATATAAATTAAAATGCTCATCGATTCATATGTAGTCACATCAGTAAGTGAACCTTAAAAAAAAAAATATGGTAAGAAAATTTATAAACTTAGTGAAGTTGAAAAAAGATAACAAAAATATAGTAAAACAATAAAAGTAACGCAAAAGACATAAAGGAAATAAATTGAAAAAAATAACATAAATCAAATTGGCAAATAGAATGAACTTCGCGCGGAGAATCACTAGTTGTTTGGTAAAAAAAAAAGATTAAAATCCTCTATATATTATTTCAGGATCATTTTAAAAGAAAAACCTTATGTTCATGTGTTATTAACAAGTTTGTCATGATGATGTGTCATCACCATATTTCTTCTTAGATTTGTTTTTAAAAAATATTTAAATTACTAGAATAATTACAAAACATGTCACTCATAATTTGATCCAAAAAATTAAATACTTCTAATCAAACTTATCATATAATTAATTAATAATCTAAAAAAAATCTATCATTCTATTACCTTATATGAAAACCATAAAATTGTTAAATAATTTAAGAACAAATATTTTATATCCAAATATATCATATTATTTGTTTTTAAATCATTTAAATTTACCCATTATTTTTTTAATCTTATTTTGTTAAATAAATTGAACCATCATATCAAAAATATAATATAAAAATACAATTTTTTCACATATGCTATAATTGAATTTGTAAAAACAAATATAAATTACTAAAACTGTTAAAAATTCCACATCAATTTTTTCCACATCAATTTTTGTTTTTGTAAAAATGAATCCAATATTTGTTATAAAATGATCCAAATGATCACTAATCATATGAGTAAGGAACTAAATGTATAATATCAATTAATTTGTACTCTATTACGTAAAATCATATTTTATGTTGTTCATCATAAAAAATATTTATTTGCTTTGAATTATAATTTATTTTAAACTTAGAGCTTATATTAAATAGCCACTATCATGAAATTTAAAGCTATGATATAATAATTGTATTATATATATATATATATATATATATATATATATATATCTTTTTAAAAGCAACTTTAAGGAAATTCCAATATCAAAATCAAAATTAATTACTTATATCAACTTACCATGATGATCAAATATATTTATTAGATATAATTACAGCTATTATAATTTCCATTGTACTTAAAAATATTTCAAAATTTTCTTTATTATTTCCCAAAATAAACCAACATGATATCATTCAATAATACAAATATGGTAATTATAAATTATTCCTTTTTAAACTTAACTAATAATATAAATTTAAATAAGTAATCACACATTTAATTAATTAAACATATAATAATTATATTTATATATATATTCATATAAATTTAGTAATAAATTCGTATATAAATAATATATCCTAATTTTTTTTTAATCAATAATGTCAAAATAACAACTGATTTAGCAAAGTTACCATGTATTGTATATACTATATATGATTTGGTTGTTTTAGTTTTACTAGTACACAATCTTAAAGGATTTTGATTATTTTAAAATTGTATAATCTATATAAATGATTATAAAATTATATCTAATAAATATTCGTATAAAAATTTCACTCTGCGCAGGGCGCGGATTACTATCTAGTAATAATAAAATGGCACACGATGCCAGCAAACTCCTTACTGGATTGTAAATTGTCCTATTAAAGATGTTAACGTTCCCTATATAAGTATATAGTACGTTTCCTATTTAGTATGTTTTCTAATAAGCATTACGTGGTTTTATCTCTCTTATAGAAATACGACACAAATTTCTGAGGACACAAATACGATATCTAAGAGTGTCTTGCTTCCCGGCATCGGTCAATTTATATTTGATATGATAAAGATATGTCAACTAGGAACGGTTTTGAGGTATAATATTTTTTTAGGAACGGGTTTGGTTCAGATTTTTTGGTTTTTCAATTTTTTAAATTCTAGGTAATAGGTTGTATTTAAAATCAAACTCGGTTTGGTTCTGAACGTTTTAGGTTTTGAACTTTTTTGGTTTCTAGACAATAATTCTTGTTTGGAATCAAATTACATTTTGTTTTGGTTTAGGACAAGAAAAAAACAAAACAAAAAACAAGAACAAAACAATTTATTTATATTAATTAAAATGTATTCTTAGTTCAGTTTTATATATTTCAGATTGAAAATATTAGTTTTTATATGAAATTCTTTTAGCTCGGATGTCTGAATTCAAATGACTACGAGCCAAATAGACTCTTAGTAAATATGCATGTTGGTGGTGGTGAGAATAACAGCATTGACAACTTGACAATAATACTAGTATGAACGCACAAATCAAGTATATTTTATATCATATAAATGTATTACAAAATTCGAAGTTCCAAATTATTTCGGGTTCAGTTTTACTTATCTACGCGAAGGAGGGAAAAACGAGTCAGATTTTGTAACTGTAGATAAACGCAGGTAAAATATCTAGGATGATATAAATATTTCATAGTTAATTGATTAGAGTAAAACACGTTGGTACTCTTCACATCCCCGTAAAACCCTATAAATACCAAACACATTATCTTCATTTCTCTTCATCTCTCTCAAACACACTCAATAATCCTTCTATCTTAACAAAAAAAAAAAGAATGGCTTCAAAGAACTCAGCTTCTCTTTCTCTTTTCTTCGTCCTCAACATCCTCTTTTTCACGTTAACCGTTGCAACTGATTGTGGCTGCAGCCCTCCCAAACCCAAGCCGAAACCAAGTCCTAAGCCTAAGCCAGTCCCATGTCCCAGCCCCCCCATGCATGTCCCAAGTCCTTCGGTTCCAAGTCCTTCAGTCCCAAGTCCTAACCCTACGCCGGTCACACCTCCTAGCACCCCGGGCTCATCCAAAAACTGTCCTATTGATGTCCTCAAGCTTGGTGTATGCGGAAATGTCCTAAGCGGCCTACTCAACATACAGTTGGGTCAGCCATCATCTCAAGAATGCTGCTCGCTTGTCCAAGGTTTGGTTGACCTCGAGGCTGCAGTTTGTCTTTGCACTGCTCTGAGGGCTAACGTTCTTGGCATCAACCTTAACGTTCCTATATCTCTCAGCGTTCTTCTCAACAAGTGTAACAAGAAGGTTCCATCTGGTTTCGAATGCACTTGAATCAGTTATGCATAAGACGCGCACCCAGTTTCCTCTTCAAAATATTTACAGTTTGAATAATTGCATGCAAGTTAGAGTTTAATATTTATATCTTAATTTTGTTTAAGCGTTATTATAAATGTGTGAGGTTTTTTTTTGTTTTTGTTTTTGTTTTTTGCTTTTTTTCTTTTGTAAACCTTTCTGTCGTTGGTTCTCATATGTTTTGTAGCCGTCTATGTTTATTTTCAACCCGTTTAATGAAATGGATTTTGTAACCGACCGCTTATTTTCATATAGTTGCATTTGGATTATCGTTACAATTTTCAGACTGACATAATATCAGGTTCATATCACCAAAATATTACATTTCTAGTTTATAAAAAAAAAATCCTTAAAATGTATTAATCACCGTAAAATATTATGTAAATCATTAAACCATGGTTAGACTTTTCTCCAAAATTGTGGTTTATGTTCAGCTGAGAATGAATAGGTCGGTTATTGATAAACTCTGATACTAGGCCTTAAGGCCCTTACCGAAAGTTTATGTGACGAATTTTTTTACCGAAATCATAAAGGTTATGCTGAAAAGCCCTTATTTCTTGGTCGAAAATATACCTTGCGTGAAAATCGCATGAAATTCCTTCTTAATATTACAAGCTCAATATTAAAATCACATGAAATTCCCTCTTAATAAAGAATATCAAAACCCTAAATTGGAATAGTTATTAGTTTACTGTTTATCTATGATAACCGATGTTAACACTTATACCATACTTTACCAAAAGTTTTTGTTGGCCTAATAGTAGTGTAAGAGAATTGGTTCTTTTATACTCTGGATTCAATTTTTTTTTTTGATAAAGATTATTATTTTTTAAATTGGAATTTGTAAAAATTGACCACGGTCGGAGAAATATTATGGACCTAAAGCCTAAAATTTCAACGGTCCTCTATAAAAAACATTCATACAAATTGAAAAATCATATTCAGGTTGTATGACTCGTGATGATGTGAATGTGAGTTACATGAAGCTCGCTGCCAAAGGTAAGTTGACGTATGTGGGGACACTGGGGTAATCTGGAGCCAATCTTGCAAAGAAATTTACAGATGTATGTAGTCGCAAACAATGAGTCAAAGAAATTAAAGATGGTTAACATTACTAATAGTCTAGAGTTTATAATAGCCGGATACGAAAATCGAGTAACATAAATTATATATTCAAAATTCTAGTTAATTAAGTGTTTGATGTTGCTTAGAAATGTAATGATAAACAAAATATATCACCTAAGAATTTTTTTTCTTATACAATTTATCTACTATTTATCATCTCAACAAACTAAATTTAAATTTAATCAAACTATTTTTAAAAAATAAGCAGTTCACAAAATATCATTTTAGTAAAGGCATTGTAAGTCAGTTAGATCTAAACATGTTTTAACAAATCTTTCAATTTGTATTTATTTGACAAGGCCATTATACATATGTATGTGTGTGTGTTATATATGTGTGGTGGGAGAGGGAGGGCTCGGGGGCGGGTGTGGGGTGTTCGAAGACCTTACTTAACAGTTACCACCATGGTGGGAAGATATATCTAGAATCAATATTTAGTGTGAGATACTAAATATTAAAAAGATAATATCGCTGTCCAATCAAATTTCATCCCCTCTTTAACAATTATCTTCAAATATTAGATGCTAGGAGCATTGAAGGAGATACTCTTCTAAAGTTTTTTTTATCTATGAAATATGAATATTTTTAATGAATATTAATTTTGTTATTAAATTAAAAACTACAAATAAAACTTAATTCATTTATAAAATAAACATGTGTTACAAACAAATTTCATGGAATTCTTAAAATATTTCATTTGATATACTGATTCCATTTTCCCTTTTTCAATTTTATTATTTTTCATTTGTTTTATATAAGATAAAAAATTGAAATTTTGTTGATATACCACCATCGTAGATGCTCCAAAATCATCTCTCATTTCTAATGTAAAAATTTTAAAAATTTACAAAAGTAAGAGAGAAAAAAGGACTTACATATTATAAAAGACTATCAGAAACTATAACATATATTTTTTAGTGGTTAATTTTTTAAAAAATATTAAAATTTAATTATAATAATTTAATTACTAATATCATAATTTTTAGGATTTAAGATCGTTTTCTAACATTGGAAATACTCGAAATAGCTGTATAATATAGCTAATCGTTTCTTTTTGAAGAAGTTCCAAACAATATAATTTGTTTATTATCGGTTTTAACTATTTTGTGGTCCTGACATCATTGAAAAACGCGGTATTTCTTTGAGGACAAATGTTTTTAATGACTTTATGAAAAAGCAAACCAGCTTTTTGGAGGTCATCAGATCAATGATTTGCGTTACTCTAATTGTCTAACATAACATACGAGTACGTTTACATCGTAATGTCATGTGTGCGTCATGTCAATTATATATTCGTTTGTTTATTATATGGGAAATCATCCTCATTTTAGTTGCATGTGCTTAGAACTTCTAGGTCAAAACCTGTTTGGAAGGAACTACATACACAAATTATAAAACTGGAACTTCCTCTCTAACTCACTAAAAAAAAAGGGTTTCATATTCTTTTCCCCTCGCGTACGATTTGCATGAAACTGTGCGATATATGGTTGACTTTAACTTGAAGTTGGAACCACTAATAATGAGAAGAATAGAGATTAATTTATGCTTCCATTTGGACCGCACAGCAACAATTCGTAGTACGATATATCAAAATATATAAAACACTAAAATATTTACGTAAATTATTGTATAAGAAAACAAAACTATGGTCATCATCAACGTCTACAGATGACGATCCTTATCGACGAATTAAAAGAAAACGGTCCTTTAATACCCCAACGAGATATGGACTAGTAAGATGGCCGTATCTCATATAAATAAAATATCTCATTTTGGTCGACAACAAACACGTCTTTAAGCTGAGCCAAAAGGAAACACACGTCTTCGAGTTGTAAATCAGATATTCATCGATTTTTTTCTTCTAAAAAGAAAAAGGATATGCATCGAAATAAGGGCCCTACAAAATTCGAGGTCGTAATATTATCACTTTAGCGTAAAATAGTGAATTAGTGATACAAGAAATAACTAGAACCGTGATACGCAAGATGATGCGTAACTTGATACGTAAGGAACATTTTATCTTTATTAGGAATCACTTATAATTTCTTCAATCTTTTTTAATTGAATACACTCAGAATTCACTCACAACCAGTTAACACACGAATATGTCCTGCCCAAAAAACAAACAGCCTAAGCCATAACTGATTAATGCCACTAACTTTTTATATCAATTTTTGGACCATGTTTTTATTTTAAAATAATGATTTTATATAGTCATAAAATATAAAAAGTGAAAATTATTTGGCTACATATATATATAAATAATTATTTGATAAATATATATTTAAAATTAATATTATTAATTTTTTTACATAATAAATTTAAACTAAAAAAGACCTCAATTTTTATTTATTTTGGTTTTGGACCAATATTTTTGTTAGAACCTTTAACACAAACTATTGCTTTTCTCTCTCATGCTCTCATCAAGAAACTTAAAAATATCCTTTTTCGGAGATCAATGTTTCTTCTGCTCAAAACGGCCAACCCTAGACTTAGGAACAGCCATTGAATTTATATATAATTTTTTAACTATAACATTGAATTTATATTCTCAACGTAAACTCTCCAAGTTGAAAATATATCTTCAGATCTTTTCATAGGTTGAAGCTATTGTTTCACTATATGCAACACAAATTTTGCACCATATCAGCTTCATTCTGCAAATAAATCTTCTCGCTTTCAGCCCAACATATGTATTATATGCAGAAACTCCAAAATTTGGGGATGATCTAATCACAAGCCAACATACCAAAGTTGGATGGCTTCTTCCTTGAAATCATGTAGAGAAGTTTTCCACGACTGAAGTGAATCAAAGTGGTCTTATTCGAGCTTGGCAACCAGTTTCTATAGTCGATTGAGTGTAGTACAGCCAAATACAAAACATGTGGCTTGCTTGCTCAAATGTCGACTGGGCACCCTGTTGTATGTTATTTTGGAGACAATGTGATATCATGAACGTCAAAACATTGGCAATGTTGTCTTTGAAGCAATGTGGTTATGTAAACTTTCTTCACGAGCTCAAATTCCCCATCTCACAAGGTTTGGATTTATTTAGTTAAAACGCAGAATTTATATGGACCGAGACCATAAATTGTCAGATCCCGGAACATGGTCCGGTCCGACCGTCTGATCGCCCACCGAACAATGCAAAGCAGAGCCTTGATTGGATATTTTCAATCGATTCCTTTGTATTGAACCAAATACAAATAGATCACAACGAATATTTTGTCCAAATGTTGGAACCAACACCAGTAAGTTTCATCCATAGGCTCCTTTTTAAGGATCCTCTTGACGATATAACAAACTTTTTTATCTTTTTAAGGATCCTCTTGACGATTACAACCCAAAAAAAGAATACCAATAACATTTCATCTTTATTTTTATTTTTTTATATCATCTTTCATATGCTTCTTACCATCTCTGGAGTTCCTCCGATAAAGAAAAAAACTTAAACCGGAAAAAGCGTTGTTTATTGCCGAGAGAGACGATCTGTAACATCCCGCTTCCACTAAGCCTATGATATTAATTCAAGCCCACCTCCCTTCTTAAGTATGTGTGCGTGTGTATTATATATATAAGTGTGTGTAACTATATCGTCGAGAGGAAAGCGAAAAAAAGAAAACCTGGCAGCATCTCTACAAGCCATCATCGTCGGTGAGCCACCGTGAGGCAAGCCTTCTCCATCATTTTCGTCACGTTATTGTCGTAAAGTGTTAAGCCGAGAGGAAGAAACGAAACGGGGAGCCTTGATACACGACTTTTTAGGTCTTGTGACTCAATTCCTCAAGTCTAAAATCATGTCATTGAAGTACAAGAGGTTATCAATCCAATCCATAGGCTAAGGAACACCCAAGATGCAGAAAACTTGCTAAGCTAGGCCTACAAATAGAAAGGGTTTAAAGTCTAACAACCTAAAGCAAGAAATCCAAATAAGCAAATAAAGATTGAAGACCAATGATTAACAAGGTGATTCCAAATCAAGAACAAGGATTTCAAGAAATGATCAATGTATTAACTCTAGGCAAGGACTCATAATAGACTAATCCAATCTCTTGGTACTAATCCCTTTGACTTATCACATTTCAAACCCATGGTTAATGGTGTATCTATGACAAGCAAGCATTAAATCACAAGGTCCAAAAAGCCTAATAAGCATGCTAGACATCTAATCTCTTAGGCTAGGTTTACTAATCTCTTGCACAATAGAACTAACACTAACTCACATTCTCATGCATAATCAATGTCTAAGAGTCAAATTCCCATCAATGTGGCACTAAGTACTTAAGCACAAGTTAAGCAAGACATTACATCAACCAAAACTTCTATCAAGCATTTCAGCAAACACCTTGTGTGCAATACCAAAAAGCTGTCCAACAAAGAGGTAATAAGCATTAAGAACAATCACACAAGAAGAGCTAATCAAAGATCTACCATTTTAATCATCCTTAAACATCAAAGGAAACACCTTGCTCATCAAAAATCAAGAACTCCAAAACCCAAGAACATGAAATTCGAAAATGGGAAGACAAGAACAAAAGGAAGACAAGACTAAAGCATGAAAGACTTAGATTAAAAGAAGAAGAAAACATAAACCAAAAGTATATACAATGATCCAATCTCTCATCCCAAAGGAATTGTTCTAAGATCTATGAAGAAACCAAAGCACAAGCTTTGGAGGCAAAAGAAAGGATGAAGAGAAGTGTTTTTAGGTCAAGAATATTTATAGGAAAACCCCAAATTCGTCTTGTCAAAGTCGTGCAGCGACCTATTTCCTCTCGGTGTATCACGTCGCTGCGTGTCTTCGGACTTGGTTTCTCTCGATTCTTGCACCGATGTGATTTGGTCGCTGTGTCATCCCGCTGCGTCGTAGCTGCCTAAATCCTGTCGGTGTATCACGTCGCTGTGGGAACAATGTGCTGAAATCTTCATCTTTCTTGGCTCTTATGCTTGGTTCCTCATGTCCACATCATTCACCACTCTCCAAGTGTTCTTCATAGCTCCATTTAGACCTGAAATAGACTCCAAACTATGCAAAATATGCAATGCCTAGTCTAAAACCCAACATTTCTAAGATGAATGCAAAAGTGAACAAAACATGATGAATGAATGCATGAAAGGATACAAAACCTGAACTAAATGTATGCTAAAACAAGGTAAAATGTGAGATTATCAAGCCTCCGATCTGCCACACCTCAGCACCATCTTCTACAATGCAATACCCCCATTCAGTTGTGCATCGCCGGAGATGCCATCCCCGTCACCGGATCCGCCACGCATTACCATCATTGTTGATGTCGCTTATCAAGAGGAGGAGAAGCATGGAGAGAGCCGATCCACTGTCGTTCACCACGGATCACCACCACGAGGCACTCACCACCAAAAATGAAGCACATGCCTCCATAGGCCGATATCCACACCAAGACGGACCAATCCGTGCAAGTGAAGCCGAGTCTTAACCCTTGCTTGTCTAGCAAGCAAGCTTTAGCCAAGAACTGGATCTGATTGTCACCGTCTTCGATCTCCTTGATTTCGTTTGACCATCCATCGTATAGTCTCGTCGTCATTTCGTTATGCCAACGTGAGGTGTAATCCGTGGATCCCAAAGTACTATTATACTTGGTTTAGATTAACTCTTGTGTGATTAATATTTAATTTAAAATGGTGATATTAGGTTGTTAAAAATTTGGGATGAAGTGTGTTTTGTATTAGGATCGATGCTATTATGTTGATCTGATATTGTTGAATTTTGTTGGGTGAGCATATACTTGATTTAGGGACGATTCACTGTGTTCTTATTTATAATTGTTTGCAGTTTGTGATACTATATTTTTCAGAAAAATTGGATAATTAATAGACACCTTTATTTTTCATAAGCTTATGTAATGATTTATGCAAATCATCGACGCTAACGATTTTGCAACGTCTATTTAAGTATAATATTAGTATATATCTTGATGGCTAATCGTGTTACAATGTTCCAATGGAAGTATAATAGATTGTGTCGTAGAAACGTTTGTCTATATAGTTTTTGCGTGGGGCTATGGCAATAGCGAGTCATAGGTTTTTAATGGTGGGAAGTCGACATGGTTAAACGGCAAGCATTAAGCTAGATTCATATTGATGGTAATTTCGAAATAGGATAGAAGTTTTCAAAAAAATTGCACATGGCGAGATGTGTAAATCCTTAGGTGGTAGTGTTAAGACATATACATCAGAATTGCCTGTGGCAGACATGTTTGCCGAATTTGAAAAAGAAAACAAGTTTCAAGGTGTACATATATACAAAGGTCACACTAATCAGAGTATTGATGATACAATATCTGAATGAGAGATTGATGGAATGAAGAGAGATAAATCAGGGATCTCTAACGTTGATGCATGGATCGATATATTGTGCGTTGATGTATGGATTAATATTGTTGATAAATATTATCTTCACAACTTTGAATGGTTAACTGCTTTATTTAAAATATTAACTAGATATTTTATTTATTTTATATAGTTTTTTTGGTTATACATGCAGTCAATTAACCCCTTATACAAACCGTAAATATTTTGAAGAGGAAACTGCGTGAGTGTCGTATGCCTAACTGATTCATGTGCATTCAAAACCAGAGGGAACCTTCTTGTTGCACTTGTTGAGAAGAACACTGAGAGATATAGGAACGTTAAGGTTGATACCGAGAACGTTAGCCCTGAGAGCAGTGCAAAGACAAACGGCAGCCTCGAGGTCAACCAAACCTTGGACAACCGAGCAGCATTGTTGAGCTGATGGCTGACCCAACAGAATGTTGAGTAGGCCGCTTAGGACATTTCCACATACACCAAGCTTGAGGACATCTATAGGACAGTTTTCGGATGAGCCCGGGGTGCTAGGGGGTGTGACAGGCCTAGGTTTAGGACCTGAACCAACGGACTTGGGACCAATGGACTTGGGACCGGCTTAGGCGTAGGACTTGTGCCCGGCTTGGGTTTGGGACTTGGGGTGCAGCAGCAATCAGTTGCAACGGTTAACGTGAAAAAGAGGATGTTGAGGGCGAATAAAAGAGCAAGAGAGGCTGAGTTCTTTAAAACCATTCTTTTACAAAAGATACTCTCCGTACGTTTTATATGGATTCCTGAGTGTGTTTGAGAGAGAAGAAGAGAAAGTGATGGTATTTATAGGGTTTTACATGGATGTGAAGATTACCAACTAGTTTTAATAGAATCAATTAATTATAATTCTACAAAAATGTTTAAACTTTTTATCTTATACAAAATCTGACTCGTTTCTTTACCCCTTTGTGTAGGTGCGTAGAACCGAACCTCAAAATGATTTGGAACTCAATTTTGTATAATAATATAATAAAAAGAAAAAGAAAAAAGAAAATCTGTTTTGCGCATTCATCTTATTACTATTGTCAAATTGTAAATGCTGTTATTATCACCACCATCATGAGTTCATGATCCCATTGCACATTTATCCAGAGTCTTTGGCTCGTAGTCAAATTACATCAGATATTCTGTAACTTCACGTCCTAGCTAACAAAGCAAAGTCTCCAGCTCCACAAATGTGTGCCAATGATGATTCTTGATATCATCGGTTTTTAACGTATTTTGATTCGTTTTTAGTATCCGGTTTGAGTTTCTATTTACATCTTTCGTTGGTTTTTCGAGTCTTTTCTTTTGTTTTGAGTATTTTACAGATTTTATGGAGTTCCGAAGGAGTTTGGCGTTTACGGACATGTTCGAGTCAAGTTGACGTGGAAAACACGAGGAAAGGACCAACTGAAGAGAACGACCATTCTTGGGACAGAACGACCCAACAGAACGATCGTTCCCTCCAAGGAACGGTCGTTCCCTCATTCACCTACCCTGCCGACAACATCACGAGATCGACCGTTCCGTTCCATGTGGTCGTTCCACACCTCACCAACTTTGCCGACAAAAACACACGGAACGACCGTTCTCTCCTCCGGAACGATCGTTCCCCGACACCGCCTCACCTACTACGGATCGACCAAGGGGAACGATCGTTCTCCACCTAGAACGACCGTTCCCCGTCTCACCTACTCCCCTCACCTTGGCCTATAAATACAACTCACTCTTGATGTTAAAAAACACACCTTCTTCTTCCTCCTCTCTTCTCTAGCTTCAAAGCATAGCTTCTTCTTTAGTTTTAAGTTTTATGTTTATGCTTTTATCTAGTTCTTGTTAAGTTTCTTTTAAGCTTTAATCTTATGCTTTTAATCTTATGCTTTACTTTCAGTTCTTATCTTTATGCTTAATCAAGTTTTACTTTCAGTCTTATATTTATGCTTTACTTTTAGTCTTTATATTTATGCTTTACTTTCAGTTATTTATATTTATGCATTACTTAAGTTCTTATTAAGTTATTTTCAACTTTCATTATCTATTCAAGCTTTTATTATGAACTCTATAATCTCTTTGTTTTCTTCTTTAATCATGTCTGAGTAGACCTCTTAGTTAGGTGGTTTGTCAAAGGAATTCATGAGCTTTAGGGTTAAACACAAATAGGCTATTCAAATCAATATCTTCACCCTTGTTGTTCTTAATGCTTAGATCGAATTGATCACTTGATCTTATGAAATTTGGTTTAACTTAGACAGCGAGAGTTGCTAGGTTGCTAGAAAGAACATTGGTGAGCAATTTAACCATTACCTGCGAGAGTAGATGTATTGAGAATTGTGAACATATTAAACCTATCCTTAATGCTTGTCTACGATTTCTAGTACCAGCGAGAGCTAGGATTTCTAGGTTGATAGACAAAGATATTGGTACCACGAGAGTGGGTTGATATTATCTTAGTGTTTAAGTTCTAGATTTATGCTCAATCATTGCCTGAATAGTTGTTTAATCCGTTGCTCTGAATCTCCTGCGATATTCCTTGACCTAACGCCTGTTAAAATTATCTTACAACCGATTTCACTTTCATTACTAGTTAATAAAAAAAAACCAAAAACATATTTGAATTGTCTTAGCTTTTAATTTAGCTCAATATATCAAAGTGTGAAAACTGGTCTTCGTGGGATCGACCCCTAAATACTTCGTTCGTATGCTGTGCACTTGCAGTAGGAAATAAGGGTTTAAAACTCGTGTATCAAGTTTTTGGCGCCGTTGCCGGGGAAGCGTAAGACAACGCGTGACAAGAACCCGCTCAACAGACCCATAACCGGAAAGTGGGACGCAATCGACACCAGGTACTTGGTAGACTTGCGACAAACGAAGCTTATGCCAAACCGGTTGGGTAGTGAGGCTACATTGGAGGCGTTGGGTCTGAAAGAGGATGTGGAGACTGTGTTCGAGAACATTGGGTTCGGACGGCTGTGGAAGATGAACGTGCCCATCTATCCTAAGTTCGTGAAGGAGTTCCTCGCAACTTGCCGTCTCACCTACGCCGATCCCGAAAACCCAAAGGCGAGTGAGGGTACTCTCACCTTCTTCCTCAACAAGAAGCACTACGAGTACAGCCTCTATGAGATTTGCGATGTGTATGGCTTCCACAAAGGAGAAGAAGTCACGTTCTCCAAGTTCAGAAAAGAAGATGCGGATGAGTTTTGGTCAATCATTGCTAGTGGGCAGTATATTCCACGGAATGCTAAGATTACCGCGATCAGGAATCCGGTTTTGAGAGTTGTGGTCAAGATCATCAGCAACACCTTCTTCTGCAAGAAGGATCGGGAGCTGTACGAGATGATGAGTTGTGGATGCTGTTCTATGGAGTAAAGCATCTCATTCCGATGTACGCAGATTCGGACGGCCCTAGAGAGAACTATGCTGCTGTGTTGTGTGACATGTTGGTGAAGATCAAGTCGAGGCCTCCGAAGATAACATATGTAAGCAACATCCTCACGCCTATCTTCCAACACACGCAGGTTGATCTGTCCGAGAGGAAGTTCTGAACAAGTGGGAGAGTATTGACATCGACCATCTCATCCGCTGCACAGTCCTCAACAAGAAGGACGTCTACCAGTTCTATGGGCGCGACGGAGTGGCCCGTTTTTGTAGACTCCCGAACAGAGGTATCACTTCTCTCATTGATCAGGACAGTTTGGAGTTTGATGTTGGTGAGGAGTTTTTGATAGCAGATCCAGCGGGGCAAGTCGCACAAGCCTCGCGACCTCGCAGAATACATAGACCACTGCGCACACAGCAGCCTGGCGAAGAGAGTGATGATGAGATGGCTGAGGGTGGAGATGATATCGAAGAAGAAGAAGAAGCACAGCCACGACAACTCCTCCCACACAGCGCGGATAGATACCGCTTACCGCCGAGCCCTCCGGCAGATGACACAGCACAGCAGCTCCAGTGGATCATCAAATCACAAAAGAAGAACAACTCGATGATGAGGAAGATCTGGGGAGCGATCCAGAAGATTCGACCTTGTTCTTGTGCATCAGGTTCGCAGACACGAGGAGATGACAACGACGACTTGAGCGATGACCATGAGAGGAGGACCAAGGCGAGACAAGATCGGTTGAGCGGATAGAGAGCAGCACCGATAGCTCCACCAGCGACCACTGAGCTGTGGTTATTTCTATCACCCTTGTTATATCCATTTTTATTTTATGCTACTTTTATTTTATTTTACGGGTTTCTCTTTCAGTTTTGTTTCAACCGGGACGGTTAAAAACAAGTCTGGGGGAGGGATTTATTTGTGTACTAACATTGTGTTTTATTGATGTTTACTTCTTATGTTTTATTTTGGTGTGTTTAGATTTTCAAAAACTAAAAAAAAATATATATATATTTTTATCGAGTCAAAACAGTGTGTGATTTTGTTAAAACTTTTTGGAATTGCAACATGTTCGATGTCATTGCCTTAAGACTGTTTAGCATTGTTTGAGGATAGTTTGGAAACGCAGAAAAATCCATAACTTGATCATTTAGTGAATTTCTCAAATCATATGAACTTAATCGAATTATCGGAACTTAATATGGACTTAATTTATCTCACTTAGGGGGTTGATAATCATGTATTGGATTTTACATTTGGAGTTTTCTTTGCATCAATTTTTACCAATCTTTGCTAACTCCAAATGGCTAGACTTATCCTTAGTCTAGTACCACACCCTTACCATTTCCATGTTGAAACCCACTTTTCTTCGTTTACTGTCATTGCATTCATGTGCAAAAACTATGGAGTATACGGACCGACACAACTTTTCTTTAGGATTGTGTCTAGATAGGTGGTCTCTTTCTGATTAAACTCATGGGATGTGTCTAGAAATGTAATCTCTCTCTTTGAACATATTCATTGAAAATTTTCGTTTCAAAAGAGGGTGAACTTTAAAAAGGGTAGAAGGTTTATTCACATTCAAGAAATAAGCTTACATTGTTGATGTTCTTTTGATGCAGATCTTAGAGACTAACCGGTTCCATTCTCCGATATATATAAAAAAAAAAAAAAGAAAGAAAAAGAAAGAAAAAGAAGAATAAAAATTATTTGCATTACAGAAAAGAAAACGGAAGGAACCGGGAAAGTCTAGGTAATATCGTTAAATTCCATAAAATGTTAAAAGAAATTAATCATGTTCTTGATTTTTGACTTGTTAAAAAAGGGTAGAAGGATTAGAGTTAAGGAGAGTTGTGTACCTCCTAATTGGTCTGTGTCTCACGGTGATTTTGCATAATGATTTGCATCTGTTTATACTACTAAAAGAAACCGAAACACTTGAGCCACCAAATACCAACCTTGATACCTAGACCATAACGTGTTAGATATTCCCTTTGTGAGAGTACACGCATTTGATAATGAATGTTAAATATTAAGTTCTGCTTGATCATGAGATTTCATTTATTTGCTACGGTTATGGAGAAGTACAATGAAGTACGGTTTGATCTGAACTTTGCGAATGCGGTTTACGGGCAATTGACTTAGAGTATGGTCCTATAAGTTTTACGAATTTCACACGTTTTTCTAACCTCTCCTCTTTGTAAGATATCTGGTTTTGCTTGAGGACAAGCAAAGGTTTTAGTTGGGGAGAGTTGATATCATCGGTTTTTAACGTATTTTGATTCGTTTTTAGTATCCGGTTTGAGTTTCTATTTACATCTTTCATTGGTTTTTCGAGTCTTTTCTTTTGTTTTGAGTATTTTACAGATTTTATGGAGTTCCGAAGGAGTTTGGCGTTTACGGACATGTTCGAGTCAAGTTGACGTGGAAAACACGAGGAAAGGACCAACTGAAGAGAACGACCATTCTTGGGACAGAACGACCCAACAGAACGATCGTTCCCTCCAAGGAACGGTCGTTCCCTCATTCACCTACCCTGCCGACAACATCACGAGATCGACCGTTCCGTTCCATGTGGTCGTTCCACACCTCACCAACTTTGCCGACAAAAACACACGGAACGACCGTTCTCTCCTCCGGAACGATCGTTCCCCGACACCGCATCTCACCTACTACGGATCGACCAAGGGGAACGATCGTTCTCCACCTAGAACGACCGTTCCCCGTCTCACCTACTCCCCTCACCTTGGCCTATAAATACAACTCACTCTTGATGTTAAAAAACACACCTTCTTCTTCCTCCTCTCTTCTCTAGCTTCAAAGCATAGCTTCTTCTTTAGTTTTAAGTTTTATGTTTATGCTTTTATCTAGTTCTTGTTAAGTTTCTTTTAAGCTTTAATCTTATGCTTTTAATCTTATGCTTTACTTTCAGTTCTTATCTTTATGCTTAATCAAGTTTTACTTTCAGTCTTTATATTTATGCTTTACTTTTAGTCTTTATATTTATGCTTTACTTTCAGTTATTTATATTTATGCATTACTTAAGTTCTTATTAAGTTATTTTCAACTTTCATTATCTATTCAAGCTTTTATTATGAACTCTATAATCTCTTTGTTTTCTTCTTTAATCATGTCTGAGTAGACCTCTTAGTTAGGTTAAGGTTTGTCAAAGGAATTCATGAGCTTTAGGGTTAAACACAAATAGGCTATTCAAATCAATATCTTCACCCTTGTTGTTCTTAATGCTTAGATCGAATTGATCACTTGATCTTATGAAATTTGGTTAACTTAGACAGCGAGAGTTGCTAGGTTGCTAGAAAGAACATTGGTGAGCAATTTAACCATTACCTGCGAGAGTAGATGTATTGAGAATTGTGAACATATTAAACCTATCCTTAATGCTTGTCTACGATTTCTAGTACCAGCGAGAGCTAGGATTTCTAGGTTGATAGACAAAGATATTGGTACCACGAGAGTGGGTTGATATTATCTTAGTGTTTAAGTTCTAGATTTATGCTCAATCATTGCCTGAATAGTTGTTTAATCCGTTGCTCTGAATCTCCTGCGATATTCCTTGACCTAACGCCTGTTAAAATTATCTTACAACCGATTTCACTTTCATTACTAGTTGATAAAAAAAAACCAAAAACATATTTGAATTGTCTTAGCTTTTAATTTAGCTCAATATATCAAAGTGTGAAAACTGGTCTTCGTGGGATCGACCCCTAAATACTACTTCGTATGCTGTGCACTTGCAGTAGGAAATAAGGGTTTAAAACTCGTGTATCAAGTTTTTGGCGCCGTTGCCGGGGAAGCGTAAGACAACGCGTGACAAGAACCCGCTCAACAGACCCATAACCGGAAAGTGGGACGCAATCGACACCAAGTACTTGGCAGACTTGCGACAAACGAAGCTTATGCCAAACCGGTTGGGTAGTGAGGCTACATTGGAGGCGTTGGGTCTGAAAGAGGATGTAGAGACTGTGTTCGAGAACATTGGGTTCGGACGGCTGTGGAAGATGAACGTGCCCATCTATCCTAAGTTCGTGAAGGAGTTCCTCGCAACTTGCCGTCTCACCTACGCCGATCCCGAAAACCCAAAGGCGAGTGAGGGTACTCTCACCTTCTTCCTCAACAAGAAGCACTACGAGTACAGCCTCTATGAGATTTGCGATGTGTATGGCTTCCACAAAGGAGAAGAAGTCACGTTCTCCAAGTTCAGAAAAGAAGATGC
Source organism: Isatis tinctoria (assembly GCA_010577795.1). Classification (NCBI taxonomy): domain Eukaryota; kingdom Viridiplantae; phylum Streptophyta; class Magnoliopsida; order Brassicales; family Brassicaceae; genus Isatis; species Isatis tinctoria. The sequence goes on along the minus strand of CM021249.1, from coordinate 31,588,221 downwards.
GGATGAGTTTTGGTCAATCATTGCTAGTGGGCAGTATATTCCGCGGAATGCTAAGATTACCGCGATCAGGAATCCGGTTTTGAGAGTTGTGGTCAAGATCATCAGCAACACCTTCTTCTGCAAGAAGGAATCGGGAGCTGTACGAGATGATGAGTTGTGGATGCTGTTCTATGGAGTAAAGCATCTCATTCCGATGTACGCAGATTCGGACGGCCCCAGAGAGAACTATGCTGCTGTGTTGTGTGACATGTTGGTGAAGATCAAGTCGAGGCCTCCGAAGATAACATATGTAAGCAACATCCTCACGCCTATCTTCCAACACACGCAGGTTGATCTGTCCGAGAGGAAGTTCTGAACAAGTGGGAGAGTATTGACATCGACCATCTCATCCGCTGCACAGTCCTCAACAAGAAGGACGTCTACCAGTTCTATGGGCGCGACGGAGTGGCCCGTTTTTGTAGACTCCCGAACAGAGGTATCACTTCTCTCATTGATCAGGACAGTTTGGAGTTTGATGTTGGTGAGGAGTTTTTGATAGCAGATCCAGCGGGGCAAGTCGCACAAGCCTCGCGACCTCGCAGAATACATAGACCACTGCGCACACAGCAGCCTGACGAAGAGAGTGATGATGAGATGGCTGAGGGTGGAGATGATATCGAAGAAGAAGAAGAAGCACAGCCACGACAACTCCTCCCACACAGCGCGGATAGATACCGCTTACCGCCGAGCCCTCCGGCAGATGACACAGCACAGCAGCTCCAGTGGATCATCAAATCACAAAAGAAGAACAACTCGATGATGAGGAAGATCTGGGGAGCGATCCAGAAGATTCGACTTGTTCTTGTGCATCAGGTTCGCAGACACGAGGAGATGACAGCGACGACTCGAGCGATGACCATGAGAGGAGGACCAAGGCGAGACAAGATCGGTTGAGCGGATAGAGAGCAGCACCGATAGCTCCACCAGCGACCACTGAGCTGTGGTTATTTCTATCACCCTTGTTATATCCATTTTTATTTTATGCTACTTTTATTTTATTTTACGGGTTTCTCTTTCAGTTTTGTTTCAACCGGGACGGTTAAAAACAAGTCTGGGGGAGGGATTTATTTGTGTACTAACATTGTGTTTTATTGATGTTTACTTCTTATGTTTTATTTTGGTGTGTTTAGATTTTCAAAAACTAAAAAAAAAAAGAAAAAAATATTTTTATCGAGTCAAAACAGTGTGTGATTTTGTTAAAACTTTTTGGAATTGCAACATGTTCGATGTCATTGCCTTAAGACTGTTTAGCATTGTTTGAGGATAGTTTGGAAACGCAGAAAAATCCATAACTTGATCATTTAGTGAATTTCTCAAATCATCTGAACTTAATCGAATTATCGGAACTTAATATGGACTTAATTTATCTCACTTAGGGGGTTGATAATCATGTATTGGATTTTACATTTGGAGTTTTCTTTGCATCAATTTTTACCAATCTTTGCTAACTCCAAATGGCTAGACTTATCCTTAGTCTAGTACCACACCCTTACCATTTCCATGTTGAAACCCACTTTTCTTCGTTTACTGTCATTGCATTCATGTGCAAAAACTATGGAGTATACGGACCGACACAACTTTTCTTTAGGATTGTGTCTAGATAGGTGGTCTCTTTCTGATTAAACTCATGGGATGTGTCTAGAAATGTGATCTCTCTCTTTGAACATATTCATTGAAAATTTTCGTTTCAAAAGAGGGTGAACTTTTAAAAAGGGTAGAAGGTTTTATTCACATTCAAGAAATAATCTTACATTGTTGATGTTCTTTTGATGCAGATCTTAGAGACTAACCGGTTCCATTCTCCGATATAAAAAAAAAAAAAAAAAGAAAGAAAAAGAAAGAAAAAAGAAGAATAAAAATTATTTGCATTACAGAAAAGAAAACGGAAGGAACCGGGAAAGTCTAGGTAATATCGTTAAATTCCATAAAATGTTAAAAGAAATTAATCATGTTCTTGATTTGTGACTTGTTAAAAAAGGGTAGAAGGATTAGAGTTAAGGAGAGTTGTGTACCTCCTAATTGGTCTGTGTCTCACGGTGATTTTGCATAATGATTTGCATCTGTTTATACTACTAAAAGAAACCGAAACACTTGAGTCACCAAATACCAACCTTGATACCTAGACCATAACGTGTTAGATATTCACTTTGTGAGAGTACACGCATTTGATAATGAATGTTAAATATTAAGTTCTGCTTGATCATGAGATTTCATTTATTTGCTACGGTTATGGAGAAGTACAATGAAGTACGATTTGATCTGAACTTTGCGAATGCGGTTTACGGGCAATTGACTTAGAGTATGGTCCTATAAGTTTTACGAATTTCACACGTTTTTCTAACCTCTCCTCTTTGTAAGATATCTGGTTTTGCTTGAGGACAAGCAAAGGTTTTAGTTGGGGAGAGTTGATATCATCGGTTTTTAACGTATTTTGATTCGTTTTTAGTATCCGGTTTGAGTTTCTATTTACATCTTTCGTTGGTTTTTCGAGTCTTTTCTTTTGTTTTGAGTATTTTACAGATTTTATGGAGTTCCGAAGGAGTTTGGCGTTTACGGACATGTTCGAGTCAAGTTGACGTGGAAAACACGAGGAAAGGACCAACTGAAGAGAACGACCATTCTTGGGACAGAACGACCCAACAGAACGATCGTTCCCTCCAAGGAACGGTCGTTCCCTCATTCACTTACCCTGCCGACAACATCACGAGATCGACCCTTGTTGTTCTTAATGCTTAGATCGAATTGATCACTTGATCTTATGAAATTTGGTTTAACTTAGACAGCGAGAGTTGCTAGGTTGCTAGAAAGAACATTGGTGAGCAATTTAACCATTACCTGCGAGAGCAGATGTATTGAGAATTGTGAACATATTAAACCTATCCTTAATGCTTGTCTACGATTTCTAGTACCAGCGAGAGCTAGGATTTCTAGGTTGATAGACAAATATATTGGTACCACGAGAGTGGGTTGATATTATCTTAGTGTTTAAGTTCTAGATTTATGCTCAATCATTGCCTGAATAGTTGTTTAATCCGTTGCTCTGAATCTGCTGCGATATTCCTTGACCTAACGCCTGTTAAAATTATCTTACAACCGATTTCACTTTCATTACTAGTTAATAAAAAAAACCAAAAACATATTTGAATTGTCTTAGCTTTTAATTTAGCTCAATATATCAAAGTGTGAAAACTGGTCTTCGTGGGATCGACCCCTAAATACTACTTCGTATGCTGTGCACTTGCAGTAGGAAATAAGGGTTTAAAACTCGTGTATCAATTCTCCACATCATGGTGTGCCAATTGATCTATCTGTGTTGGTAAAAGAGAAAACACCAATGATGACAGTTTGTAGTGGAAGTAATAATGTGTCTGTGTTGCACAATCAATTTGAATAATTAGATAGTGGAGAATGTGCTGGATATGCCAACTAAACATAAACAATGGTTTTCATATCCTTATATAAATATGTAATCGATCACGTTTGATGTATTAAGTTGAAAGTAACAGAAAATCATCTTTATCTTCTTTATGGTATCAGAGCACCATGGAAGAAAGATCCTTGGAGCTTTTCACTCCACCTTCCGTTAAACTTGTCAACTCAGTTACTATAAAGCTCTCTGAGCAAAACTACATCCTTTGGAAAAGACAGTTCGAAGCTTTTCTTAGTGTTCGGCGCTTGTTAGGGTTCATCAATGGATCTACGCCTCAACCTCCGGAGAACCTTGCGACTCCAGCTAGCACCGGTACGACAACTCCAACACCGAATCTAGACCACGACCTCTGGTTTCAGACAGATCAGGTCATCCAATCTTGGCTTCTTGGATCTGTCACTGAAGACATACAGAGTCTTGTTATTGACTGCAAAACCTCGCAGCAGATATGGCTTGCTCTGGAGAATCATTTCAACAAACCCACTTCATGTCGTTTATTTGAGCTCCAGAGGAAGCTTCAGACCATAACCAAACAAGACAAGACTATGCAAGTTTATCTCCGCGAAATAAAGATGCTGGGAGACCAACTTGCCTCGATTGGGAATCCTCTAACAGACAGAATGAAGATTTTCTCAGCACTTCATGGTCTTGGGAAAGACTATGAACCTATCAAAACAAGTATAGAAGGTCAGATGGATCTCGTTCCCTCTCCTCTATTTGAAGATGTGAGTTCCAGACTTGTTAGCTTCGATGAAAGACTGCAAAGCTATAACCAAGTCTCCGATGTCACTCCTCATTTGGCGTTTAACACTGTTCGTACCAACAACTCCGATCAATACTCTGGTAACACTGAGTACTTTTCTAATCGTAACCGTGGTCAACAAAACCGTGGTCGCTACAGAGGAAACGGTCGTAGTCGTGGAAACTACTCAACACGCGGAAGAGGTTTTCCCCAACAGTTCTCCATCTCCACTGCTTATGTCTCATCTGAGAATGACAACAGACCCACCTGTCAGATATGTGGTCGTTATGGACATAGAGCTCTTCGCTGCTATCATCGCTTTAACAACAGTTACCAAGAGGAAGAACCACATTTGGCTATGGCAGCTATGAGAATCTCCGAAGTTTCTGATCAACAAGGAGCAGAATGGTATGCTGATTCAGGTGCCACTGCACACATTACAAACTCGCCTCATCATCTGTCTCAGAGTAAACCATTCAGAGGAACAGATTCGGTCATGATTGGTGATGGAAACTTTCTTCCTATCACTCATGTGGGGTCTGCTGATCTTCCCACTGTCTCAGGTACTCTTCCACTTAACGAGGTCTTGGTTTGTCCTGATATTGCTAAGTCATTACTATCAGTATCTAAGCTTACATCAGACTACCCGTGCTCTATCAAGTTTGACAATGTTGGTGTTTATATAAAGGACAAAACTACAAAACAGGTCCTGAGCCGAGGAAGACCGTATAAGGGGCTGTATGCGATTGAAGAACCAAGGTTTCAAGTTCATTATTCAACATGTCAGACCTCTGCTAGTGATGAAGTGTGGCATATGAGACTTGGACATCCTAATTCTCAAGTTCTGCATCATCTGGCTCTGACTAAATCTATCATCATCAATAAAAGTACCTCGTGGATGTGTCAATCATGTCAGCTAGGGAAGAGTAGTTGCTTACCTTTCAGTTCTTCTGGTTTTGTTGCGTCTAGACCTCTGGAAAGAGTCCATTGTGATTTGTGGGGTGCATCTCCTATAATATCAAATCAATGATTCAAATTCTATGTGATCTTTATAGACAACTACTCTCGATATTGTTGGTTTTATCCACTTAAGGCAAAGTCAGATTTCTTCTCAATCTTTGTGATGTTTCAGAAGCTTGTTGAAAATCAATTTTCTTCTAAGATCGATATCTTTCAGTGTGACGGTGGAGGAGAATTCACTAGCACTGCTTTCACATACATTTGAAAGAGTCAGGAATCCAACAATACATTTCTTGTCCTCATACACCACAAAAAAATGGGTTGGCAGAAAGAAAACACAGGCATATTACTGAATTGGGTCTCTCGATGATGTTCCAGGCAAAGTGTCCTCAAAAGTATTGGGTGGAAGCATTTTTCACTGCTAGTTTTCTGAGTAATCTTCTACCGTCGTCATTCTTGGATGAAAAACGAAGCCCTTTTGAAGTCTTACTCAAGAAAAGCCCTGATTATACTGTGTTAAGATCATTTGGGTGTTCTTGTTATCCCACTTTACAAGAGTACTCATCCAACAAATTCGATCCTCGTTCTCTACACTGCGTGTTTTTGGGATATAATGAGAAATACAAGGGTTACAGATGCTTATATCCCCCCAACAGGACGAGTTTACATCAGTCGACATGTACTTTTTGATGAAGGTAGCTTCCCTTTTGGCAATGTGTATCAGCGGTTTCAACCAGTGTCTGCAACACCTCTGTTATCAGCGTGGCAGAAGAGCTTCTCGATACAACCGCCTGCACATGTTGAGGCTGCAACAATTGTGGATACTCCAGTCTCAGTCCAGTCTCCAGCTCCTGCAATCTCTGTTACTGTTCCATTATCTGTGTCAGAGCAGTTACATGTCACAGATCCGTCCTCACTAACTCAAGATTTGAATGCTCCGCTGTTCACTGAGGCTGACCTTTCTCCTCTTGTGCAACAAATCACTGAGACGGCTCCAGCTCCACAACTTCAAACAGAAGTGCCTCAGCCACAACAACAACGTCAAATGGTGACAAGGTCACAAGTGGGAATCAAGAAACCAAATCCCAAATATGCTTTACTCAACGCCATACAGTCCCATCCTGAACCTAAAACAGTAGCTGAAGCGCTTAAACAAGAAGGTTGGAAGGGCGCTATGGGAGAAGAGATAGGAAACTGCAAAGCAACTAAAACTTGGTCTCTTGTACCCAAAACGTCAGATATGCACGTTCTTGGAAGCAGATGGATCTTCAGAACAAAGTTAAAAGCTGATGGATCATTGGATAAACTCAGAGCTCGCCTTGTGGCACAGGGATACAATCAAAAAGAGGGGGTTGATTATCTCGAAACTTACAGTCCGGTAGTGAGAACTGCAACAGTCAGACTTGTCTTACATGTTGCCACTATCATGAACTGGGACATCAAGCAAATGGATGTGTCTAACGCCTTTTTACATGGTGATCTTACTGAGACTGTCTACATGAAGCAGCCAGCGGGTTTCATTGATAAGACTAAGCTGGATCATGTGTGTCTGCTCCATAAGTCCCTCTATGGCCTCAAACAATCTCCTCGAGCCTGGTTCGACAGATTTAGCAATTTTCTGCTTGAATTTGGCTTCGTTTGTAGTATCAAAGATCCTTCTCTGTTTATTTATCACAGGGGGAATGATTTCATTTATCTCCTTCTGTATGTAGATGATATGGCTATCACAGGAAACAAATCCTCTGTTATGGATAAGCTTATGCGAGACCTGAACAATGAATTTCGAATGAAGGACCTCGGCAAGCTTCACTACTTTCTGGGAATTCAAGCTCAATTTCATGAAAGAGGATTATTTCTCTCTCAAGAACAATATGCTGTGGAGTTACTGCGAGCTGCAGGAATGGAATCTTGTGCACCTGTGCCTACACCTCTGCCACTTAATCTAAACAAGGCTTCAGATCAAGATGTTGAGTTCATCAATCCAACGTATTTCAGGAGTTTGGCTAGTAAGTTACAGTATCTCACACTTACTAGACCAGACATTCAATTTGCAGTCAATTATGTATGTCAGAAGATGCACATTCCATCTCAGTCTGACTTCAATCATCTCAAGAGAATTCTTCGATATATAAAGGGAACAGTGTCGATGGGAGTATCATTCAATTATGATACAGATTGTACCTTAAGGGCATATAGCGACAGTGATTGGGCAGGATGCCCTGTCACCAGACGCTCTACAGTAGGTTTTTGCACCTTCCTCGGACAAAACCTCATCTCATGGTCATCAAAGAAGCAGCCTACAGTTTCAAAAAGCTCCACTGAAGCTGAGTACCGAGCCTTGTCTGAATCTGCCTCCGAGTTGTCTTGGATTGGATCTATTCTGCATGAGTTGGGAATTGATCTACCTGTTACACCTGAACTGTTCGGCGATAATTTGTCTTCTGTCCACTTAACTGCCAATCCAACCTTCCATAAGAGAACCAAGCACTTTGAGACAGATTATCACTATGTCCGAGAGAGAGTTGCTTTTGGTTCTCTTGTCGTTAAACACATTCCCTCTAAGCTTCAGATTGCTGACATATTCACCAAATCTTTACCTTTTGAGCTTTTCTGCAGTTTGAGATTCAAACTCGGCGTAGACGTTCCTCCCACACCAAGTTTGAGGGGGAATAACAAAGCAAAGTCTCCAGCTCCACAAATGTGTGCCAATGATGATTCTCGACATCATGGTGTGCCAATTGATCTACCTGTGTTGGTAAAAGAGAAAGCACCAATGATGACAGTTTGTAGTGGAAGTAATAATGTGCCTGTGTTGCACAATCAATTTGAATTATTAGATAGTGGAGAATGTGCTGGATATGCCAACTAAACATAAACAATGGTTTTCATATCCTTATATAAATATGTAATCGATCATGTTTGATGTATTAAGTTGAAAGTAACAGAAAATCATCTTCATCTTCTTTACTAGCCAATACAAAACATTCTATGTGAATTTTTTTACTCTTTCGTATCTTCTTATGTTATAAATTAGGAGGACTCTGAACGATTGAAGATAAGAGTTTGCGGATAGTTGTTTAACAACTTGAGAAAAGAGTAACCAAAAGATATGAATCAAACACTAATTATGAGAACTGATTTGTAACTTAAGACAATGAAGCTCATTGTGAGCGAGAAAGAGAGGAGAGAAGAGAGAGCTAAGTGATGTTTATTCCATTTGGTATGAGTGCCTTATATAGGCAAGCTACATGGTGTCTACGATCTACAAAGAGGAGCGTGTAAGGAGGAGAGTCATGGAGCGTCCATGAATAAAGAAAACAAAGGTGGTGAAGCAAGGAGTGTTCCTTTGGATTAAACAAATGGTGGAGGAGCCAAAAAGAGTGTGAGGAGCCTTAGCTCGTGGTCCATGGTCTGCTTGTGGTCCATGGTGTGTTTTCACCTTCATTCATCCAAGGTAAGTCTCTTTCACTCACATTCAACCAAGGTAAGTAATTTTTACTTTTACTCCTTTGAATTTACTATCATCCTCTCTTCTCTTGCTTAACACTTTGTGATCAATGTTAACACTCCCCCTCAAGCTAAACATTCTGGAATCACCCTGAGAATGTTTTAGCTTGAATTACCCATGAGTCTCACCTCATTAAAACCCTAACATAGAAAACCTTGTGGGACAAAACTTTGTTAGGTAAAAGAGTGTGAGCTTCATGAGCGAGGAAAGTGTTCACCATGGTCTGGATAGATCAACAAGCCCAAGTCTACCATGAATGGAATCACAGACTTTGGAGCTTGCTGCTTTGGTGAAGATGTCTGCCAATTGATCTTCACTCCTTGTATAGCATGGAAGAATCGTTCCATCTTCAATCTCTGCCTGACTTTGTGACAGTCTACTTCTATATGTTTGGTTCTTTCATGAAAGACCGAGTTGGAGGCTATGTGTATAGCTGTTTGATTGTCGCAATGCATGGTCATTGGTGTTGCTTGATCAATGTCTAAATCCGCAAGTAGTCCTTTGAGCCATGTTAACTCATTTGTTAGTTTCCTCATGGCACGGTACTCTGCTTCAGCTGTTGAACAAGCCACCACCTTCTGCTTCTTTGTCTTCCAAGTAACCATGTTGCCTCCTATGAATGTGCAGTAACCGGTTGTAGATCTTCTATCAATTCGGTCTCCGGCCTAATCTGCATCACAGTAGCCCACAATCTCTGTACTTTCATGTCTTCCCATCCAAATGCCGCGATCAAGACTTCCTTTAAGATATCTTAGGATCCTCTCAACCATAGTCCAATGGTATTTCGTGGGAGCATTCATGTGCTGACTCACCTGATTCACACAAAAACACAAGTCAGGTCTAGTAAGAGTTAAGTAGATTAGCTTACCCACTAGTTTGCGATATAGAGCAGGATCATTGAATAGCTCATCCTCCTTCTCCCCCTGTCGATTGATCTTGTAGCCATCTTCAAGAGGAGTCTTGACTGGTGTAGCCTCCATGAAACCTGTCTCATTCAACAAATCAACTACATACTTTCTTTGAGAAAGAAAGATGCCATCAGTACACCTACAAACCTCAATACCTAAGAAGTATTTGAGTTCTCCTAGGTCTTTAATATCAAGGGTGTTTTTAAGAGAAGACTTGATACTTTCAATACCTTCTTTGTTGTCACCGGAGATGATCAAGTCATCTACGTAGACAACTACCACAACTAAGCCTTTGGAGGACTTATGAGTGAATAGGCTGTGATCTGACTCAGATCTTTGGAATCCTTGGTCCCACAGGGTATGGCTCAACTTGTGATACCAAGCCCTGGGACTCTGTTTTAATCCGTAGATTGCCTTTCTGAGTCTTAGTACTTTGCCTGGTGCTACAATGTCTTTAAGACCTGGTGGTGGACGCATATATACTTCTTCCTCAAGTTCTCCTTGTAAGAAAGCATTCTTGACATCCATCTGCCATAAGTCCCAAGAGAGGTTAGCAGCCAAAGAAAGAACAACTCTTACAGTGGGTAATTTGGCGACTGGAGAAAATGTGTCCTTGTAGTCATTCCCATATGTTTGAGTGAAGCCACGAGCCACTAGTCTTGCTTTGTAGCATTCAATATCTCCATTGCTCTTGTGTTTGATAGTAAACACCCAACGTGAAGTCACAGCCTTTCTCCCCTTAGGCAAATCTGCCTCATCCCAAGTGTGGTTTCTTACCATAGCTCCTACTTCATCTCCCACATCTCCCTTCCATTCTTGTTTGAGTATTGCTTCCTCGTATGTGTCAGGAATGAGATCAGATAGAATCTTGGTAAGGAACGCTTGATGAGATGATGGCAACACAGCAAGAGATCAGACTGCTTCTATCTCGGAATGAGATACTGCCTGGCTATTATAGTAGACTCTATTGTTGATCCAATTGGAAGGTCGTCTGATCCTTGTACTCCTACGAAGTGCAACTGGTTCCATTTCTTCTACTGTTTCTTCTAAGGGAGCTTCAAGAGATTCGGCTGAGGTCTCATTGTCTTCCTCCAGATTGGCTACGTCCTGGTTAGCTTCACGAGGGTGACTACTAGGATCAGCTGTGATAGGACTTTGAGGGACCTCCGCATTGATTGAAGTTTCTTGTTCAGGATTTGTAGGAATCGGGTGGTTGGAAGATTCGGTAGGAGGAGCAGTTTGAGAAGAGCCAGGCTGAGTTGTACTTGGATTGCCTAAGTGTTCCAGTAAGTACCGCAAACTAGTGGCTATACCGGATGATGTTTTGGTCAGTTCTTGTAGGCTTTCCCAATCCTTAGTCTTATAGTAGCCTTCCTCCTCAATGAACTTCACTTCTCTATAGATGTGTAATCGGTTAGAAGTAAGATCAAAACACTTGTAACCCTTTTGAGTAGGGGAATAGCCAAGGAACAAGCATCTTCGGCTCTTGGCATCAAGCTTTGTCCTCTGTTCACCTGGAATCAACACAAAACAAAGACATCCAAATACTTTAAGGTGATCAATGAATGGCTTGGTTCGATGCAATACCTCAAATGGAGAAGAGTCGTTAACGACTCTTGTTGGTATTCGGTTGATTAGGTAGCAGGCTGCGACGACTGCATCACCCCAGAATTTCTTAGGAACATTTGTGTGAAACATCATGGATCGTGCAACATCCATCAAGTGCCTATTCTTCCTTTCTGCCACACCGTTTTGTTGTGGAGTGTAAGGGCAACTTGTCTGATGCATTATTCCATGGAGAGATGCTCTTTGAAATTTTGACTCACATATTCACCACCATTATCTGTCCTTAAGATTTTAACTTTGGCATGAAATTGATTAGTGACATATGTTTGAAAATTCAGAAATGCATCAAAAACTTTATCCTTAGATGCTAATAAGGTGACCCAAGTGTATTTTGATTTTTCATCTATAAATGTGACAAAATACTTGTATCTATCTCTAGAATAACAAGGAGCTGTCCACACATCAGAATGCACAAGATCAAAGCATTTAGCATAAACGGTTTGAGATTTTGGAAATACGGTTCTACAATGTTTTCCTAAGATACAAGATTCACATTTAGAGTGATCAAAAGTAGCTTTAGGTAATAACAATTGTAAAGCCCTTAGGTGTGGGTGACCAAGTCTAGCATGCCACAACTTATTAAGTTCAACCGAAAAACATGAAGCAACAGAAATAGGTAAGGTAGATAGGTTGGTGCTTGGTGAAGTGTTTTCTAAGACATATAAATCTCCTTTAGTGCCCCCTTTGCCAAGCAACCTCATACTGTCAATATCCTAAAAGTGAACATTGTTAGGACCAAAGATTGCATAGCAGTTTAGGTCAGTAGTGGCCCTTTTGACGGATAACAAGTTCGAGGTGAAATCAGGCATATAAAGGGCTTTAGATTGCTTATCAAACAACTTTAGTTCCCCTATTCCACTAACCGATACCTTAGTTCCATTGGCTATGACTACACTACCTAGAGCAGGCTGGATATTACTAAGAAAATCTGGATTACTAATCATGTGATGAGAAGCACCACTATCAATAACAAGTGATTTACTAGGCTTAGTAGATAGAAAGGATGTACCAGACTCTTTGAGGGAAGCAATGGATTTGATCAAGGCCTCCAGATCAGATTTCCTAACCACATCATTGCTTGTCCCACTAGAGCTTCCATGCATTGCCTGTCCAGCTCCATGTGGTCCCGTGTATGCCACCATTGCCAATGGATTCTCATTCTGACCTCCTTGTCCTCCTTGACCTTTAGCATGATGACCTTGTATTGTACTTCCTCCATTAAATCCTTGACTTGTCATGCTCTCAACCATATTAGCTTTAGCATGATTGAACTTAGCTGGTTTTAAGTGTGGATGGAGAATCCAACATTTGTCTTTGATATGGCCTTTTCTTTTGCAATGATCACAGAAGTTCTTCTTTTCCTCAGGTTTGTACGAGGTCTTATTTGCCAACAAGAGTTCTCCTTTTCCACCAAATAGACCAAAAGTCCCTTGTTCCTTTTGAATCTGACAACACACTTCATCAAGACTTGGAAGCTTGTCTGCCCGAAGAATGTGCTTGATGAAATCGTTGTAGGAAAGATTCAAGACCATGAGAAGAGCGAAGACTTTGTCTTGTTCTCTTCTTTCATTCAGGATTAAAGGATCCACAGTAGCTGGCCTCAACATCTCAAACTCTGCCCAAAGTGATCGAAACTTGCCAAAGAAGTCATTGAATTCCATGTCAGCCTGACATAGAGTGTTGATTGCTTTCTTGACTTCAAATACACGAGTTAGGTTTGAGACATTTCCGAACACTGTCTTGAGGGTGGTCCACAACTCTTTTGCTGTTGTGCAGTAAGACTGACTCATCCAAAGAGCCTTGGAGAATTGCAAGAACTGCTTGATCGGTTTTGAACCATTGTTTCTTGGAGACTGGCTTGATCTCCTCTTCATCTTCAGAGGTGAAGAGCTCATCTTCTTCAGGCTCACCAACATGTGACCAGACTCCTCTGCCCCAGAGTACTGCTTTGGCAGTCCGAGCCCATAACAAGTAGTTACTGCCACCTTTGAGTATAGTAGGCAGAGTAACTTTCTAGTGTTTTGTTTTGTTTTCTTCCATGGAGAGAACAAAGGCTTGAATTTTGAACTTAGGATAATTGAGAACTTAGATGGATAACTAATAACTTAGACGGATAACTAAGAAATTAGATGGATAACTAAGAGTTCAGATAGATAACTAAGAATTTAGATAGATAACTAAGAATTTAGATAGATAACTAAAAATTTAACACTACAAGAAAACAGTCATTTAGTGATTACAAAAACAGTCACAAATTAGTCGCAAAACACGTATTTAGGACTGATTTGCGACTAAATTAAGTTATCACAAATGTCGAGTCGCAAATAAGAGCAGTCGTCAATTAGTCGCAAAAAGCGACTATTTTGCGACTACGGCATGACGTCACATATTAGTCATAAAATAGTCGCAAATTTGCGACTACATATTATGTGTATTTTTTGTGACGTTAAATAGTCGCAATCTTTTGCGACAAATTCACGACTAATATATTACTAAATCAGCGACTGATTTGTGACTGAATCACAACTAATAGTATTTTTCATTATTAATACTTTTATAAATTAAAACCAAATTAAATTTTGTATAATTTAGAAATTTTAATTTGAAATAAACAAACAAAAGAAACTTGATTTAATAAGAAACTTTAGTTAGCAAACTAAGAACATTCAACTTGATTGTGTCCAATACCAATAGCAAACTTTCTAACAAAAAAAGAAAATACTACACAGATAAGAACTTCTAACGGCAATTGAATGCTCGTCCGTGTTAAGTCCCACCATTGTTCCCTTTTCACCGATTTCTTCAAGCTCAGTCGATTTCGGAGCTCCTCCTCCTTTATCATAGTTGTGATTCCTATATACATAATATACCCACAAGATTTGCAAACAAGAATCAGACCAAAAAGCCATACACAATTTTCTTCATGTTCAATAGACAAATATGTATACCAAATATCAATATTAGCTTCTAGAAGAAAACTTTTACCTGGATGTAATATAATCAATCATTCAAGATGTAAAAATAGTGATTGTTATTATTATTAGTTAGTATGTGGAAAGATTCCATTACCGTATCCAATCGTATACAACATTTGATGATACTTTGCCAACTTCTTTGTAACAGAATTTCCACGATCCCAGAAACTACCTGTCACATCAAAACCATCCAGGGGCTACATATGAGAGAAGCAGATACAAGTCAATATTCATCACGACGAAGAAGATAAGAAACATGAAATTTTGAGCAAGGAATGTATGTATGGAAGCAGAGTTCACAAGTAAATGAAAAACAAAGAGTAACATGTCCATAAACATCTGATCACACAATTACCATGACTAGCTGATACTTTGAACACATTATATTCCTCACTACAAAGCAGAAGAAAATTCCAAAAACCCAAACCTTAGCTTTGGGTGTGACGGCTAGATCGGTTAGGTCATTGCGGTGGAAACATATAAGAAACCAAGAGTTTAAACCTCGAATCATGAAACCAAGAGTTTAAATAAAATTCCCATCAAGTTAGTGACCGAACCAAGCGACAAAACCCACAATGAGGACACAAGTTATATGTCATAAAACATTGTGATTGAACTGATCTCTAGCAGCTATAAACTGTACTACCAATGTCAGGAAACATGATCGGACTCGCAAGATGTATAAACATTCTACACTAAGATGTTTGAGTTTCAACTCAATTACCTTAGTTAATTGAGACATAGCCATAGCATCATGTCCTGCTCTGCTCCTTAGCACAGGAACCTCGTCTTGGATCTCTCTTGTAATCTTCTTAAGGGCAATCTGAGCTGCTGATTTCAGCTGTAAACTCAGATGCAGGTCTGAGATTACGGCGTCTGAATCGTGCTGCAGTGATAATAAATGGGGAACAAAGTTGGTAAGACAAAGACATCAGGCCATCATGGAGTATAAGGTAAGAGTAACACAGCTTTGAAGAATTTTAAGAACTTGAAAACACTCTTTACCTTCCGTTCAATGGAGCACAAAAGCGATCTTTTGTCACATATCTGGTACATCTTAGTTGATAACTCGACGAGCTTGGACCTAATAGCAAACTTACAAGAAACCAACAGTTAGAAATTGGAATGAAAAGGAGAAATCAATCGTACAAATAGAAGGAAATTAAAAGAGACCGAGAAGGGAAGAGAAGCGACGGAAGTGAAAGGTTAATCAGAGAAGCGAAGAGACGATATATGCATAAAAGAGACGGAGACGTCGTTTACCTCGGAGGAGGAGATGAAGGCGCTGACGAGAAACGGTGGTGCGAGAAGGTAAACCGGAGAAGTTAATCTGAATTTTCGTTAAGGGTTTGAGAGAAGCTTCGATATTGAGAAGCCGATGGGGTTGAATCGGAGAAAATGGAGAAGCAAATTTAGGTTGTGGAGAAGTCTCGGTAAAAGGCGATATGGGAAAAGAGACAGAGGGTCGACGAGATAGTGAGACGGTAAAGGTGACGGTGGAGAAGGGTCAACAGCGCTGAGGGAGCGGCGGTGAAATCGGAGAAGAGAATCTGAGGTTTGGTTTGGTTAGGGTGAAAGAGAAGACGATACGTAGAAAATTAGAAACAAAAAAAAGAATTGATTTAATTGGAGGAGGGTGTTACATATGGTAAAAGCAGTCGCAAAGTAGTCGTTTATTTGCTACTATTTTGCCACCATCAATTTGAGAATTTAGTGAAATCTCAACAAATTAGGATTGCTTGATTATATAAAAATTCTAGTGAAATCATAGAAAAAAGAATTCAGACCAAAAGAAAAAATATAATTAAGTTGAAAACTTATCTGTTTATTATTTGTGAAAACAATGCCTAGTTAATTTAGGTTTGAGTTTTTTTAAATACTAGTTTTTTTAACATGAATTTTGGTTTATATAAATAAGTACTACAATATCATTCAATTAAACATAAAATAACAAATATTTATACAAAGAGAAAAAAAGAGATTGAAAATTTTAATTTTGCTTTATCATTTTAAAATTAGTCGCAAATCAGTCATTAGTTTGCTACTATTTTGCGATTAACATGTAGTAGGCAATTTGTAGTTGCACAATAGTCGCAAAATGGTCGCAAATTAACGACTGATTTGGGACTACGTGTTGCCGACTACAGATTAGTTGCAAAATAGTCACAAACTAGCGACTGGTTTGAGACTCTTTGTTTTGGTTGCAGATTAGGGACTGATTTGCGACTATATTTGCATAGTCACAAAATTAGTCGCAAATAAATCGCAAATTAGTCTGAATATTTTGCAACTACATATGTAGTCGCAAAATATAGTCATAAAATCAATGTTTTCTTGTAGTGAATATATATTTGTTTGAGAAGAGAAACGATTTGATAAGTGAGATTAAGAAATGAAAAGTGATTGATTGTTAAGATCGCAAGATGAAGAACGAACAAGACGAACAAGAGAGAAATGACGAAAGTGTGAGTAGATGCTTTAAGGATCGAAACTCTCTGATACCATGAACGATTGAAGATAAGAGTTTGCGGATAGTTGTTTAACAACTTGAGAAAAGAGTAACCAAAAGATATGAATCAAACACTAATTATGAGAACTGATTTGTAACTTAAGACAATGAAGCTCATTGTGAGCGAGAAAGAGAGGAGAGAAGAGAGAGCTAAGTGATGTTTATTCCATTTGGTATGAGTGCCTTATATAGACAAGCTACATGGTGTCTACGATCTACAAAGAGGAGCGTGTAAGGAGGAGCGTCATGGAGCGTCCATGAATAAAGAAAACAAAGGTGGGGAAGCAAGGAGTGTTCCTTTGGATTAAACAAATGGTGGAGGAGCCAGGAGCCTTAGCTCGTGGTCCACGGTCTGCTTGTGGTCCATGGTGTGTTTTCACCTTCATTCATCCAAGGTAAGTCTCTTTCACTCACATTCAACCAAGGTAAGTAATTTTTACTTTTACTCCTTTGAATTTACTATCATCCTCTCTTCTCTTGCTTAACATCAATGTTAACAGACTCCAATATCCAGCATGATCCAAGCTGAAGAGAAACAAAGAACTAAGAAAATTAGCACAGTGATATATAAGATAAGCATACAGAAAATATGATTCAGTAGCAATTAACCAAACGGTTTTGGGCCTTAGGCTCGAGTGCCCTCGGAAGTCGGAAAGTGGACTAGATCAGGTTAGTTAATCCCTTCCAGTTAGACTCAAAGCTGAAACCTTGTTACACACCCGTAAAAGTACTAAAGTTGGGGAGCTATTTAATACTCTTTGAATAATTGATCTCGCATGATTAAGCGATATTATTTGGGCAACTATTTTATACTTTCAGAGTAAAAGTACTAAAGTTGGGGAGCTATTTAATACCTATTGAGTAAAAGTACTGAAATTGGGCAGCTATTTAATAATTTATACCCACACAATGTAGTCATCGTTCCACCATGATTGTATTTGACTATTTGTTCGTGATAGGGTCAGGACCGATCCATAGCATAAACAACATAAACGGTCGCATAGAGTCCAAAAATATTACAGGCTGACGTAAAAAAAGAATCTTCTATAAAAAAAGCTAACTATTCCTATTTTTTACTCCAATTCATAAAAATTATTAGTCTCCTTCGTCATATTGCAATTATCTCGTAAGGGTTTTAGTTTTTAATAGGACACACTTTTTAAACCTGAGTGAGATCTCTCGTAGTGATGGACGGGTTGGATATGGTGGAACAGATAGTGTAAATTTTTAAGATGTGGATGTCGGATCCTAGATATAACTATCCGTAGATTTTTATAAATACTAGAAAATTAAAATGTTAATATTTGTGAAATCAAAATATTTATTTCAACACTTTTCGTAAATAGATCTTGATTTATTAAATAATGCTCATTAAAGAGTTATTAGAAAAAAATCTAATGCTGAAGAAAAGATTTTGCCGAAATAGAAAAGCACAAAGTGAAATCCGAGACATCACCTCGTATGTCCCTATATGATGCAGACAAATCTTCTATATCCCTCTTTAATCTCCTATATCCCTCGTTTAAATGAAAGGACGAAACTACCCTTCTAGATATTTTAAAATCAAAACCCAACGCCCAGTATCACTGGTATTATTGCTACTCGGTACTACCCAGTATTACCCAGTAATACTAGTAATACCCGTACTACTGGTATCAGTATTACCCAGTAATACTAGTAATACCCGTACTACTGGTATCACTGCTAGTCGGTATTACCCAGTATTACCGAGTATTACTCGGTATTACCCAGTATTACCGAGTATTACAGGTATCACTGCAACTCGGTATTACTGAGTATTACCCGATATTATCACGCATAGAGGATTCGAACCCTGGGTGCGTGCGGGTGTGCGGAGCTCGGAACCACTGAGCTACCGTGTTTTTCGTTGAACCCTTACCGATTTAATTATATTTAACATTTAACACCCGAAAATTATCTTCATTAAGGGTAATTTTGTCTTCTTACAAGTGAGGGATATTTCAGCATTTATTTTATCCAATAGGGATATATTAGATGATATCTCAGTGAAATCCAGCCGTGGGGTTTCAGACTTAACAAAATAAATAAATGTGGTTCAGATTTGATCAAATCAGTTGTCAACACAAAATGAATCAACGATTAATTCAACATCAATGAATGCATTTTATTTGTAAAGGTTAAATTAAAACTCAAAAATGTAAAATTCAACGGAGTAATTGAAAGACGTTAAATAGGAAGAAGGGATGGAATCAGCCTTTGCTGTAGGGACAAGAGCTCATATGCTCCTCTAAAAAAAAAAAATAATCCACAATATTCTCCTTCAATCTCATCCACTGTCCAGTAAGTGGTGTTACGGTTTTACCCTTAATGAATGTTGACCTCACCCCACCCAGAGTTTGACTTCTCCGCCCACCCGACCCCAATTCGCCCGCCCCTACTTGACCCGACCCAAGTTTGAGTCCCGAAAATCTCTCTCTTCGTTCTCTTTCCTCCTCTCGCCGCTCTTCTTGTCGTCTCTTTCTCCTCTCTTTTCGGAGCTCCTGACGAGCTCCGGCGACATCCGTTCGACGGCGGACGAGCTCCGGCGACCATCATTCGACGTTCGTTCAGCTAAAAATTGAGGTACGTGTTCTGTTAAGTAGTTGTTTTCTGAGATTTGAAATTGTAATGATGCACCCGCATTGGTGTATAACGAATTTATCTGGCTTGAATATGACTCCATATTGACTATCCCCTACGAATGGGAGCGACCACTACAGCGGCTGAAGGAATCGTTAGGGATTGAAAATTATTTTGCAATGTCGAGTAGATCTGGGGATGGTTGAGAAAATAGTATAACTAATAATACTAGAAAAACTGGAGACGATGTATAGATGGTAATACTATGGTATAACTGGGAAGCGAAAAACTGTATTGATTGAGATTTTGTGGCATTTGTTTGGGCAGGTTAGGATGGCCAACAATGTGAACATACATTATCAATGCGAAGGACGCATCAATGGTCTAGTGTTCAAGACATCAGTTGAGGAGATAACAATACCAATGATAGAAGCCAGGTTATACAAGAAGCTTGGGTTAGATGAAAGGAAGATTAGATTGGAATTGAGTTACATTGCTAGATTGGGTGGATGTGAGGTAACGTCGCATATTTGTGATGATGAGGATCTCTTGGTATATCTAACGCATTTTGATAGTGAGAACCATATATGTGTTTTGCTTGTGGAGTTTCTTAGTATACCGGAACCGCCCGTGCTACAATCGAGGGCTGGAACAAGCTCTTATGGTAAGAATTATGAGCGTGTTGATGAAGAAAGCGTAGAAATAAGACCCAAAGCAATAACGGTGCATGTTGACAACGGAGGTGGAAATGAAGTAGAAGAACAGGATGATGATTCTTCTTATGATTCTGACAGTGATTCTGACAGTGATTTTGATGATGATGTAGATGATGGTGGGGGTAACGGTGTGGAAGCATCAGATAGAGGTGATTATTATCTTGAGCCAGCAACTGTAGTTGAATCTAATCAGAGTATACAAGACTGGGAAGACGGTTTGGATTTGAGAATTGATGAAGAATTTCCTAGTAAGGATGATGTTGTCGATGTGGTTCATAGAGGCGCATTTGTGAAGTCATTCGGGTATGTGATTAAAAATTCTGATAAAAAGAGATGGGTGGTAAAATGCACGCAAACAACTTGTCTGTGGCATATTCGAGCAGTAAAAATCCCAAACTCGGATGCTTTATCGATCAGAACTTACAAGAATATGCACACATGTAACCGAGCTATTCAGAGTGAAGAATGCAGTCGTAAGAGGAAATGATCAGTACGCATGGTTGCAGCTATTGCGAGTGAGCATTATCCCGGGAAACTGGAGACTCCAACTCCTAGAGAGATAATGTCACTTGTGAATAGTGTAGTTGGTGTGGAGGTATCATACTCCACGGCTTTGAGAGGGAAGAATAGAGCAATTGCTGATGTTTTTGGTAGTCCGGAAGATAAATACAGGGTGTTGTACCGTTATTTGTACATGTTAGAGGAGCTGAATGAGGGTACGAAAACAGCTGTAGAAGTGGATATAGTGGGGAAATTCAAGTATTTATTCGTAGCTTTGGGTGTTTCCATAGAAGGGTTTAAATACATGAGGAAAGTAATTATGGTGGATGCTACTTTTCTGAAGACCGTATTTGGTGGTGTACTTGTTTTCGCCGTAGCTCAGGATCCAAATCATCACATTTATCCCATAGCTTTTGGTGTACAATGCAAGTTGGCTCTGGTTTTTTGAGAAACTGAAAACTGTTGTCGAGGACTCTTCGGAGTTGGTATTTGTGAGTGATAGAAATGGGAGCCTCATCAACGCTGTAGCGAACGTGTATCCATCAGCTCATCATGGATTTTGCTTATGGCATTTGGCGCAAAATGTTAAACAAAATGCTCCAAAAACATACAGGGGAGATGTCGCCGAAGAATTCCAACTGGTTGGTAAGGCTCATACGGTGGCTGACTTCATTGAGCTTTATGCGGAGTTTAAGGCGAGATATGAAGCTGCGGCAAAGTATGTGGAGAAGACAACGGTCCCACAAAAGTGGGCAAGATGTTATTCTCCAGTTGCTAGATACAACCTCGACACAAGCAATTCTGTGGAATCTCTAAACAAAACCTTTAGGGAAGCAAGGAGGTACTGCCTCATACCCATGCTTGATACAATAGTTCGGAAGTTTTCGGATTGGTTCAACGAGCATAGGAACGAGTCTGTGGGAGCACCGAGTAATAATAAACTGGTTCCTTTGGTTGAGAACTTATTACACGTAAATTGGCCTATAACAGAGAAATTAGATGTGCGAGAGATAAACGGTTGTCTACTTGAATACGAAGTCATCGGAGAGGACCGAAAGCCTTATTTGGTGGACTTGAGCAGTAAAAGTTGTGCTTGCAGGTTCTTCGATATCCATAGGTACCCTTGTCTTCACACGTTAGCCGCTTTTATTTATTTCCAGAAGCATGGGAGTCGCCGAGATATCCGCATGGAATATTACGACTTGTATTCAAAGTACTATTCCACAGACTCATGGATATTGGCGTATAGCAAATCGATATACCCTATGCCGGAAATGTCTTCGTGGAATGTACCGGATTACATCAAGGAGAAGGAGATCATACCTCCGGATCGCATCACGAAAAAGGGTCGTCGAAAAGAAAACAGATTTCCATCAGCGGGGGAAAGGCGGCGAAGGGTAAGGACGAAGAAGGGAAGGACGCAAAACAAATTCAAGCGTGGAAGGGGACTAGGAGAGTTGCTTTTTGGAGAAAACTTCGAGTGCGGAGTTTGTGTAACTCGTGTTTGTTGATTTTTGGAGTAGTTTGAGAAAACTTGGAGTTCACTTTTAAACATTTGTATTCTTAATGTAATACAATTCGACTTGTGTTTGGGTTTTCTAATTGTTTTCTGGATGATGGTGGGATATTTGCGAAACAAACATAATAATTAACAAAAAAAAACTGATTTTGGAGATGGATTAGTTTTTAGTGTTAGAATTACAAATTATATGGCAAACAAACATAAGAATTAACAAAAAAAACTGATTTTGGAGATGGATTAGTTTTTAGTGTTAGAATTACAAATTATAATTATAGTGTTAGAATTACAAATTATATGGCAAACAAACATAATAATTAACAAAAAAACTGAATTTCGAGATGGATTAGTTTTTAGTGTTAGAATTACAAATTATATGGCAAACAAACATAATAATTAACAAAAAAAACAAACTGAATTTCGAGATGGGTTAGTTTTTAGTGTTAGAATTACAAATTATATGGCAAACAAACATAATAATTAACAAAAAAAAAAACTGAATTTAGAGATGGACTGGTTTTTAGTGTTAGAATTACAAATTATATGGCAAACAAACATAATAATTAACAAAAAAAAAAACTGATTTTCGAGATAAATTAGTTTTTAGTGTTAGAATTACAAATTATATGGCAAACAAACATAATAATTAACCCAAAAAACTGAATTTCGAGATGGATTAGTTTTTAGTGTTAGAATTACAAATTATATGGCAAACAAACATAATAATTAACCAAAACTACTTTTTTCAAAGAAACTACAACTTACAACTTATTTCAAGGTGACTTCCTTATACTTTAACAAACTCTTTCATAAGGAGAAGCAACTTCTGAAGTGAAAAGTTCGAGAATATCGTTTTCAAAAATATTATTGCATAGGACTATGATATTCACATGGAAAACCATGTACTTGAACTGTAATACTAGAAATTATAAGTTCTAGGTGGTGTAATATTAGGATAAGATGTTCACATTTCTGGGTCCAAAAATGCTAAATTCTGTATAACTAGGAACTTGGTATTACTATGTGTAGTTGTTAGGCGGGAAATTTTTTTTTCCGGGGAAGTGTGTAAATTTTGGGAGAGAAATTGTGAAATTTGGGTCGCAATTCCCTCTCAGGCCAAAAAAGAAAAAAATTCTGGGTGTTTCCAACACATTTCCACATTTCCCCTTCCCTTTCTTTTTCATCGATCATCTCTCTTTCATCCATCTCTCTCTCTCATTCGAACCTCCCACTTTCTCTCTCTGCACAAAATCTCTCATCTATCTTTCTCTCTCTTCAGAAAATCTTACTTCCCTCATTCATCTCTCTTTCATCTCTCAAATGGAGAAGGGTAAGGGAAAAATGAGCTACGAGGCCATAAGGAAGGAGGTGGAAGAGTCTGAAAACACGCAGCACGAGGACTTCTTCGAATACGATTCAGAGGAGGAAGGGGAGACGAATTTCGAGGAAACACGAAAGGCGCTTAGGCACAATGAGATGGCTTCTTACGCTGCCGACGCCCAATTTGGGATTCCCACCAGATGCCCATGCGGTGGATGGATGAAGGAAGAAGTATGCAAGGCTCCTAAAAGTAAGCACGATTTCGATACCAGCCCAGGCCATAGATACTAGACATGCCCCAAATTTCAGGTAAAATATCTGGAACTTCGGTTTTGGGTCTTTTTTTTTTGGATTATCTCCAATTTCAGATCTGCTCTTTTTGTAGGATAATGGACTCCACTTTCGTCAGTTATGGGTTTTCGGAGTAGAAGGAGAGGTCCGCCACATTGGAAATACAGTTCAAGTGCTGAAAAAACAGATTGAAGACATGATAAAGCAGCTTCAGAACCAAGCTGAAGAGATAGCCCAGCTGAAAATCGGTCAACAGTTTCCTTAGGGAAAATGTAATGGGTTTCATTTCAAGTTGCTTTATTGAAGACTTTTAATCCACAATATTCTCCTTCAATCTCATCCACTGTCCAGTAAGTGGTGTTACGGTTTTACCCTTAATGAATGTTGACCTCACCCCACCCAGAGTTTGACTTCTCCGCCCACCCGACCCCAATTCGCCCGCCCCTACTTGACCCGACCCAAGTTTGAGTCCCGAAAATCTCTCTCTTCGTTCTCTTTCCTCCTCTCGCCGCTCTTCTTGTCGTCTCTTTCTCCTCTCTTTTCGGAGCTCCTGACGAGCTCCGGCGACATCCGTTCGACGGCGGACGAGCTCCGGCGACCATCATTCGACGTTCGTTCAGCTAAAAATTGAGGTACGTGTTCTGTTAAGTAGTTGTTTTCTGAGATTTGAAATTGTAATGATGCACCCGCATTGGTGTATAACGAATTTATCTGGCTTGAATATGACTCCATATTGACTATCCCCTACGAATGGGAGCGACCACTACAGCGGCTGAAGGAATCGTTAGGGATTGAAAATTATTTTGCAATGTCGAGTAGATCTGGGGATGGTTGAGAAAATAGTATAACTAATAATACTAGAAAAACTGGAGACGATGTATAGATGGTAATACTATGGTATAACTGGGAAGCGAAAAACTGTATTGATTGAGATTTTGTGGCATTTGTTTGGGCAGGTTAGGATGGCCAACAATGTGAACATACATTATCAATGCGAAGGACGCATCAATGGTCTAGTGTTCAAGACATCAGTTGAGGAGATAACAATACCAATGATAGAAGCCAGGTTATACAAGAAGCTTGGGTTAGATGAAAGGAAGATTAGATTGGAATTGAGTTACATTGCTAGATTGGGTGGATGTGAGGTAACGTCGCATATTTGTGATGATGAGGATCTCTTGGTATATCTAACGCATTTTGATAGTGAGAACCATATATGTGTTTTGCTTGTGGAGTTTCTTAGTATACCGGAACCGCCCGTGCTACAATCGAGGGCTGGAACAAGCTCTTATGGTAAGAATTATGAGCGTGTTGATGAAGAAAGCGTAGAAATAAGACCCAAAGCAATAACGGTGCATGTTGACAACGGAGGTGGAAATGAAGTAGAAGAACAGGATGATGATTCTTCTTATGATTCTGACAGTGATTCTGACAGTGATTTTGATGATGATGTAGATGATGGTGGGGGTAACGGTGTGGAAGCATCAGATAGAGGTGATTATTATCTTGAGCCAGCAACTGTAGTTGAATCTAATCAGAGTATACAAGACTGGGAAGACGGTTTGGATTTGAGAATTGATGAAGAATTTCCTAGTAAGGATGATGTTGTCGATGTGGTTCATAGAGGCGCATTTGTGAAGTCATTCGGGTATGTGATTAAAAATTCTGATAAAAAGAGATGGGTGGTAAAATGCACGCAAACAACTTGTCTGTGGCATATTCGAGCAGTAAAAATCCCAAACTCGGATGCTTTATCGATCAGAACTTACAAGAATATGCACACATGTAACCGAGCTATTCAGAGTGAAGAATGCAGTCGTAAGAGGAAATGATCAGTACGCATGGTTGCAGCTATTGCGAGTGAGCATTATCCCGGGAAACTGGAGACTCCAACTCCTAGAGAGATAATGTCACTTGTGAATAGTGTAGTTGGTGTGGAGGTATCATACTCCACGGCTTTGAGAGGGAAGAATAGAGCAATTGCTGATGTTTTTGGTAGTCCGGAAGATAAATACAGGGTGTTGTACCGTTATTTGTACATGTTAGAGGAGCTGAATGAGGGTACGAAAACAGCTGTAGAAGTGGATATAGTGGGGAAATTCAAGTATTTATTCGTAGCTTTGGGTGTTTCCATAGAAGGGTTTAAATACATGAGGAAAGTAATTATGGTGGATGCTACTTTTCTGAAGACCGTATTTGGTGGTGTACTTGTTTTCGCCGTAGCTCAGGATCCAAATCATCACATTTATCCCATAGCTTTTGGTGTACAATGCAAGTTGGCTCTGGTTTTTTGAGAAACTGAAAACTGTTGTCGAGGACTCTT
The DNA here is from genome assembly GCA_010577795.1 of Isatis tinctoria. Lineage (NCBI taxonomy): Eukaryota > Viridiplantae > Streptophyta > Magnoliopsida > Brassicales > Brassicaceae > Isatis > Isatis tinctoria. The sequence continues at coordinate 31,562,253 of CM021249.1, read as the reverse complement.
CGGAGTTGGTATTTGTGAGTGATAGAAATGGGAGCCTCATCAACGCTGTAGCGAACGTGTATCCATCAGCTCATCATGGATTTTGCTTATGGCATTTGGCGCAAAATGTTAAACAAAATGCTCCAAAAACATACAGGGGAGATGTCGCCGAAGAATTCCAACTGGTTGGTAAGGCTCATACGGTGGCTGACTTCATTGAGCTTTATGCGGAGTTTAAGGCGAGATATGAAGCTGCGGCAAAGTATGTGGAGAAGACAACGGTCCCACAAAAGTGGGCAAGATGTTATTCTCCAGTTGCTAGATACAACCTCGACACAAGCAATTCTGTGGAATCTCTAAACAAAACCTTTAGGGAAGCAAGGAGGTACTGCCTCATACCCATGCTTGATACAATAGTTCGGAAGTTTTCGGATTGGTTCAACGAGCATAGGAACGAGTCTGTGGGAGCACCGAGTAATAATAAACTGGTTCCTTTGGTTGAGAACTTATTACACGTAAATTGGCCTATAACAGAGAAATTAGATGTGCGAGAGATAAACGGTTGTCTACTTGAATACGAAGTCATCGGAGAGGACCGAAAGCCTTATTTGGTGGACTTGAGCAGTAAAAGTTGTGCTTGCAGGTTCTTCGATATCCATAGGTACCCTTGTCTTCACACGTTAGCCGCTTTTATTTATTTCCAGAAGCATGGGAGTCGCCGAGATATCCGCATGAAATATTACGACTTGTATTCAAAGTACTATTCCACAGACTCATGGATATTGGCGTATAGCAAATCGATATACCCTATGCCGGAAATGTCTTCGTGGAATGTACCGGATTACATCAAGGAGAAGGAGATCATACCTCCGGATCGCATCACGAAAAAGGGTCGTCGAAAAGAAAACAGATTTCCATCAGCGGGGGAAAGGCGGCGAAGGGTAAGGACGAAGAAGGGAAGGACGCAAAACAAATTCAAGCGTGGAAGGGGACTAGGAGAGTTGCTTTTTGGAGAAAACTTCGAGTGCGGAGTTTGTGTAACTCGTGTTTGTTGATTTTTGGAGTAGTTTGAGAAAACTTGGAGTTCACTTTTAAACATTTGTATTCTTAATGTAATACAATTCGACTTGTGTTTGGGTTTTCTAATTGTTTTCTGGATGATGGTGGGATATTTGCGAAACAAACATAATAATTAACAAAAAAAAAACTGATTTTGGAGATGGATTAGTTTTTAGTGTTAGAATTACAAATTATATGGCAAACAAACATAAGAATTAACAAAAAAAACTGATTTTGGAGATGGATTAGTTTTTAGTGTTAGAATTACAAATTATAATTATAGTGTTAGAATTACAAATTATATGGCAAACAAACATAATAATTAACAAAAAAACTGAATTTCGAGATGGATTAGTTTTTAGTGTTAGAATTACAAATTATATGGCAAACAAACATAATAATTAACAAAAAAAACAAACTGAATTTCGAGATGGGTTAGTTTTTAGTGTTAGAATTACAAATTATATGGCAAACAAACATAATAATTAACAAAAAAAAAACTGAATTTAGAGATGGACTGGTTTTTAGTGTTAGAATTACAAATTATATGGCAAACAAACATAATAATTAACAAAAAAAAAACTGATTTTCGAGATAAATTAGTTTTTAGTGTTAGAATTACAAATTATATGGCAAACAAACATAATAATTAACCCAAAAAACTGAATTTCGAGATGGATTAGTTTTTAGTGTTAGAATTACAAATTATATGGCAAACAAACATAATAATTAACCAAAACTACTTTTTTCAAAGAAACTACAACTTACAACTTATTTCAAGGTGACTTCCTTATACTTTAACAAACTCTTTCATAAGGAGAAGCAACTTCTGAAGTGAAAAGTTCGAGAATATCGTTTTCAAAAATATTATTGCATAGGACTATGATATTCACATGGAAAACCATGTACTTGAACTGTAATACTAGAAATTATAAGTTCTAGGTGGTGTAATATTAGGATAAGATGTTCACATTTCTGGGTCCAAAAATGCTAAATTCTGTATAACTAGGAACTTGGTATTACTATGTGTAGTTGTTAGGCGGGAAATTTTTTTTTCCGGGGAAGTGTGTAAATTTTGGGAGAGAAATTGTGAAATTTGGGTCGCAATTCCCTCTCAGGCCAAAAAAGAAAAAAATTCTGGGTGTTTCCAACACATTTCCACATTTCCCCTTCCCTTTCTTTTTCATCGATCATCTCTCTTTCATCCATCTCTCTCTCTCATTCGAACCTCCCACTTTCTCTCTCTGCACAAAATCTCTCATCTATCTTTCTCTCTCTTCAGAAAATCTTACTTCCCTCATTCATCTCTCTTTCATCTCTCAAATGGAGAAGGGTAAGGGAAAAATGAGCTACGAGGCCATAAGGAAGGAGGTGGAAGAGTCTGAAAACACGCAGCACGAGGACTTCTTCGAATACGATTCAGAGGAGGAAGGGGAGACGAATTTCGAGGAAACACGAAAGGCGCTTAGGCACAATGAGATGGCTTCTTACGCTGCCGACGCCCAATTTGGGATTCCCACCAGATGCCCATGCGGTGGATGGATGAAGGAAGAAGTATGCAAGGCTCCTAAAAGTAAGCACGATTTCGATACCAGCCCAGGCCATAGATACTAGACATGCCCCAAATTTCAGGTAAAATATCTGGAACTTCGGTTTTGGGTCTTTTTTTTTTGGATTATCTCCAATTTCAGATCTGCTCTTTTTGTAGGATAATGGACTCCACTTTCGTCAGTTATGGGTTTTCGGAGTAGAAGGAGAGGTCCGCCACATTGGAAATACAGTTCAAGTGCTGAAAAAACAGATTGAAGACATGATAAAGCAGCTTCAGAACCAAGCTGAAGAGATAGCCCAGCTGAAAATCGGTCAACAGTTTCCTTAGGGAAAATGTAATGGGTTTCATTTCAAGTTGCTTTATTGAAGACTTTTAATGTCGTATTTTGCATTTTCCTTTCATGAACTTCTCGGTTTCAATTGTTGTTGAACGAACTAATTGCATGGTTGAATGTTATTTAGTAAGTATCACTAGTAAGTATCTCTAATGTTTCTAATGTTACTTCGTTTTACCTAGTTTTCCTAATGTTACTTCGTTATACAAGCACTTAGTATTTCTAATGTTACTTCGTTATACAAGCACTTAGTATTTCTAATGTTACTTTGTTTTACCTAGTATTCCTAATGTTACTTCGTTATACTATCACTTAATATTTCTAAGGTTCCAAAATAAAACCGAAAACCAAAGTACAACCAGTTCCAAAATAAAACCAAAAAACCAAAGTTCTAGCAGATCCCGACCCCGTAGCCATCCTGGCTTTCACAAATTCTTCAAGAGGCTTCATCCTTCGACCATGTTCTTCAACACACCCAACTGCTCTGTCATGTTGTCCATGGCGGCGACAACATCCTTCAGAAACATTCTCTTACCTCGGTTTTTTGGCCTTCCTCCTTCCTCGACATTAATTCGTCGGCCATTCACATCTTCCTCCTTCATGTCTTCAAACACCACAGTGAAACCAGCATCTATACGGTTTTCCTAGCTTTCAACAATAGGATCGCGCACATCTTCATCATCCTCTGGGTCTAATATTAATTCCACCCTCGCCTTCACCTCATCCAAAGCGAACAACACATTCTCAATGTCCTGTGAAGTCAAACACAGTTTAACATAAAATATTACCAAGTTTCCAAATAATTTCAAATCACCATTAACTACTAACCTGGCTGTTAGATCTGAGTTTCTCATAAACAGTGTCAAGTGGCCAACCTCTCAACGAGCATTTCTTCCACTTTGACCTGCACATCCTTGGGCAATCCTCCTCAGGACTTTCCACATCTTCTCGCAATGCCTCTTTCAGTTGCAGAATGACCTGTGTTGGCAATATCTACAAAACACACACATATGATTACACCTATATGAAAAGGAAAATAATGCGAAGGAAAATAATCTCTTACCTCCAAAGAGATGCAAAAACCACGCAACGAGCATGCCTCGCCCAACCCATTCTCAACCAAATGATTCATTACATCTGAGATAGACTCTATCATGCGATCGAAAGATAATCTTCCCCAAGGAAATGTCTTACACTTCTCAAGATCACCGGCGTATTTTAAAAATACATTGAGCACGGCTGTTCCATCAGCTCCAGTTTTTTTGGGAGCGTAGATGATGCTGCTCAAGAAGTACAGCACCATCATCTTAAGCCTTTCTCCACTATCATCCGCCTCCATCTCCTCAAGCTTCTTCTTCACATCCTCCCGTAAAACCTTCTTCTGATCAGGAAAATACTTCTTCTTCATGTAATACTTCTCTTTTTTTTTCCAGTCCATCGGGTAGTTGAAGCAGTTCAGTCCTGAGATTAACGCATGCTCCTGCAACCCATACCGGATGGGAACCCCATTCACCACAAACCACACCTCTTTCTTCCTCTCGATCTTGGCAGTATGCATCAACATCATTCATAGCGGTTGAACCATATGATTTGAAATGGGCATGTGCATAATGTATCTGAACTGTGGATGATTCTCGAACCATTCTCTTTCCATATCACTCATCTTCAATTTCTCAAATGTCTGCACAACTTCTTCCAAGAAACACCTTGTGGGTAGTTTAATGCTCTTGCAATATACATCCGGCTTCAAGAACAACACTGGTCGCATCGTACCCTGGAACACAAGATAACAGACTATTACATTTTTTGTTATACACAGTTTTCTTAGTTTTACACCCACTCTATTAGTATTACCAAATAATACTTCTAATTTCCCGCATTTTTTTGAATCCCAGCATATTTCCTAATTATTAAATTATTACATCCAAGTATTTTCCCGCAATTATTCTACTATTACCTAGTTAACCTAGTTTCTCAATTTCCGGAAATTGAGACATTGCAAATTCCGATCATAATTCCAACAAAAAACATGTGAGAAGGGATTAGCTTACGTTACTCGGTGGGGACTCGGCCTCGCTTTCAGAGGCTTCGGCCTCGGCTTCTTCATCTTCTTCTTTTTCTTCGGCGGCATCAGTTTCTTCTTCGTCTTCGTAGGAGGTATCGTCTTCTTCTTCCTCTTCTTCTTGCTCAGCCTCCGTCTACTCCGACTCCATCTGCATAGCCTCTGTCTGCTCACACTCCATGGGAACAGCCTCCGCCTGCTCAAGCTCCGTCGGAACAGCCTCCGCCTGCTCAGGCTCCGTCGGGATGGCCTCCGTCTGCTCAGCCTCCGTCTGCTCAGGCTCCGTCGGGACAGCCTCTGTCTGCTCCGCCTCGGTATGGACAGCCTCCGTCTGCTCCGCCTCGGTCTGGACAGCCTCCGTCTGGTCCGCCTCAGTCTGGACAGCCTCCGTCTTTTCCGCCTCGGTCGGGTCAGCTTCTGTTGGCTCGGCGTCTGTCGGGATAACCTCCGTTGTCGGTTCCGTTTCTTCTTCATTCGATTTAGTCTTCATCTTCTTTGCCGGCTTCTCACTCGGGGTCGGGTTCTCCTTCCGCATTTTCCTCGTCCTTGGTGCCATCTTCCTTGCCGTGAAACAGTCGCTCCGTCGCTGTTAGGTTAGGGTTTTGGGAGGTGGTTTCGGATCCCAGTGCTTTCGTGAGAGAGAGGAGTCGTTTCATATTCTAAGGAGAGAAGAGAGTGGGGAAAATTGGGGAGAGTGGGATCCCGAAATTGAAGAATTTTCCCCAGATATTTTGGGTCTGACCCAAAAAATGAAAGGCCCAATCGAAGTGCATAGTAAACTCGTAAATCTCAGAGTTTTTACCTGGTTTTATAGTCATTTCCATTCTTTTTGATTTAAAAGAAATTGTTTTTAGATAATAGGTTTATAATGAGAGCATCTGAGATAATTCCGGCCATTTGAGGAGTATCTCAGCCATTCTCCCTTTGTTGTAATGCACTCTTTCCAAAGATATTCTGCTACTACGGCCATATCATAGCGCATTTTGAATATTCAATGCACTCCTTGCATGTTGGAGATTGTTGTCCAACGAAGCAGAATCACGAGTAAAATGGCTAAGAATGAAAGACAATGGCTTTTGGAAGTAATTAAGGACGGAGTAGAACTCATCCCACTCTCCAAAAGATGAAGGGAGCACGACTACGACCGGTGAGGAAGGAAAAACAACTACACGTCGGCAACTTATTAGCCAATGACCAGACGACCACATATCAAAGTACTCCATATGTGCTTGTGGGAACAAATGGAAGCAGTCATCATTACCTAAATTTCTATCTAACTGGCATTGGATCTATATATTATCACGCCAACCAGTTGTTTCTTGAGCTAGCTCTAGACCTCTCGTATCTTAAAGTTTAAATCATGTTTCAAAAGTTCCAGAATGTATATTCATGTCGAAGCGAACATCCAACCTTCTCGTCCTTGTTCATAAGCTTGTTAATGTCACCAACTAGTATCCATACTTCATCTCCTGTAACACCAATAGTGGTTGGTGGTTACATACTTGTTGTCTTCTCACATGTACAGACACAAGAGAGAAAGAAAATTTGAGAATCCATTGTTAACTTCAAATGAATGATTCTCTTGCGCAAGGGAGACTCTTAGACCATCTCCATCGGTGGTACGAGGAGAAGGTTTCCAAAAGATGATATTAATAAAAAAAATATAAAGTTGGAGAGAAAGTGTGATACTCTGTCTCATTAGAATTTCTTAGATATCATTTCCCTCATGTACTGATTTGTGATTGGTTACATGCTTTAAAACATTTTTTATTTAATTAAATAGTTAAAGTATATTAAAATATTAGTTCTATGTGGTTCAGAGACTTAATTTAGATATTCAACCGATGGAAATGTTCTTATTCGCCTTTAATTAGATGTCTTGAGATACTTGCTCATGGGGCTCTATCACAGTCCACTTTCGGTTTTTGCAGAGTATATACTAATCTTTAAGGATTGATAGCTCTTCTTGACGAAGGTACAAATATTTTTTGTGTGCGAGTCGGCAACCGTAAAAACACTTGGTAGATATTTTCTCAGTCATATTCAGTTATCACTGTTCTTTTTTCTTTTTTTTTGAACTGATCAATTATCACTGTTTCTAAATAAATAAATAAAAGAAGTTTCCTGGTGTTTATGGCCAGTTTATCAATGTAATAGGTGATTATATCACAGATATAACCCGTGGTTTGAGAGACTATGGGTCATACAAAATTTTCTTACACCGTACCAGTCGGTTTGGCAAGGGTGTATATCATCTGCACATATTAAAACAACTATATAATTTTGTATTTATTTGATTAGGCTATAAAAACTTATATATATACAGAGCCAAGCCTATATAAAATTGTTAGAAATTTTCGCCTACGTCTAACTTTTTGTGCTCTTAGTTTTTGTTCTGAATATTGCATATTTTTTGCTTATTTTTTATTTTATTTTTTTGCTTACGTTTAGATTTACAAAATAAAGGGTTTGAGAGATTACTTCAACTTCTTTATTGCAATTTGATATAATTTGTATTGTACAAGTTTAAAATTTGTTTTCTTATATGTATGTAATGCCTCCAAAATTAATTGTCCATAGCTAAAAACTAAATAAATAAAAAAAGGAATGAAAATTTGATATCTAGAGGACAAATGTTTGTGTGTAAGTTATCTTTAAAATATAATTGTTGTCCAGAAAAAATGTCTCTAAAATTAATCATGTAACTCAATAAGAAGTCAAGGCGGGCTTTAAAGCACTTCAAATGAGATTTAGTGTAATTTTATTAATGAGTGATGTAATTTTATTTTTCTAACTAAAATTTGATTATATAATCAGTTTATACTAAAATATTAATATTTATTTATTTTAAAAAAATTCTAAAGGATGGAAATGCTCTTATAAATGACACAAGATCCAAAATTGCTTTGGGCCGGCGTTCGTCATTATTATTTGTAACTGAATTTAAATGTCTTTGTGATTTTCAAATAATTTAAAAATGAGAACAAAGAAAAATACCTGAAGTTTGTGGTTTTTGAGAAGTGAATGCCGTAATGCCGGTTGATCTTCTCGGTTGATACAGTCAATAGTGTCACCGTCCGGGTTCTTAAAACAGAGAGCCACTACCCATAAGGACAGCAGGGCCGGCGAAGAGCCGTGTCTATATAAAAGTTTTAAAAACTTTCGTTTATGCCTAACCTTTTTTTCTTAGTTTTTGTTATGAATATTGCTTATTTTTTGCTTATTTTTTATCACAACAATGTTGCTTATGTTTAAGTTTACAAAATAAAAGGTTTAAGAGATTACTTCAACTTTTTAACTGCAATTTGATACCATTTGTATTGTACAAGTTTAAAAGTTGTTTTCCTATATGTATATGCAAAGCCAGCAAAATTACTTGTTCATAGCTAAAAACTAAATATATAAATAAAGTAAATGAAAATTTGATATAAGATATTAAACAACTTAATAATATAATAGAGAAAGTTATCCACATATTTTGTAAATTTTCTTTTATGGAATTTTTATTTTATAAAATCGTTTATGGCATCCACAAATGTTGATATGGTTATGTGAAACAACAATAAATATGTTATTTGAACTATTTTTTTTAAGACCATCTGAGTTTTAGGTATTAAACTCATAACTTTCTCTAGTATTTGGAGTCAGCTTTTCCATTTTAAAAAAAAAAAATCAGATTTGCAAAGGTGATTTGAACCCATAACACAAAAGAACCAATTAAAAGAACTGTACTATTTAACTACTTTCTTAGAGTTCCAAGTCCTAGACCCGTAATCTGTTTCATTATCCAAAATCAATATTTCCACCTAAAGAATATCTTTCGTACCAGGTGAGATCTGAACTGGAAGTACAAAAAACCAACTTTTTTATATTCCCACTATCTTTAAACTATTTGAAAGACCTTATTCACGCTATCTCAAATGGTGGTATGTGATAGAGTTTAGCGTATCTCATGAATTAACAAATAATAATAGATAAAAGAAGAGAGAGATGAGAGAGATGAGAGAGTTGAGAGAAATGGTTTTCATTTTAGATTTCATATATAAGAACTTTACTAAATACCCACTTTATATGTGTATTCTTTTTATGACTGGTCAAATTTTAAAAAATAAAATAAAATTTAATTACAAAATTAAATTATAATAGAATATTCATTTTAATATCTTCAGATGCTTTCTTTCAGTATATAATCGCTGGACATGTTCTTACCACCACCAGTCACCACCATGATTGAAATATATCTGAAAAATCTAGAATCAAAATGAAATTGAAGTTCGCTTAGTGTGAGATACTAAATACTAAATAGTACTAATTAGCTCCCCAGTCCAATTTCATCCCCTCTTTAACAATTATCTTACGTATTACGTTCACTTTGTTAACATGTCATGCTCTTTCTTTCTGCTGAGGGAGTTCGAAATAATATGTCGGTTTAAACTATCCTGTGGTCCTGGCATCGTTGGGAAAAAAAAATGATATTTCCTTGAGAACAAATGTATTACTTATTGTGTTTATGAAAAGGTAAACCCGTTCTTTTGGAGTACGGTCAATGATTTGCGTTACTGTAATCGTCTAACAGACAATTACGTTCACATCCTAGTGTCATGTTTGCGATATGTCAATAATCTAGATTCGTTTGTTTGTTATATGCGGAATCATCCTATTCCAAGTTGCATGGTCTTAGAATTCAACTATATATATAGTAAGAATTATATAAACTAAATTGTGTTATGCGCGCACTGGTAAAGATGATTTTGGTTCTAATCACAAAGTTGGCATCAGGATTTTTTTGTACAAACGTGTTCTAAAGACTTATTCAGATGATGATTGTTTTAAAATAGAAGGGTTTCTCTATAGTAATTAAAATAGAAGACTTAGAAATTGTTCCTAAGAAAATTAACACACACTAAGTTTGGTCTTTTTTGAATATTGTTTTCCACGTACGTTTTGGTATTTTTTTCAGTTTTTAATTGAGTGAAAATATGTTTTTAGAATTTTTGGATCATTTATCGAATGTTTATAGATTGTTTTAAAAAAAAATTATGTGGACAGCAAAAAATAGGTAATTGAAGATACATGATATCATAGAGAAACGTGACAGGTTCGGCATTTACCAAAGAATTTTTCGCACATTTGTGTTAAGAAAAAAAAAGTAGGGTAGTGACATTAGTGTAAAGTCTGATAATTTTTTAGTTCTTTATCGAATTTTGCGGGAAAAAAAAAAACAAACAATCGGAGAAATTATTGTTCATACAGAAACGTTAGACGTCAAATTTGACGTTTGATGATGAATTTGTGCCAAATGATGTACTATGTACGTTCTCTAGTTTTTTTTTTTTTTTTTCAACGTTAGTACAAATCCTGTTTGGAAGGAATATAGATTCCTTCTGGATGGATCACAGGTCTGTCTGTGATAAAAGGAGACTTTACATACAACTGGAACTTCCCTCCTCTCTAACCCAAAAAACAAAAGTCTCACATTCCTTTTTGTGCGATTTGCATGAAAATGTGCGGCTGGGATTAATTCTGTCGTCGTCGGGTTGACTTAAGTGGAACCACTAATATAATCAGTAGAGTAAATATCTATGCTTCCATTTGGACCGCGCAGTATCAAAATGTCAGATATATAAGACCTATACAAATATTTACATAAATTATTGCAGAAGAAAACAAAACTATGGTCATCAACGTCGACATAAGACGATCCTGATTGACGAATTAGAGAATACGATCCTTTAATATTGTAGAGATATGGACTAGTAAGCTTGAGATATATGGCCAATTACTTATTTCATATATAAATAAAAAAAATCTCATTTTCTTTTTATTAACTTCGGGGTATCCCGAGCTTAGCTCAGACTAATCTCCAAAAGGGCACGTGATCCACGGATAGGTTCCCCCACCGGGTTTGCAAATGGGCCGTAAGCAAGGGCCCATACCTGTGTAGTGTCCAGAAGAGGTAAGTTTGTTTCCAAGGGCGCTTGAACTCGGGTTTGGGAGTTGCATCATTCACCCTTGCTCCTCAAACCGCTTGGACTACCTCATCCGGACAAAAGAGACTCATTTTGGTCGACAACAAACACGTCTTTGAGTTGTAAATCAAAGATATGCGTCGAAACAACGACCAAAATCCGAGCACGTAATATTTGGACTTTAGTGTAAAATAGTCATGCAAGTTGAAGTTGAAATAACTAGAAACTTGAGAAACAAGATGATGTCTTTTTTTTTTTCTTCTCTTTTTATTGGTGTAACAAGATGATGTGTAACTTGAAACGTAATGGACATTTTATCTTTGATACAATTTTTAAAACCATTTCTTCAAACTTGTTTAATTAATTAGATTTATACAACGCTGGCTCATCGATTCATCACATACCACTGTCTAGGTGTTGAATATTTTAAATTTGATTGACATTCAATATGTGCATTGCACGACGTGCATTATACAATATGCATCATATAGTATGTAAGATGTGACAGATATACAGGATAGGCAATTTTTTAAAAAAAATATACAGGATAGGTATTGCACAGTGTATATTATATAATATAGATTACAAAGTATTCACACAACAGAATGTAAAAATGTGCAAGTTTTCTATATAGATTAAATTTGTATAAATTTTGTTATAATTAAAAAAAGAAACATTATTTAAAAATAAAGAAAAGATATTATAAATAATTATAAATAATTTTATTAGTTAGAAAATGATTAGACACTGTTACCTTTAATGAAATTATATATTTTCATTAAATTATAATATTAAATACTGTAAATAATAAGTAAAAAAATGTTATTTATATAGTCATTCTGAAAATTAATAGAATAAATGTATCATATTTTACTAATGTAATTCAGTCCCTATAGGCTTTAACAGATAAGATGTAATACAGCCATGGAAGGAGTACCGTGCTAAGGTCTCCCAAATACAAAACTTGTGGCTTCCTTTCTCAAATGTCGACTGGGAAGCGAACTGTCCCACTACGTACGCAAAGATGGCCTTCATGATATTGTATGTTAATTTGGAGACAATGCCATATCATGATCGTCAAAACATCGCCAATGTTGTCTTTGAAGCAACGGGGTTATGTAACCTTCAATATTGAAGACTGCGAAGCAAAGTTTTGGATCATGACCATGGGAAATTTCAATCGATTCCTTTGTATTGAACTAAGTACAGATAGAGCACAACGAATACAGTATTTGTCCAAATGTTGGAACCAGCACTACATTTCTTTCAGTGACCTTTACAGTGAGTTTCATCTGTAAACTCTTTTTTTAAGGACCCTCTTGAAGATATAACGAATATCATTACAAACCAAAAGAAAAAAGAATAAGAATAATATATCATCTTTCATATGCCTCTTTCGATCTCTGGAGTTTCGATAAAGAGAAAACTCAAACCGAAAGATAGCTCTGTTCATTGCCGAGAGAGTGACGATCTCTGCTGCACGGAAGCAGTGCGGCTCAAGTTCCTCCTTAGCCCTGACCCATAACAATATTTAGATCCCAAATGTATCCCTAATCTTAAGCGGATTCACAAACCCATTTGAGTGAATAAGAATCTATCATTTCTACATAATAATACCTCAGCTTAAGCACCATCTGCAATCTCCTCGGTGAACTCTCCAAATATGTTAGGGCAATCATCCCATCTCCTCTCATCTCGTGCTTCCCAATAACCGCCTGCATACTTGTAGCTTTCACTCTCTCCTTGCGGCTCAAACCATCTAGGTCTCCACCCACTTTCTTGAATCTTCCGTGACTGCAGAATCAAAAAAAAACCAATACACAGTTTCTGAAAAGGTTCCTGAAGAGAAACAGTCACGAGAATTAACGTTGAGATACTCAGTATACCATTCTTTGTCGTCTCTCTAGTCGCTGTTTCTCTTCATTTGCCTTCTCATATTCACCCTTCTCCAGGTGCCGTTGATCTGGTCGGAGCCTAGAATCTGTCGGAGGAAGCTTCTCCTTGACCCAACACAAATGAACAATATTACCACAACATCAGATAGCTTATAACAACAAATTCTAAGTCTAGCAGAAACCGAAAGCAGAACGCTGTAATATACCTCCAATCCAGGTGTCAGTTCATTTAGCGTGATCGCGAATGATGTTAAGTTGTATCTAGTGACATTAGGTGGTGGCTTTGTCGATTTCCACAGCAACGAGGCACTTGCTTTGTTAAGCACATCACCAGCAACATAGTGAAGGCTATCATTCCATTTACCAAATACCGTTGCGACTTTTTTCCCAGTTGCATCTTCTACAAAACCATTAACCTATATACGATCATGAAGTTATTTCAGGTATGCCAGACAAATAGATCAAAAACGGTTCATAGTGTGTATCTCTGTGAAAAAATCACCTGGTGGGGATTTCTATCGAGAATCGATTGCTCCTTGAACTTAAGCGTACAAGAATATTGGCGATTCCCACGGATTTGCATTATTCCATGGTGATCACAGTACAGTTTACCAAGTAGGATATTGTATATAGTTGTTGTTACCTAAGAACAAAGATAAGCATAGAGTTATCAATTTCAGGGTGTGAAATAAAATGTGGAAAAAGAAAGGAGATAGTGGTTTAAATTATACACACTTTGCTCCACTGGAAAGTCTCTCCATCATCAAACTCAAGAGTCAAGACTCCAACCGGTTCAAGTTGAATCGATCTCCCCCAAAACTTCGACCTGAGGTTTGTGTCGCCCCAGAACTTCCACCCTTTACCTTGGCAATGGCAGGCGATAACTGTTGGATGGTGGCTGACCTAATATAAGAGCACATTACCCCCACGAATTATATGCCAAACGTCCTAGGAAAAGATTCTCATAATTTCTTTTCTCCATATGTTTCAATTTTTCTCAAATGCGGTTTACAAGTGAAGCGCTGAGTGTCAATAACATGCAAATCAGAGAGCTGCTGGACGAATCACCGTTTTGTATTTTATTGACCATTTATCTTCATCTCAATAAAACTTCAGTTAAAAAAGGAGTATGTGTGAGATTACCTTTTCAGAGAAGAAACGAATTCCCTTTTCAGGAAAGTCGGCTTCATAAGTTTCTCCAAGCAAAGGGTTGAAAGGTTTACAGTGCCGGCCTTCAGTGGAAGCATAACCAGAGACCGCAAAAGCAGCAACATACAGGGCTCTAAGGAGACTGTTTCCCTGAAGATGAAAAACTCTGTTAATCCTACAAGCTGATAGGTCATTTCAAGATAAAAACATAAATATATACGAGGTCTCACATCATGCAAGATTTGAAGGGATGCATTCAAAATCTTAGTACTGGGAAGCATAAGAACAGATTCGAGAAAACGTTTGCATTTCCAGAGTGAAGAAAATTACACAAAACAACAATGAGCAAATTATCCAACAGATTTCAAAGTAGTTTTTAAAATCACTTACGGATTTTCCGTATTCATAAGCCTGGTCCAGGAGATAAGAGTACTCCAAGTCTTCAAAACACTTTTGGAGAGACGATATTGGTTCATTAAAATACACAGGAAGACAAACTCGTGTGAGATCCTTTCCAACGTTGTCCTTAATCATAGACCAGAGACTAACACCTCTCTCTTTCTCTGCTGGATCAGGAAGCCTTGTTCGTCTCTTAAAATGCATGTGCGCAGAACCAATATCAGGTTCGCTAAAACACTCCTTAGTGTCATGGAAGGTTGGCTCATCTTCCTCGGAGATTTCTTCAAACTCTTGTTTATCATCAGATGAAGCACTTGTACTGCATTCTAGAAACTAAACAATGTCAAGCAAAACAACACAGGAAGCTCTTATAAATCCAGTGAAGCTAAGTTGAAATAGCATAAGAAGGGAGCTCTAAGGAAGCAAATAACAGATTATCGTCAGAATTTATTGTTCCATTCTGCTGTTAAAGAGATCCTAGGCAGCTTGTTTGGTGGATATGTAATGACTAGAAGCAGCAGAAATTGTGTGTACCACTTCCACGTCTTGAGCTGGAATACTTATGATTTGGTAATTGGTAGACACTTTCATGGATCCCTGAGGCTTCAGCTTCACGGTTTGCCATCTGTACACAATGAAACTCCCACTTTAAAATAGCCAGCATGGATATAGCCGCCATGGTGAAACAAAATTATCCTAAATAAATCATGAAAAGCAGTGCAAGATCTTTGGCAAGATTCACAAATATCATAACTTGACATCTCAGTTTTTGATACATGATACAGAGTGTACGTTAGGACTTGGCATAGATATATGACGTTCAGACTTCAGAAACCATCAACTCAGTGGCAAACATACTCCGATGAAAGGCGATAAGACAATGATAAACTGATATTCATAAACTCTCTCAATAGCAAGATAAATGACAATTGCAGCTAGTGGTTGGCGCATATGCTCAGGTATTACGGATGCAAATGCACCATATAGGCTGTGCAAGACCAACACTAAACGACTCAACCAAACCCAAACAATCATAAAAGACAAGCAAGTATTCAGCTTTACCTCTAGCTGCTTCAACGCATCAAGTAACTTTGTCCGTTCTTCGTGGAGAAGTTTAATTTGTTCTTGAACTTCGGAGAACTCTGAATCCACGATCTCTTCACACTCTTTTACAAGATTCTCGTTTATTCCCTCTTCACGCAACCGTTTCTTTAGCCTCTCGGTAGATATGGATAAATCCTTTGGTGATACGAAGGAGAAATCCCCACTTACTGACTGAAGAGGTAAGATACCTCTAGTAGATGCTAAAGCTTGTAGCCATGCTGCTCTATCACTTTTTGAATCAGTCCTCAGATGAAGAGTCTTGGTTGCAGTAAATATATAAAATTTTCTGTTATCAGATTTGCTTTCTCGGTAAGATGACACCTGCTGGAAAATAAAAGAATGAAATGATATTCATCTAGTTACAGGCTCTAGCCTTCAAACCAGGAAATTGTATTCCAACTATAAAAGTAAAACAAACTGAGATCAAAAGGACCTGTAAACAATCAACAATCAAATACACACAAGAATCTTATTACCTGTAAAAATAGACTCAAACACTAATGTCTGGATAAGGTTTGAAGTTTTAGCTTATGCAAATACAACTCTGACAAGTTGACAAAGAAAAAAAAAAAGCCTTGAAATACCCAAGAGGTAGTTTGGAATTCACACACAGCCACACTTCATTATTTACTACCGACTAGTCATACCTACCATTCACCAATCATGATGAAACTTTACGGAAAAGGAAAAAAACAAGTAAACCCACATGTCAATGATCCACAGAATGTACCATACACATCGGTTATTGGCCTAAGGATAAGATGGCTAACAAAAACACAAAATCATATATTTCAAACTCAGGCACAAGCCAGTCAAAAAAAAATCAAATGGTAGATCTTTTGTTCTACACTTGTTGCCTTTTCTACAATAGAAACCAAACTGTGGTAATGAGTTAATGGTGTTGAACGAATTGGGGCCCTAAGTCCTGCAATACTCGATTTGTAGTATCACCAACCAAAAAGAGTTTTTGTATTTTCAAACTTTTAAAACTTTTGACACCAGATAAAACCTGTTCTTGTGGCCCACTACAGATAAGCAGCAAACTTTGAAATGCTTTACAGTTTCTCTTAACTATATAATACAGAAGAAAGAAGATAAATGAAATGCATAAAAGACAAACTTCTCCACAAGTACAATGCAAAAGGGCAAAAGAAGAAGAAGAAGACGTTAACGATACTCAGAGAAATCACATTTTTAGAGATTTTAGTCTGTTTCACTAACAAATACGATTGAAACAAAAAAAAAAAATGAAAATGGATAATAAAAATCTCAAGGATTGAATTACGAATGCGTACCTTGAGATGAACAATGCCGATGGTTTTGTGTTGTTTCCGTCGTCCACGGCCACTACAGCTATACATTCTCGAAAGACGATCAGTAGAGATATCTCCGATTAGCCTCACATCGTCGGAAGGAGACAACTGACTCACATTCTCCGGTCGCCGGATCTTGGAGTAAGACAAGATTCCGTCGCGGAGGAGGAACCACCTGGATCTCCACCCTTTCCCGTAATTAGTCCACTTGTAGAGGATCCCAGCCACCGATCTCCCCGACGCCAGATTCTGCCGATCGGATCCACCGTTCTCCGTCGCCGGAAGACTCTTCGATCTAGTCAAAGGCATCGCCGATTGACTCTATTTAACAGAATCGCGACACGAAGCACATTAATCTTCTTAGCTTATTCTTATAGATCGGGAGGTGAAGATCGGAGATAACAGTGTTGATCTGATTGAAAGAAGACGAATTCTCGAAATTCCGATTTTTTTTCTCAGAGATTCATAGAAATCGAGTGAAAGAGAGAGAGAGATTGCGTAAAACTTGAAACAGACTTGACCGGGGACTTTATATAGGAAGTATTTTATATATTATAAATAAATTTTATATATTTCTCCTAACAAAAAAATATTATAAATGGCAGTAATTCGATAACAAAAAATAATAAACTGGACGTAAATTACAAAAATTAGAAATATTCGACAACTGTTGTTATAATTTTATATTAAAAAAAAAACAGATTAAAAACTATATATAGTGCCTTTTAACGAATAAATTTTGTTCTTTCTCGTTTATTTATAAATCATAATAACTCACCGTTTCTACTTGATTTATATACGGTGGGAACTGCAGAGTGTTAAATCTGGTCGGAGCCGGATTTAAACATGCGAAAATAAAAAAAATTGCATGAAACTACCATTAGAAAATTTAAAGAGACTTGATACTGAGGCAAATACGTGAAATGATTAAGATATGGTATGAAAAAAAAACGTAGGCGTTACTCATTAAGAAAGATTTGTCTCAGACTCTTGGATGTGAAAGTTGCAGAAGATTTATACTGTGTGAAAGTTGGTAATGGTATGGTACAACCTCGTCATACTAAATTATATAACAAAGCACATGCGGGTTTATTGATCCAGAAAATCATGTCCACGACTTAGTTGGATTGATTCTAATGACTTATTGCCATCAGTGTCATGAGTAGAATAATTGAATAAGATTGAAGACTTAATCGCATAGCATCATGAAAACAACACTACAAGAAAACAAGTGAATACCGAGGGACAAATTCCTCGGTTTTCCGTCGGAATAACGTTATTCCGACGAAATACCGATGATTCGTTCCGTCGGAAAAATTTCCTCGGAATTTTGTAGTTCCTCGGAATTTCCTCGGAAATTTCCGACGGGATTCCGAGGATTACACATTCCGAGGACATATCGAGGACAAGCAGTCGTCGGAGAGGTCGTCGGAAAAAACCGACGGATAGATTCGTCGGAATAAACCGAGGAATATTCCGAGGTGACAAATAGTCGGAAATTTCGAGGGATGGTTTTCCTCGGAAATTTCCGAGGGACGACGTCCTCGGAAATTCCGAGGGATGATTTCTCGGAAATTCCGAGGCATCGTTTCCTCGGAAATTTCCGAGGGACGATTTCCTCGGAAATTTCCGAGGGAT
Organism: Isatis tinctoria; assembly: GCA_010577795.1. NCBI lineage: Eukaryota > Viridiplantae > Streptophyta > Magnoliopsida > Brassicales > Brassicaceae > Isatis > Isatis tinctoria. The sequence goes on along the minus strand of CM021249.1, from coordinate 31,543,800 downwards.
GATTTCCTCGGAAATTTCCGAGGCATCGTTTCCTCGGAAATTTCCGAGGGATGAGTTCGTCGGAAATTCCGAGGGATGATTTCGTCGGAATTATATAAAATATTATTTTTTAAAAAAATTAATAATTAGATATTTAAAATCGAAAATATGAAATTAAAATCGAAAATTAAAAATTAAAATTTAGAAATTTAATTTCGAAAATAAAATTTAAAATTGAAAGTGGTAAAAAAAAAAAAAACATTCAATGTTTTTGAGCAAAAATAAAAAGCTACGGGTTTGTGTGTTGGGATCTTGCATGGTCGGGAAATCGACGTTCGGGTGCAACCTCCTCATCATTTCCATCATCTGCTCGTTCATCTTCCTCTGTGCCTCGAAGCTCGCCTGTTGTGCCTCGAAGCTCGCCTGTTGATTTGCCATCTGAGTCTCCAACGCAGATATGCGTTGGTCCTTGTCCTGCAACTGACCCATAAGTTCGGACGGATCAACAAAAGGAGGGGCTGCAGAAGAAGACGTAACCGACCGGGACCGACGAGCCAAACCCAACATTCGGCCCTTTCTTTGGAACCGACTGAAAAAAAAATGAATATGTGAATAATAATTAAGATGAAATGAATTTTTTTTAAAAAAAAACGTACCTTTGCAACGATTTCGTTGATCTGCTCCCGAGGCAATTGGGAACCCGTCGAATCTTCGTCTTCGGTTTGCAGCTGAGACGCTGCTTCTTCCACCTGACTGTGGATGAGGTCGACGACACGCCACAACACCATCATCAATCTGGCCGGTCTTCTTGTTCGTATACGCCATCTTCATTAAGCTGAAATCATCAACCGGCTCACCATCATTTGCTTCCACCTTTATATCAATATAAAAATTAGTAGTTAGAAGAAATAATGATAGTTTAAAATTTTTAAAAATTTAAAATAGAATAAAAAGGGACTGAAATTACCATGCGATCCCTCAGAGTGGCTTGGGACTGAGCACCCAAGTTGTGCTTGTAGACGCCCTTCCCTTTACGTTCGCTCTTGCGGTTGGAGGAGTTGGTGGTAGAAGTCGATTTCGTATCTTCCTTACTCCAATGCACAATCAACTGCTGCCAGACGTCGAGGTTCATCGACTTTGGGATCTTTAAAAAAAAAATTGTTAGATGAATTAAAAAATAATTTAATAAAATTAAAAATTGTTTTAAAAATAAAAAACAAACCTTGTTCTTTAGCCACTTCTGCTTCCACTCGTAAATTTGATACCCATAGTTGGTCATAACTTTGTGCACGAAGTGGTAATAGACAAACGCCGTATAATCAGGATTCCAGTTGAATTCTTGCTGAAAAAAAAAAACACAATTAGTATAAAGTTTTTTTTTATATTAAAAATAAATTAAAAAAAAATAAGAATTTTTACCGCAAACTGTTCAAACCATAGAACTTGTTTGCCTCTTGGAAAGTCGGTGAAAGTCGGATGTCCGTAGTCCAAAACACGATACATCATACGGTTGATCCATGCGCTGATCCCGTTCGAGGATCGATCGAACCATGTTTGACCCGGTCCAGATGGATACGGAGTGAGAAACGGAAGATGGTGACGACCCGGCTGTCGAACAAACTCCGCAACCCTCATTAGTTCCGGAGGACCCTGAAAGTTCGGAGGAATAGTGGGTGCATCACCGGAGCCAGAAGGAGCTTCGGGAAATGGAGAGGGAGATGTCTGGTGGGAGCTGCGGGGCGATGGGGAACCCTGAAAGTCGTGGCTTCCCGAGCGACGAACACGACGCTGTCGAGCAGGAGTGGGGGTCTGATCATCGTAAGACCTGAAGTTTAATATATAAAATTGAAAAAAAAAAGTTAGTATACATGATTATAATATACAAAAAGGTTTATAAATATTTTTAAAATTTATTAAAAATGTTTTATTGTTCCAAGAAAGTTGAAAAAACAATTTTAAACATTGGGAAAACCATTTTAAAATCATTGAAAAACGATTGTAAAAATCAAAAAACGTTTTAATATCAGAAAAAGTTTTTTAAAATAGTAAAAACCTTCTGTAAAATCATATCCACGTTTTTTAAAATCAAAAAATGTTTTAATACTTATAAAAATAGTTTTAATATTAAAAAAATGTTTCTATATCAAAAAAACTATTTTTTTGAAAATAAAAAAACGTTTTAAAAATCATATACATGTTTTTTAAAATAAAAAAATGTTTTAATACTTATAAAAATAGTTTTAATATTACAAAAATAGTTTTTATATAAAAAACGAATTTAAAAATAGTAAAACCTTTTTAAAAATCATTTAAAAACATTTTAAAAATAAAAAAAACGGTTTTAAAAATCATATACATGTTTTTTTAAAATCAAAAAATGTTTTATACTTATAAAAATAGTTTTAATATAAAAAAATTAGTTTTTATATCACAAAAAGTATTTATAAAATAGTAAAACCTTTTTAAAAATCATTTACAAACGTTTTTAAAAATTTAAAAAACGTTTTTTAAAAATCAAAAAACGTTTTTAAAAATCAAAAACGTTTTAAAAAATCGAAAAACGTTTTTCAAACTACAAATAATTCCATAGAAAAATAAAACAAGAACCTAAAATCAGAAATTCAATCCTAAACTATCCATCTAACAACCTAAAATCCGAAACTATCTTTCTAAGAACTAAAATCATTAATACTAATCTCACAAACGGTTACAATCCAAGAGAAATATGAAGTTTTGGTTGATTCTTACATGATTATTGAAGTGCAGGAGAGATTCCGACGGCGAGATGAGCGAGAACCGGCGGCGTGAGAAGAGAGAACCGGCGACGGAGGAGAGGATCGAGAGGAGAGAGAGGATCGATAGGAGAGAGAGAGGATCGAGTTTTTGAGGTGAAGCGGCGGAGAAGAAGAAGAAGGAAGTTAGGTATTATATTTAACAATTCCGACGGATCCTTGTCGTCGGAAATCCGTCGGAATTATTAAATATAATACCAACACGCGGTTCTCGAAATAATTCAATGTTTTTGTTTTCCCGGTAAGTATTTTCCGACGGATACCTTGTTCCTCGGTATTTCCTCGGAAATTTCCGAGGAAATTCCGAGGAGAAACAGTATTTCCTCGGAAATTCCTCGGAAATTTCCGAGGAAATTCCGAGGAAACGTGGTTTAGGGTTCCGAATTCCTATTTTTTTTTCGGTATTTCATTTTTAATACAAATGCAATTCATATCATTGAGGATACTTTGTGTAGATGATCATAAAACATGAAATAACAAAAATTCAAAAATAATTGTAAGTAAGTCCTTTAACGTTTGTTAAAGTGTATAAGTGTTTATCTTATAATGTGTGATTTTTGTCGGACCAATCGTAAAAGTGTTTGTTATTGTGTAAAACACTGACGTTTGACTTCAAAATGTGGTTAAGAAACTCAATGAAGGTTATATGTGTTATTCGATCCGCAAAACGTCGATATCGGTTTTAAAACCCCATCTCCTCGGAATGCCGTCGGAAATTTCCGAGGACATTCCGAGGAAATTCCCAAAATCCAAGCTCGCCTCGGAATTTCCTCGGAATTTTCCGACGGAATTCCGAGGAGATGGGTTTTTTAACAGTTTTCCTCGGAATTTCCTCGGAAATTTCCGAGGAAATTCCGAGGAAAATCATTATTAATCAAAATTAATAACTCGTTAATTTGATTGATTTCGACGGAAAATTCCCTCGGAATTTCGACGGAATTTCTTGTTTTTTTTAAAAAAAAAAAAAACTCTACTCTGACTCGGAAGCATCATCACCAGATGAATCAGAATCTGGATCTTGGTCAAACTCTCCAATAACGGGTTCATCTTCTGTGTAAACGACGGCGTCCTCTGCGAAGTCAGTCAAATCGACTACAAGGCCACCTTCCGCTACATCTTCTGCTGCACTTAAGTTGGCGGATGTAATTGGTTGCAGTGGGTCTTCCAGCTCTGAAGTTCCCTGAACTCGGCCTCTCGGGTTGACTCTTGTAACCGTAACCCATGGATCATCTCTGTTCCTTACCCGTGGGTACTTGATATAAGAACCTGTAACATTTAAAAAAATATTAGTAAAAGTATGAATTATGATCAATCATTCTGAATTCGTACAAACATAACTTACCTGATCGGCCTGACAAGCAAGAATGAAAGGATCATAATATTGTAGCTTTCGCCTCGAATGTACTGATGTAACACCAAATGCATCTGTTCTCACACCTCGATCTGGAGTGTTGTCGTGCCAATCACAGTAGAAAACAGTACAGCGCAATCCAAGCAAGCCCAAATACTTGATTTCCAAAATCTCATGTATGTGTCCGTAGTATACATCATCTCCTGATGCAGAACAAACGCCAGCATCATAGGTCGTACGCGAATGTCTCCTCTTTTCAGTTGCGAATGCATATCCTCGAGTACAAAATCTCGGATATGACTTTACAACACAGATTGGGCCAACCACCATCTCGCGTATCCAATCGTCAAATTTTACACCTCTGGCCAAACCAGAAGACACCTATTAATAGCACATATGTAAGTTATATCAATAAATATGAATTAGTAAAAATATATGGTAAATTTAATCTTAATTTGTTTAAGGCACTCACATAGGTAAACATCCATCCAGCAAATTCTCTCTGCTTCATTTCTTCTAGTTCCGCCTCTGTGGCGTATCTATATTCGGACCGCTTCGCTGCCATGAATATCCTGTACATATGAATTAATTAGATTAAAATGTCAATTTGTTAAAATAGAATTTTGTAAGATAATAAACTTACCTCTCATATGGAAGAACGTCTTCGCAGTTCGTCAGCAAATATGTCTGCAAATGACTTCGCTCGTGCTCAGTAAGTCGACGATCCTTTGGTTTTCCGCTAAGTCGTCCAACATCTGTGAAAATGTCTGGAACCTTAACATGATATGTTGCCCGTTCACCTCTATCATCATGCCGAGCAGATCTTCTGTTTTTGGTCTGAACTTCTGCTGGAAAGTAGTGCTCCGCAAAGTTTGAAATTTCTTCATTGATCATCTGTGCGACTATAGAACCTTCCACCCTACTTAAATTTTTCACCTTCTTCTTCAAATGGAACATATACCGCTCATACAGATACATCCATCTATACTGCACAGGACCACCAAGTTCCAATTCTCTTGCAAGGTGAATAGGAAGATGCTCCATAACATCAAAAAATGAGGGAGGAAATATCTTCTCAAGGTTGCACTGAATAACGGCAATGTTAGTCTTCAAATTTGTAATACCTTCAAGAGTCACTGATCTGCTGCATAAATCGCGGAAAAAAGCACTTATCCCTGCAACAGCTTCATGAACTTTTCTTGGTAATAGTTCCTTGAAGGCAAACGGAAGGAGGCGCTGCATCATCACATGGCAATCGTGACTTTTCAAGCCAATAACCTTCCTTCCTTTCGATGTCGATTTCGCAAATTAGATGCGTAACCATCTGGAAACTCCACATCGTTTGAAATCCAATCAAAGAACGCATTTTTCCCCTCTGTATCAAGCCGGTATATGGGAAAAGGAGCCCTACCATTCTCATCAACTTGAAGTTCTGGACGAGCACATATATCGACTAAATCCAGTCTTGACTTCAAATTATCCTTTGTTTTACCTTTAACGTTAAGGATCGTGTTCATGAGATTGTCAAAAAAGTTCTTCTCAATATGCATGACATCTAAATTATGCCTTAGCAGATGATCCTCCCAGTATGGCAAATCAAAGAAAATACTTTTCTTGTGCCAGTTATGTAGTTCTCCAACTGCATCTACAGGAAACTGCTCATGTCCACCGACGTCTGGCGTCCTTTCAGCACCAAAATCTCTTAGTTGTGTCTTCAAAACTTTCCCACTAACTTCCTCAGGTGGACCATCAAACACCTGTTTGTTCTTCCTAAAGAAATTCTTACTCCGACGGTATGGATGATCATGTGGTAGGAATCGTCTGTGACAGTCAAACCAACACGTTTTTCTTCCGTTCTTTAGTTGGAAAGCATCTGTGTCATCTTGACAATATGGACATGATAGCCTCCCATGCGTTGTCCATCCAGATAACATACCATATGCTGGAAAATCACTTATTGTCCACATTAGTACTGCCCGCATTTGAAAGTTTTCTTTACACGAAATGTCGTATGTTTCAGCACCTTCACCCCATAGCTGTTGCAACTCATATATTAGTGGCTGAAGAAACACATCAAGCGATCTCTTAGGATGCTCTGGTCCGGGAACGAGAATGGAGAGAAACAAAAACTCTCGTCGCAAGCACAAGTTTGGGGGTAAGTTATATGGTGTAACAATGACTGGCCATAGAGAATATTGTCTTCCACTCTTCCCATACGGGCTGAAACCATCGGTACATAATCCAAGGTAGACATTTCTTCTCTCATATGCAAAGTCGGGATACTTTGATTGAAAATGCTTCCACGCTTTTGCATCTGAAGGATGTCTAATCTCACCATCTGTTGAGTGCTCCGCATGCCATCTCATTCGTTGCGCTGTCCGTTCCGAAAGATACAACCTCTGCAACCTTTCCTTCAAAGGCAAATACCACATCCTTTTATATGGCACTAACTCTTCCACTCGTATCTTTGTAACGAGGCTTCCCACAAAATTTGCATGTAATCCGCTGGTCATCCGCCCTCCAATAAATCATGCAGTTATCGCTGCATACATCTATTACCTCATACGGTAAACTAACACCAGATACAAGTTTCTGAACCTCATAGTATGAACCAGGAGCTACGTTATCCTCAGGAAGAATACCTTTTACAAATTCAGCTATCGCATCCACACAGTCTTCAGCCAAGTTATAATCTGTTTTAATGGACATCAGTCTTGTAGCATATGATAAAGCTGAATGACCATCTCTGCAACCTTCATACAAAGGTTGCTTTCCAGCATCCAACATATCATAAAATCTCCTAGCTTCTGCATTGGGTAAATCTTCCCCTCTAAAATGATCATTTACCATCTGCTCAACACCTACACCATAGTCTAAATCCGTTCTAATTGGTTCTTCTAATCTAACCGCCGGCCGAGGTTCGCTAGTACTACCAGGTTCATATCCTGTTTCCCCGTGATGATACCAAATTTTGTAACTTCGTGTAAACCCATTTAAAAAAATATGTGTCCAAACATCCAACTCTTTAATAACCTTTCTATTTTTACAATTAGAGCAAGGACATATTAACTTACCTGTTTCGGCTTCCGGTTGTCGTTTAACTAACCCCATGAATTCCTTTAGACCTCGTTCGTATTCTTTCGTAAGCAATTTCGTGTTCGGATCCAAATGAGGTCGATCCATCCAAGAACGATAATAATTTGAAGAAGACATGTTTTTGTGAAACGAAAATCGTGTGTAAAGATATTGGGAGGAGAGAAGAAGAAATGGAGTGAATGAAGAGGAAGAGGGGTGGGTGTATTTGTAGATGAAATCCAGCCGACAATACTGACGAAATTCCAAGGAAATTCCGAGGAAAACACACCGTTCTCGGTATTTCCTCGGAATTATTGAAATCCCACAACGGCTCCCCCAACGGGTCTCTAACGGCTCCGACATACTGAGGAAATTCTGAGGAAATACCGAGGAATCCTCGGTATTTCCTCGGAATTCTTGAAATCACCCAACGGCTCTCCAACGGGTCTCTAACGGCTCCAAACTTTCCTCGGTATCTTACAATTATCCGTCGGAAATTTCCCACGGACCGCGTTTCCTCGGAAATTCCTCGGAAATTTCCGAGGAAACGTAATGTCCTCGGAATTTTCCGACGAAATTCCGAGGAAAACTCTCTTCTCGGAGTTTCCTCGGTTTTTCGTCGGAAATTTCCGAGGAAATCATTTTCCCTCGGAATTTCCTCGGAATTGAATGTTTTCTTGTAGTGCAAGATAATTGGAGAGGACTGTGTTACATTTTTAGGTTTAAGATATGTAACCTGACAGGTTAGAAAAACATATCAAGGGTTAGGTTTTAAGATACCGGTCTTTGAGCATATAATAATTGGATGGTGAGATTAATGTGCAAAGATGACTATTGAGTTTGTTTGTTTAGGAGTGTAAGTTATGCTTAACGAAAGAAAAAAGTCATTGCCTACAAGAATTGTATTTAAGCCGGTTGTATCTCTTTCATTTTGAGTAGACAGCAATGGAACATTAGCCAGAGACAAAAGTAATACTGGAAAATATTCTTATGTAAGCAATGAAAGACAAAAAAAAAAACAATGAAAGCTAGACTAGTTAAATCCAAAGATGTTCAAACACAGTGACCAAAGTATGGCAAAGATGCAGGTCCTGCCACATGTATTGGAGCAGAGATGGGTATTGATCTTGATGCAGAAGGAAGGATCATGACTGTTTGCAACATGGGCAAGATCAACAGGTTAGAAACTGCCTTGCCATGCGTGACGAAAATGAGTCTTTGGCTCTTTTTCCTGCAGACGGAAGTTTTTTTTTCTAAATGGGAAGAGTAATTCATCAAAAAGCTCATGGTGATATATTAATATAAACTTTGTTAGTGGAGGATACAAGCAATGATAGCCTTTATACTTGGCATTTGAGCCCAAAATGCATGGTAGATAGTGTAATTAAACTTGTTCATTGAATAGTCTTTGAGAGTTTGAAAACAAAAGTATCCAAATTATTTTAAAGCTGAGTAATCCGGCGACGTGCCAAATGGAACTTCATTAGGGTTTCTTCGGTCATCAAGAACCAAACATGGGAGCAAGTTACCAAGAAAATTTTAAGTTAAAAGGGTATTTACCAATTGTTTGAGGCAAGTTACTCTAAAATATCATTGCTAGACCCAACTCAAGTAAATGCATGTGCTTTTCATTTTGCTAGACTATTTTTCGCAGAATGTATGGGTGGGAGATAAATTATTGGATCCCTGACTATTGAAGATGAATTAAAAAAACTTGTTTTTGTGAAGTTAATTTCACCATCACACTGGAACGTATTGATTTTGCAATTGAATAAAATTTTCAACAGATTTCTGAAAAATTGTGAAAATATGAACAAAATCTGATGATTTCATCTTCAAAAGGTAGAATCAGCAATATATTGAGGAGTTATCAACAAACATTACATAGTATCCAAACCCTTGGACATAGATTACTGGAGAACGATTAATCACAATGGATGCACAAAACCAAAAATCTGCTAGAATCCAGGAAACCTTTCTTCGTTTGAATCTTGTAGGTACTAAATATGGTATCATATTCATACTAAACCAAAAATCCCAAAGAGAACGCACAAAATTTTCCCTTTAATCTCATAAGAGAGTTTGAAACTGCATGGATCGCCAAGTTTCTTTGGAATACGTTTTTGGAGAACATTGTTACATTCAGAAGATATCATCATAATGCCTTCAGCCATGTTCATATTGTTGGTCGATATATCCTTCACGTATTACCTAAAAGCTGGAAACATGAACAGGCTTCGAGAAACAACAATCTCACAATTAATTGTTCAGTAAGCTCCTTTAATTTACCATATTCCTTTTACTTTTTAGATTTTTTCAAAATATTTACGTATGGGATTTTGGGATGATTGCTCATTGTTGGTGTTATAGTGATAGTTTGTAGTTCTTCCAATTGTCATTGGGGTTTTGAGCTGCATGGAAAACTTTAAATTTTTGAATTAAATTATTTTATTGGTTGTTGACTCCTCTTCTTTTTTTTTTTTTTGAAACACTTTGACTCCTCTTCTATGGTACATATTTGAAACTCCAATACAGTTTAGCTCTTCCTTTTGATCCTCCTCTTCGCATTCTTGGTAAATACGGATATCAATCTTAAGGTCAAAATAGAAATCTGATTCGTTCTTAAACAAGTCAATCTCGATTGGTTTGAATACTTCTGGTGATGAATCAGAGTTTTGATGCATGTGCTGTTGGATACGATTCATCAGAGAAATATGAAGGAAAGAGTAAGACGAACCGTCATATATGGCGGCCAAAGACGGCAACTATCTGATGTTGGATTCGATCTTGGATAGTGAATTGGATTCAATCAGAGTTGTGTCGTATATGATAGAAGACTTTGTGTTGTGATTCTTATGTTCTTGATTATAGCTATGAAAGAAAAAATGAAAGAAAGAGAGAGATAAGTGATGAAAATAATAACCACAAATATGACACTTTTCTACGACAAATATGACACTTTTCTACAACAAGTGTAGTGAGGGTAAATATTTATCGAATTTTGACTAATTTTATTTAATATCGGGTATGATTAAAATAACTTTGTTTCGCAAATACTAGCTTAATTATCGATTAAATTTATCTTATACACAATTTTCTACAACAATTTTAGATCTTTCGAAAAGAAAATGGCACTTGACATCACCTAAAAAATGTGTTTAGTAATTAAAGACGGATTTTCATTTTTTCATACCTATGTATACTTAGTTTTATACTTAATTTTTTATTCACATATTAATTTCCTAGTTTATCTTTTTCAGACAATTGTTTGGTAGACATGTGATAAACACATAAACTACCTTATTTAAATCTGAATGTTGACGTTAATACTTGTTATAAACACTGGTCAACTAACTACATTAGAAAGTTAGTATGTATTAAACATTAAAAAAAAAAAAATGTGCTGGACTGTACAAATCTTAAAGTTGTCGCTTCATGTTAGTGCAACTTCAAATGTGACATTTTTGTCTTATTGATAAACAATTTCTAATAGTGACGCATTACCTGTCGCACCCTTTTCATATTTCAATAAAATTGCAAGTTTGTTTCACCAACAAATCGTATGAAGTCAGTTAATTAAAAGAAATAAATTCCAGTTCGTTTTGTTGAATCCGACGTTCCAACATCATACATAATAAATCTATTTCGTAATTTATGAGTATGCTTAAGGATGCATTCTTGTCCGGAACAGCGGAATACATATCTATTTTGTAAAAATATATATGAGTGATCACTTCTTTTTTTCAGGCAGCACGAATCCATATCTGACCTGTAATTATGCAGTATGTATTTTGATGTTAGTGTAAATATTTAATATATGGATATCTGAAACTTTTGAATACCAATTTAGATAATGTATTTTTAAATTTTATGATGTTGAAACCCGTTTCATCTTTATGCTAAATAAAGATTAGGTTATTTTCAGATCCGGTTTAGAGCATAAGCCAACGAAACAAACGATTAAGGCATATATTTTGTAAGAACAATTTTGAAGTTATATATATATGTATATATTAATAAAAATGAAGTTTGTAGATTTTTTAAATTAAATTAATATTAGTTTATTTTATTTAGTTAAAATAATTGTTGTTGGTGGACATTTTAATAATTGTTAAATCATTGTTATTATAATTCGCTTTTAGAAAATCTAATACCTATAAAACAGAAGTCAGTCTCATGTTCCTTTGCTCGACACGTGTCCCTGTAATTATTATTTTCTATTTTGGTTAAAAAATTTATTCTCAATTTAATTTTTCTATCCACGGTTATGTTGAAAAAAAAAACAGAAAGTAATACCGAAAAAAAAAACTTCCAGCTACACGATCTCCATGTATTTACTCTTTCACGGTTAAATTCTCAATGTAATTTTTCTATCCACGGTTATCTTGAAAAAAAAAACAGAAAGTAATACCGAAAAGAAAAAAAATTTACCTCCAGGTACACGATCTCCATATCTTTACTCTTTCACGGTTAACTTCTCCTCCACTTTTCTTTCATCAACTGCAAACCTTAACATATAAACACATCGTAACAAGACTGCAGCCTTCTATTCCGGTTTCGTTGATTCACGCAAAAGTTAAGTTATTTTCGAAGCCAAATGTTTTTTCTCTTCATTTTCGGTTTTAGGGATTGCTTAATTATTACTGATTCCACATCTAAATCTTACTGTTTTCTTCTTCAAATGATTGAAGATTGAGCGATGAAGCTTCCTTTCACCCCAATTTCGCAATTGGTGCCCGTGTCTGAAAATGAGATATTGAAAGTCAGAGTCAGAGTTTCGCGTGAATGGAGCTTCAAAAACAGTGATCGTCCCGGCGATTGTGGTGGCCGTGATTTGGTTTTTGTCGACGATCAGGTACATGGAGAATTGCATTCGATTGTATAAATGGTCATATTCATCTATTTGTATGTATTAGTGTTCTGTGTACAATGATTGCTGATCGTTGCTTTATTTCACATCCACATTTTCTTTTACAACTTTATACAATTGTTTTCGGTTTTGTGTACAGGGAGTTCGCATTCAAGCATGCTTAAGAGGAAAGCTAATGGACAAGTTCAGAAATGATTTCCAAGAAGGTCAATGTTGTGTACTGATGAATTTTAAACTTTCTCCAAACTCAGGCAATTTCAGGGCAACTCCACATCCTTTCAAAATCTTTCTCACTTGGTCATCATATGTGAAGCCTTGCGAGGAGATTCCAAATCAGTCTTTTTGTTTTGATTTCATCCCTTTCGATGATCTTCTTTCGAATAAACAAGACGAAACCGTTTTTATAGGTACTCATCGCCCTCATATATTTTATTCAAATTTTTGAATTTCATACAGATTTTGCTGAAACGAAGCTGAAATTAAGTTTTTCTATACAGATGTGATTGGGAAAATTGCTGATATCAAAGACCTGAAGACAATTACTTATGGTCGAAACATCCCTTGCAAATTACTAAATCTTCAACTCAGGAATCTTGAGTGAGTTTCCTTACCAAACATAGTTCTGATATAATCATAATCGTTAAGCTACCGCTAAGTTCTGATATAATCATAATCGTGTTCTCAATCGTTTTTGTTTTTTTTTTGTAGTCATTCGATCATCGAGTGTGTATTTTGGGACCAACATGCTGAAGACATACATTCCTATGTGCAATCATTCTCTAATGGACCTATCGTTATGCTTTGCAGTCTGATGAGGATTAATATATATAATGGTATGTCTTATCTGCTATGTGCAATCATTCTCTAATGGACCTATCGTTATGCTTTGCAGTCTGATGAGGATTAATATATATAATGGTATGTCTTATCTGTTTACTTTTCAGTAAATGAGATTTTCGTGATTGTTAAACAATATATCTAATTGACATGACTTTTTTGTAGGAAAATTTACAATCCAAAGTGCAAAATCCTCAACAAAGTTGTACATTAATTCTGACATTGCTGAGATAAACGAATATAAAGAGAAGTAAGGATTCATGACGGTTCTTAGCTTTTAGTAATCTCTACCGTATTTTGCTTTGATCACATTTCGTCATTCACGCATTTTGCACCCCTATTAACATTGATTGCTTTGTTCTTATGTTTTGCATTTTTTTTATTGATTGTCATGCTCTACCCGTTTTGGTTCTATATAATAGGATGCCAAAAGATGCAATCTCTACCGTATCCACTGTATCTGCTTTGACATTGTCAACTTCTAGCCAAGTTTCTTTCCATCATCTGTCCTATGATTCTCTCAGAACCATATCCGAGCTTCGAACTGTACACGAGGTAAGATATATGTACATAAATCCTGCAATATTTCACATTTCAATGTCGCTTATGATCTACTAATATTAGTCTATCTCCACAGGAGATGACCTGTTCTATAAATGCAGAGATATGTGAACTTCACACCGAGATTCCTTGGTTCTACATTGGCTGTCCAACATGTTTTAAAAAAGTGAACCATTACTTCAACCCGGAAACTGAAGAAATCGAAGATGATAAGTTCACGTGTGACATATGTCAGAAAATCGTTAACTCCACGGTCACAAGGTCTGTTATTAACCTTGTAATTTATAACTCTAAAAAAAAGTTGGCAACTAAATTTCATTTTCCTCCTAATTCTTATTTTTGCCTTCTTGAATTTTTAATTAATTCAATTCTTCGTACTTTAGTTATTTTTCTTCATCGAGTTCGTAGGTTTGTTAGTTGTTAGACTATAAAGTAAAGGACGATCAATTATTCATACAAAATCAGAGAATAGATTATTTTTCATCATCTTACACAAACACTAAAGTTATCTGTTATTCCGATTATTGGTATTTGATAATTTATAATTGGCAATACTTAGTAATGTTGTTGTACAGTTCTTGTACTGAAACGTCTTCTTGTAGTTTGAAGTTTTGAATTATTAAATTTAATTTTGGAGAGTAAATGCAAAAAGAGTTCTAAATTAGTATCCAATGTTACATATATCTACACCGTTGATTGATTTGAAGGTAGTTACAATCTTACCATCAACGAGCCTGGAAGCTATCATCAGAACTTCATGCAAACCTTCATAGCCATCCCCTTCATACACATATGTCTTCTCTTTTTCGCTGGCTAGTGGGATTTCTTTCTTTTTGCAAACCTTAATCCATTACATAAGGCATATGTGTAACAACTGCGAGTTTCATAATTGTATAAGTCTGAATTTTCAATGATTTTTTTACTATTTAATTTTTTATCAACATTCAGACTGAGAGGTTGATACTGCTCCATCTAACCATGCAACACAGCTGTAGAACTTGTCAGATCACACAAAAAAAAACCGCAACACAAGATATGTTCATCTTGATTTCTAACAAAGCGAGCAATAATCTTGAGAATTTCTTCGATTTCCTCTTCTGATAAAAGCTTTGTTGTACAGTTCTTGCACAGTACTTTAAAGTTTTGAATTATTATATTTAATTTTAGAGAAAGAAATACAAAAAGAACTGTATTTTAATAATAATTGATTTTTCTTTTTACTCATTTTTTATTTGTCGATATATCAACTAATGAGAAGTAGTATATCAATCCTACTTCGTATGTTCAAATTTTAAATCATCTGAATCAAACGAAATTGAGACTCCCCATTTATGATTACTGTCATCGCTGTTATTATTGCAATATATAAATACGCTAATAAATTATGTACCCGACAATAGACTTTACTCATTTTAGCTCTCAACATGTTAAAATGAAACCAAACCCATTTTCTCCATTAAATGAGTTTTTTATCTTCACCAACTGCTTCTAATTATTACACTTGTCTCGTTTATAATTTCCTTCTCCAACAGCTTTTAATCCATAAATAATGAATACATAACACTTTCACCAAATTCAAATTCGTATTATAAAAACAAACACATATGAGTACGAATGTTTTTGATTCGTAATACAGCATGCATAAGATGAATAATTATAACATTATATGTAAAATAAAATTACAGAATGATCATGAAAAATAAATCGAATTTACCATTAAATATCTTGTTATGTGATTTGCTAAAAACTATAAATTAGCCAAATCTATTTCTTTTCATATACATGATACTGATATATATATATATATGTATGTTCCCTATGTTTCATAATATATACTAATGTTTAAGATTTCTTTATTATTCAATGAATTATAAACAGTATGTATAAATTCTTTAAAAAACAAAAGTTAATTAATGTTGTTACAATGCAAAACAATCTCCTAAAATTATCACTTGATATGATTAAGAATACGATTAAAAACAAACCAGAGAAAGAAAAAAAAATGATTAAAAAGACAAAAAGCTGAAAAATCACGTTGACATGGGTCAAGACCCAAGATGAAAGGAGCAATTTCGTCTTTTTGACAATAACACCAACCGATAAAACGCCCACTTTAAAACGGTGGAGCAATATTTCATACGTACATTCATTTATACATACATACACAAACACATATTCACAGCCAAAACATCAAAGCTCTCATTAATCTCCAAAAATAGCATAAGCTTTTAATTTCTAAAGTGAGACAGAGAGAGATTGAAGACTCGGATTCGGATCCAGTACCCGAACATGCCGATTGGGTGGGTTAAATCCTTGCATTGCAAATCAAGAGCATTCGATGATGTTTATCATCACTCCAACAACGGTAAACTCTCGTTGCCAAGTTACAGCTGCAGAAGATCCGTTAAAGACGTCGTCCATACCCGACCCGGATCCAGTAAGAAAAACCTAAAACCCGACCCGAATTTAAGGCGTTTACGATCCTCTTGTCGACCCGAATCAGAATCAAATCCTTCTTATAACCCGACCCGAAGAAGCGTATCCGCAAGAGCTTCCTCAGAATCAGCGTTGCCCGTTCTGACCGATCTGCCCGTTGGCCATCCGTCAAGAAACGTCGTGGAGATCATATTCCAATCTAGCTGGAGCTCCGAAGAGTTTCCGGGTCGGGTCGAAATGATTTTTAAAGTTGAAAACGGGTCGAGAGCTGTGGCCCGGTTTGAGGAGTACAGAGAGGCTGTGAAATCGCGATCGCGATCGAAATTGGATTCAGATGACGGCGCGTGCGACGAGGACGCGAGGTGTTCGGCGGACGGGAACGAGATGATGAGGTTTTATCCGTTGGGTCCGATTCCAGGGGGGATCAACGGCGGCGCGTGGGTTTTTCCGGGAGGTAAAGGAGCGGCGGTTTGCACGTTTTCAGGCAGCGGTGAAGCGCACGATAGCACAGGCGGCGGAGGAGGGAGGAGAGCGATGCTGATATGTAGAGTAATAGCGGGTCGGGTTGCTAAGAAAGGTGAATTCGGGTCGGATTCAGTAGCGGTTCGAGATGGTGAGTTGATTGTGTTCGATGCACGCGCTGTGTTGCCTTGTTTCTTAATCTTCTTCAGATTGTAAAAATAATAATTATTATTATTTTATATATTTTTGGTTTCTGCTTCATATTTCTTCCAAGTTTTTATTAATATTCAAATTCTGGTCCAATTTTTTGTTTTGTAGTTTGTTGTATCTTACGGTCCATTCTACATTCTCACGTTTAAGGTTCAGACAGTTTGGTGATATTATGTGTTTTTAACGTATTTTGATTCGTTTTTAGTATTCGGTTTGAGTTTTGATTTGCATCTTTCGTTAGTTTTTCGAGTCTTTTCTTTTGTTTTGAGTCTTTTACAGATTTCATGGAGTTCCGAAGGAGTTTGGCGTTTACGGAGATGTTCGAGTCGGGAAAACACGAGAAAAGTACAAAGTGAAGAACGACCGTTCTTTGAGAAGAACGACCAGACAAGAACGACCGTTCCCCCAAGGGAACGATCGTTCTCCATTTCACCAACCTTGCCGACAAAGCAGAGGAACGACCGATCCATGCAAGAACGACCGTTCCCGGTCTCACCTACTTCACCAACAACCATGCACGGAACGACCGTTCTCCACCTAGAACGATCGTTCCCAAGCTCACCTACTTCACCTACTTCGATCGACCAAGGAGAACGATCGTTCTACACAAGAACGACCGTTCCCCGCTTCACCTACTCCCCTTCACCTTGGCCTATATAATGGACTCACAACATCACTCTCAAAACACACCTTCTTCTTCCTCCTCTCTTCTCTAGCTTCAAAGCATAGCTTCTTCTTTAGTTTTAAGTTTTATGTTTATGCTTTTATCTAGTTCTTGTTAAGTTTCTTTTAAGCTTTAATCTTATGCTTTTAATCTTATGATTTACTTTCAGTCTTTATGTTTATGCTTTAATTAAGTTCTTATTAAGTTATTTTCAACTTTCATTATATATTCAAGCTTTTATTATGAACTCTATAATCTCTTTGTTTTCTTCTTTAATCATGTCTGAGTAGACCTCTTAGTTAGGTTAAGGTTTGTCAAGGGAATTCATGAGCTTTAGGGTTAAACACAAATAGGCTATTCAAATCAATATCTTCACCCTTGTTGTTCTTAATGCTTAGATCAATTGATCACTTGATCTTATGAAATTTGGTTTAACTTAGACAGCGAGAGTTGCTAGGTTGCTAGAAAGAACATTGGTGAGCAATTTAACCATTACCTGCGAGAGCAGATGTATTGAGAATTGTGAACATATTAAACATATCCTTAATGCTTGTCTACGATTTCTAGTACCAGCGAGAGCTAGGATTTCTAGGTTGATAGACAAAGATATTGGTACCACGAGAGTGGATTGATATTATCTTAGTGTTTAAGTTCTAGATTTATGCTTAATCATTGCCTGAATAGTTGTTTAATCTGTTGCTCTGAATCTCCTGCGATATTCCTTGACCTAACGCTTGTTTAATATTATCTTACAACCGATTTCGCTTTCATTACTTACTATTTACAAAAACCAAAAACATATTGAATTGTCTTAGCTTTTGATTTAGCTCAATATATCAAAGTGTGAAAACTGGTCTTCGTGGGATCGACCCCTAAATACTACTTCGTATGCTGTGCACTTGCAGTAGGAAATAAGGGTTTAAAACTCGTGTATCAAGTTTTTGGCGCCGTTGCCGGGGACCAATTTTTCGCCTTTGGTTTACGGCTGAATTATCAGACTAAGAACTTTATTAAACTCGTTTTCTTTTCTTCTTTGTTTTTGTGTTTCAGGTGCATGTCCCCAGGAGCACAAGGAGCAGAAACAACGAGGATCTTGTTAGCTTATCAAACGAGGAGTTAGCAAGAGCAGAACGAGGGAACAGGCAGAGACGTAACATACCTGTTCCGGAACCAGAAACAACTGACACCGCTAACTCAGATATGGGCGGACAAGCAGACATCGCAGCTCAGCTGCTACAACTTCAGACAGCCATGGAGCAGCTTCGCATGCAACAGGAGAGGCAACTCATTGCACAACCTGCCTTCGGAGACAAAGATGCGGCTCACACATACTATCAGGATCGATCTGCGATCGTTACCCCGACCATCCAGAGGCAAGATTACGAAATCAAACCTCAAATGATCGGCCTCGTGAAGCAACACCTGTTCCACGGTCTGCCTGCTGAGATTCCGATGGATCACATCGAGAACTTTGAAGAGATCTGTAGCACGACCGGCTCCAATGGTGTGCATCCAGATTTCCTGAAGTGCAAGCTTTTCCCTTTCTCTCTTACGGAAAAACATCACGGTGGTTAAAATCTTTACCACCAGGCTCTCTACCGACTTGGGCTAGTGCACGAGCAGCCTTCTTGGATAAGTTCTACACGAAGTCCAAGACCGCAGCCTTGAGGAACAATCTCCTCATTCGAGCAACAGTCCGGCGAATCCTTCAATGAAGCATGGGAGCGGTTTAAGGAGTACAAGCGCGAGTGCCCTCACCACGGGTTTAGTGACGAGCAGCTGCTCAGCACCTTCTATGACGGAGTAGATTGGGACTACAGAAATGCCCTGAACGCAGCTAGTAACGGTGACTTCTACACTAAGTCAAAGGAAGGAGCCCTGGAGCTGATCGAGAACCTAGCCGCAAGTTCCAGCACAAAAGCCCGGAGTACGACAGAAAGAAGGTCAACAGTGTGGACTCCAGGAAGATTGATGAACTCTCTGCCATGTTAACCTTTTGCTAAAAAAGAACCAGAAGTCAGTCCACTTTGTGGACGAGAATGGGAAACACCTATCGCTCAAGCCTACGATTAAGAAACCAGGAATGATCAGATGGAGGTGAATTATGTGACGGGACAGAGTTTCGGGCAGAACTGTGGTTTCAACAACCAAGGCTTCAACACTCATCCAAACCTGTCCTACAGGAGCACCAATGTGGAGAATCCGCAGGATCAGGTATATCCTAAGCAAGGAGGAAATCAGCCACAGATGGGCTTTCAGAAGAACTACCCCAACAACTACCAGAACCGGCCATTCGTTCCAAATCAGAACCGATTCCAAGGAGGAAATCAACAAAAGCAGCCCTTAATAAACTCGCAGCCCCAACCTTTCACAAATCCGCAGCCTTCATCTTCAGCAACCGGCTCCAAGACGAGCTGAAGAACATGATGCACAACTACTGGCGGGACAGCAAAAAGCCGCGGCTGAGATCAATACAAAAGTTGACACCATGTATGTGGACCTTAATGGGAAGTACGAAGCAGTACGGACTCACATGAAGCAACTTGACACTCAGATTGCACAAACCGCTGAATCAGTTAAGAGGACATCAGGGACTCACGCAGAGGTGAACTACGTGAATGGAGGCCGTGTGGAGAATCAGAGCTTGCAAGCTCCAGCGTCTAACTCTCAAGATGAGCTGAAGTCTCTTATGCACTTGGTTCTACTCAAC
Source organism: Isatis tinctoria (assembly GCA_010577795.1). Lineage (NCBI taxonomy): Eukaryota > Viridiplantae > Streptophyta > Magnoliopsida > Brassicales > Brassicaceae > Isatis > Isatis tinctoria. The sequence goes on along the minus strand of CM021249.1, from coordinate 31,523,853 downwards.
CAACAAAAATCTGCTGATGAGGTCAATGTCAAAGTGGACAGCATGTACAATGATCTCAACAATAAGTTTGAAGCCGTTTGCACTCGCATGGAGAAGCTTGAGATTCAGATTAGTCAAACTGCTGAGGCATCAGAAAATCTTCCAGCAAGGGTATACATTCCTAAAGTGCCTTATCCAGTTTTACCTAAAGATCAGAGGGAGCCCATCAGTGCAGAGAAACCAACTGATTTTAAGAAGATAACTCAAGAAGAGATTAAGGCAGTCTTTGTAGAAGCAAGGAGTACACCACCAGCATTGAGGGTATTGCCTAAGGTTGAAGATCCTGGAAAATTCTTGGTCCCATGCTCCGTTGCTGGAGTTGAATTCAAGGACGCTCTTTGTGATTCCGGGTCTACTGTGAATCTCATGTCAAAGGCAATTGCAGAGAAGTTGAAAATTTCTGAGGTAAAGCCTAGTCATATGACTCTTCGATTTGCAAACACCTCCTCAACAACATCGTCTGGCAGCATTCACGATCTACCTGTCCGAATAGGGGATTGCCTAGTTCTAACTGATTTTCAGGTTGTGGAGATGAGAGAAGGTTATGGCATGCATTACTTCTTGGAAGACCATTCATGGCTACAGTGGTGCAATCATCGATATGCCGAATAGGCAAGTCTGCTTTTCCAAGATTGACAAGAATATCTTCTACGAAGCCGTTCCCATAGGAACAACCACACGCGCCTCTTGCATCTCAGCAGTGGATAGAGAGGAAGCACGTACTCCGATTCCGCAAGCACCTGCTCCACCACCCGGGAAATTTAGGGAGAAGACAAAGACGCAAGAGAACATGCATTGGAAAAGAATTACGGGAGATTCTCAAATGACTTTGATCCCTCAAGGATATGATGGAAACTCGGTTGACTACAAGGTCAAGTGCAAAGGTCGTCCTAAACCTTTCTCTAGAGTTAGAACTATTCTTCCATCAGAGTTTAAGAGAAGGGTATTGGTGTTGTGAATGGAATGCTGAGTACGGTTCTGAACATGAGGATGCCTGATTATGGAGCTTGTTTTGGAGCAAGCTCTCAAGCCCAAACTGATTGATACATGGCACCAACGTCAAGCTTAGCGACGTAAAACAAGCGCTTTCGTGGGAGGCAACCCACCAGGTAACATGTAAAATAGCGTGAAGTTTTTTTTCTTATTCTATTTACGTTTCTTGTTTTGTTTGAGATTGTTTTTGCAGGTTTTTATTAAGTGTTGAGCGGATGACGGATAGAGAGCAGCACCGATAGCTCCACCAGCGACCACTGAGCTTGTGGTTATTTCTATCACCCTTGTTATATCCATTTTTATTTTTTCGCTACTTTTATTTTATTTCACGGGTTCTCTTTCAGTTTTGTTTCAACCGGGACGGTTAAAAACAAGTCTGGGGGAGGGATTTATTTGTGTACTAACATTGTGTTTTATTGATGTTTACTTCTTATGTTTTATTTTGGTGTGTTTAGATTTTCAAAAACTAAAAAAAAAAAAAAAAATTATTTTTATCGAGTCAAAACAGTGTGTGATTTTGTTAAAACTTTTTGGAATTGCAACATGTTCGATGTCATTGCCTTAAGACTGCTTAGCATTGTTTGAGGATAGTTTGGAAACGCAGAAAAATCCATAACTTGATCATTTAGTGAATTTCTCAAATCATCTGAACTTAATCGAATTATCGGAACTTAATATGGACTTAATTTATCTCACTTAGGGGGTTGATAATCATGTATTGGATTTTACATTTGGAGTTTTCTTTGCATCAATTTTTACCAATCTTCGCTAACTCCAAATGGCTAGACTTATCCTTAGTCTAGTACCACACCCTTACCATTTCCATGTTGAAACCCACTTTTCTTCGTTTACTGTCATTGCATTCATGTGCAAAAACTATGGAGTATACGGACCGACACAACTTTTCTTTAGGATTGTGTCTAGATAGGTGGTCTCTTTCTGATTAAACTCATGGGATGTGTCTAGAAATGTGATCTCTCTCTTTGAACATATTCATTGAAAATTTTCGTTTCAAAAGAGGGTGAACTTTTAAAGGGTAGAAGGTTTTATTCACATTCAAGAAATAAGCTTACATTGTTGATGTTCTTTTGATGCAGATCTTAGAGACTAACCGGTTCCATTCTCCGATATATATATAAAAAAAAAAAAAGAAAGAAAAAAGAAGAATAAAAATTATTTGCATTACAGAAAAGAAAACGGAAGGAACCGGGAAAGTCTAGGTAATATCGTTAAATTCCATAAAATGTTAAAAGAAATAATCATGTTCTTGATTTGTGACTTGTTAAAAAAGGGTAGAAGGATTAGAGTTAAGGAGAGTTGTGTACCTCCTAATTGGTCTGTGTCTCACGGTGATTTTGCATAATGATTTGCATATGTTTATACTACTAAAAGAAACCGAAACACTTGAGCCACCAAATACCAACCTTGATACCTAGACCATAACGTGTTAGATATTCCCTTTGTGAGAGTACATGCATTTGATAATGAATGTTAAATATTAAGTTCTGCTTGATCATGAGATTTCATTTATTTGCTACGGTTATGGAGAAGTACAATGAAGTACGGTTTGATCTGAACTTTGCGAATGCGGTTTACGGGCAATTGACTTAGAGTATGGTCCTATAAGTTTTACGAATTTCACACGTTTTTCTAACCTCTCCTCTTTGTAAGATATCTTGTTTTGCTTGAGGACAAGCAAAGGTTTTAGTTGGGGAGAGTTGATATTATGTGTTTTTAACGTATTTTGATTCGTTTTTAGTATTCGGTTTGAGTTTTGATTTGCATCTTTCGTTAGTTTTTCGAGTCTTTTCTTTTGTTTTGAGTCTTTTACAGATTTCATGGAGTTCCGAAGGAGTTTGGCGTTTACGGAGATGTTCGAGTCGGGAAAACACGAGAAAAGGACAAAGTGAAGAACGACCGTTCTTTGAGAAGAACGACCAGACAAGAACGACCGTTCCCCCAAGGGAACGATCGTTCTCCATTTCACCAACCTTGCCGACAAAGCAGAGGAACGACCGATCCATGCAAGGAACGACCGTTCCCGGTCTCACCTACTTCACCAACAACCATGCACGGAACGACCGTTCTCCACCTAGAACGATCGTTCCCAAGCTCACCTACTTCACCTACTTCGATCGACCAAGGAGAACGATCGTTCTACACCAAGAACGACCGTTCCCCGCTTCACCTACTCCCCTTCACCTTGGCCTATATAATGGACTCACAACATCACTCTCAAAACACACCTTCTTCTTCCTCCTCTCTTCTCTAGCTTCAAAGCATAGCTTCTTCTTTAGTTTTAAGTTTTATGTTTATGCTTTTATCTAGTTCTTGTTAAGTTTCTTTTAAGCTTTAATCTTATGCTTTTATCTTATGCTTTACTTTCAGTCTTTATGTTTATGCTTTAATTAAGTTCTTATTAAGTTATTTTCAACTTTCATTATCTATTCAAGCTTTTATTATGAACTCTATAATCTCTTTGTTTTCTTCTTTAATCATGTCTGAGTAGACCTCTTAGTTAGGTTAAGGTTTGTCAAGGGAATTCATGAGCTTTAGGGTTAAACACAAATAGGCTATTCAAATCAATATCTTCACCCTTGTTGTTCTTAATGCTTAGATCGAATTGATCACTTGATCTTATGAAATTTGGTTTAACTTAGACAGCGAGAGTTGCTAGGTTGCTAGAAAGAACATTGGTGAGCAATTTAACCATTACCTGCGAGAGCAGATGTATTGAGAATTGTGAACATATTAAACCTATCCTTAATGCTTGTCTACGATTTCTAGTACCAGCGAGAGCTAGGATTTCTAGGTTGATAGACAAAGATATTGGTACCACGAGAGTGGATTGATATTATCTTAGTGTTTAAGTTCTAGATTTATGCTTAATCATTGCCTGAATAGTTGTTTAATCCGTTGCTCTGAATCTCCTGCGATATTCCTTGACCTAACGCTTGTTTAATATTATCTTACAACCGATTTCGCTTTCATTACTTACTATTTACAAAAACCAAAAACATATTGAATTGTCTTAGCTTTTGATTTAGCTCAATATATCAAAGTGTGAAAACTGGTCTTCGTGGGATCGACCCCTAAATACTACTTCGTATGCTGTGCACTTGCAGTAGGAAATAAGGGTTTAAAACTCGTGTATCATTTGGCAGGATTGCTATGATGATTTCGATATTGAATTAAGTATCATTGATGCATAACAATTATTATTTTGTGATCTTAAGTGGATGCATAAATCTTACACTGTCTTCATTTTGTTTCTTCTTTGTTTTTTTTTTTTTCATCTGATTTTTCTGTTTCTTCTTTGTCTTTCTTGTCGTTTAAAATCACTAACAAATGAGCTTCATATATAAAGTATATAACCAATTAATCACAAATGGTCTATAATTCGTTGCGCAAGGAAACAGCTCACATGCAAATCTAGGTCTGGGCAAAAAACCGAACCCGAACCGAAAAATAGAACCGAACCCGAACCGAAATTCGTAAAATACCCGAACGGGTCCTAATTTCAATATCCGAAAACCCGAACCCGAATCCGACCCGAACCGGGAACCGAATGGGTACCCGAAATAACCGAAATACAATTATATACCTAAAATATTAATAATATTAGATTTGATATAGTTTATTTATCCTAAATTATAATTATAAATCCAAATATATGAATTACTTTTAGATAAAAATAACTAAAATATCAAAAATAAATAGAATATATGAAATTTTTAGTTATATTTTTCAAATTTAATTGATTTATATTTAAATTTAATTAATTTTTATTTTCTTCTTATAAATGTTCGGGTACCCGACCCGAACCCGAATAGAACCGAACCGAACCGAACCCGAACCGAAATTCTAAAATACCCGAATGGGTCCTAAATCATCAACCCGAAAACCCAAAACCCGAATGGACCCGACCCGAACCCGAACGGGTACCCGAACGTCCAGGCCTATGCAAATCATATACTTGTTAATGGTTAAGGGAAATTAATGCTGTCATATACTACATAATTGATTGTGACTTTTGTTAATTGTTAGTTTAGTGAGGAAAAAAAAACCTTCTAACAAGAATATTTGTCGTCTTGGTCTTATTATATGTTACAATGAAGAAGAGTTTAAATGTACATTGTGTTAAGGATATTTTTCACAAATAAAAAGAATTTGAGATGCTTTCATGTTTTGTTTTAGCTTTGTTACTTTCTCATAATTTGGTTCCGAACAAAAGATTCTCTCGCCTTCGTAACGGTAAGTTTCATAAGGAGGATTCCAAGGATGTTTTTGAGGCTTATGAGAATCAGAAAACAATCAATAAGCACAAGCGTCAAGCAATAGAGGAAGCTATACAGTGCCCATCTCACCATATCAATCGGATGGACCTGGGTCCGATACACAAGAAAACCCGTTGGGAAGAGTTTCAGGGATCCAGTTCAGGCACTCAAGGATTCGACAGAGGCATAAGGGATCCATAAAGATTTGCAGCTGAAATTGTCAGAGCCTAGTTTTGAGTTTCATACAATGCATATAAATTTTTCTATAAGAAGTTAGTTTTTTTTTTTTTTTTTTATCACTTCTATAAGAAGTTAGTTATGAATTAATTTTACTTCTTTATCGGTGAGGCTGATTTAGTTTGACTTTAAAAAAGGTGATGAGAAAAAGATAATCGTGAAAATGAAGTTTTGGTGGAAGACTAATACACATTATGATGATCTATAATTACAGTACCAGGTGGGAGTCCTAAATAATACTTCTCCAGAATCTCCACATTATATAAAATATTTTTTATTCCTATGTAATAATTATGTTGTATCACTATTCACTAGGATTATATGTAAAACAAACATAAAAAGAGACAATAAATGTGGATAGTATATAAACTGTTCCATATAAAGTTTTGAGATTTTTGATTGCAGCAGCAATTTGCTTTCAAGCAACAATTTGATATTTAAATTTTGTGTATATCCGTTTTGTATTTTAATTTATACTGTTTCATAGCATTCACGCATATAAAAAATCTAAAACCAGCCAATAAAAAAAATTATCTTAAAGAAACTTATCCTGCTCTGTTTAAGACTGTAGTAAAACATATTATTACATCATATATACGTACCACGTTTAATTCTGTTGGTCGAGTCACCATAGACTCATGCCACTAAGCTTCCAGAAGAACATCCAACATCACTCTCATATCACACATAAATCATATTTCTTAATTTTTTCATAGAGAGAGAGAGAGAGAGAGAGACTAAAATTATGGAGACCAATCTGTGAGTACTTGAACGTTAAAGTGTCATCAACAAATATCACACTTAATGTGAACTACGCATAGTTGACCTCAAGGAGTGAGGTCAACTATCATCAACATCACGAGTTCTAAACTTGCAAAGGGACATATGGAAATCCTTGCTCGAACAAATTAGCACTTGATATATTGAATTTAGAAAATTATATGCCTCATTTCGAGTTTTTAGTTTAATTTTGAACTTCCACGATCCTAGAAACATGTTAGACGTTAAAAAGGAACTGCGTTAAGGTAAGATTTATATTCTTTTTAGTTCCAAATAATAATATATTGTCAAGTATATATATAGTAGTTTGGGTGTTACTCATCAAACTACAAGATGAGAAGGACAACCAAACAGATATGAATGAGAGACAGAAGTGAAACACAAGTAATTGACATTTGTTAAGTTTTGAGACTTATATTTCAAGTTTCTTTTTCTTTTTTTAACCCATTCAACCTCACTTATTTGTCCAAGCATGAACCTCTAATTTTCTAATTCTAGCCTTTCAAGGTGTGCAAATGTATGACACACGCATAATATAAAAACAAAAACAAATTGAGTGTTAAATACTAAATTTAAAATTATTGTTTATATAATACATTTTTTTGTATGTTACGAACCCCTGGCCTACATCTCAGATGTGGACATATTAGTACACATGTTTATGCATTTATCCACTTCATGTATGGTATACTAAAAAGTTATCTCATCCTTTGTTATTTGATTTTAAATTATTATATTACTATATTTTATAGTTGATTAAATTAAATAATTTAAAGTGCTAGGTTTTATATAGTTTTAAAAGCTCGTGAATAGGATTTTTGTTGTTGTTGTATATGTGCTCACATATTCGATTTATATTCATTAACATTTGTGTTCACAATGTTTATCTTTCTTGGCCAAAAAGTGTTTATCTTTACATGACATAGTGTCGTTTGCCATATAAAATGATTTATCAAATTTAAATTAATTTTGGGATATTTTATATAGCGAAAATGATTAGTCATTTACAATATTCCAATATATATATATATATAATTCCATCTAAATTCATTGAAAATTTCTGAATGATTTTGAAAATATCTAAATTTTTTTTTTAAAATGTTTAATTTAAAGTTTCTAAACTCTAAATCGTCAGTAGAATTCTAATTGATAATTATGTATCTATTAGAGTCTGTCGAAAGTCCATTGAACATTCCCCACAAATTTCTGAAAGATATTTCCAACAAATTTTTGATTATTTGAGGTCTTAAGCTTAGAATTTTAATATTTCGGATAATTCAAAATTTACAGAACTGAAACTTATCATATCCAATAACTAATAGTTTTGAGAAGAAAAAAAAGAAACAAATGTTACTTTGTCTTTTATACCAATCGTCTTAACAACATGAATCATCATTCATAAACAAACTTATAACTTAAATTACATTATGAAGTTTTGTACTGTTTACTTTAAAAACTACAATTTGAGTTATTTTAAGAAATTGTAAGTACAAAGCATATCGAATAACTGAATAAGTAACTTGTAACTTTTTCACATAATAATCTTGTTGAAATTATTCTTCTAAAAAAAACCCTGTCTTTCAGTTTCTTACTTATTTCATACGGGCGAGGAAACATTTGGACTTTGGGACGTAATGGCCAACATGACCCAGATAACCAACACTGTCAGGCCCATGTGATGTGCTGATAATAGTTTTACTTTTTCCTTTCGTGTTACATTACTAATCCTCATAGTCGATGGGAAAGAGACAAGTGTGTCAACCCTACTGAAAGTATGCATTAGAAGAAGCGTATATATGGGAAACGAGGCAAACAGTATGGACAGATCTAAGGAGGATATGTATCCCAACCCCAAAACTCAGAAAACTCTATTAAAAATTTTAAAACCCTCATTGAGCATTTGGCAAAAGATGGAGAACTTCAATTCATAAAATAAATTCCTATCTACATAGTTTAATTTCTTGATCACCAAATCATCAGCTCTTTTCAATACCATTCCGGACCATAAAGATATGCCTCGTAGCTTAAATACTTTTCTTCCCGTAATCTCGTATGTGACCGGAATTTGCGAAAAGTACGTTCAACTCCTCTTGAAATCCTTGAAATCTCATAATGTTGGGCTAAGAAGACCCAAACCATTTGAATTGCTTGGTTTGGTTGTGTCTTATATTTTCAGTTCAGTACAATTTTGTTCAGCTCGGTTAAAATGTTCATTCCTAACCGGAAATTCAGTTTCAATGGGCCATCCGACCAGTGCCTTTCATCAACCAAATGTATTTTTTTATAATTGTGATTAGTTAAGCTTTACAAATTTCTATAAGGCATCACAATTATAAACATGTATAAAACTATGCGATTCAAACAAAGAAAGTGATGTCAAAGAACATCATATTTTAAAATGTTGTTATAAAATTTAACATAGAGTTGTTATAGGAAATGGAACATCGCGCATGGTTCAAACATATTACATCGTAAAATACTAAATAATGATTTTACTTAGCGTACATGACTAGGCTAGTGACGCAATTCTAAAACGAATGTTTTAGTAATGATAATTATATATATACACACACACAAACGTACACTTTTTCTTGACATAAACAAAACAAATGATTCGACGTTTTCAAACACACGATAACGAAACTTCGATTTTAAAACAAACAAATTTAAAAAAACTTTGATTGGCATGAAAATTGACTGGACAGTTGGTTATTAGGGAAACTCGAAAGAAAATTCGTCGTTAGATCTCATCTGAGACTTAATGTCTTCGAGACTCGTCACAAAGTACAGCTTCAGGGATGCACGTGAGAAAGTCTCTACGTTTTGCAAGAAACAAATTAGTTAGATCAAAATTTGTGGGTTTTTATTATTTCACGTCCTAAGAACCACTGAACCAACACATTTGTTTCTGTATTTTCAATTAGAATATATAGTTCAGATTCATCATCACCAATATTTAAATTAACTTAATTAGTAAATATGATGTTGAATATTGTAATGCTCGAGCTGCCTCTAATATTGAACCCTACGCCGGTTCACTCGGAATCGTGGATCCATCTCTGTCCGATGATGGGTGTATAATTTTTGGTAGACTCGGAAAATTTGTCTATTGACTCTGTAATTACCACGTGACCATTTTCCATGTTTTCTCCTTACTCACACTGTATCGAAAATCGCTTTCTGATATGTTATCTATCATTTGACTAATCTAACTCACCAAACTTAACCCTGAAATAAGGTAATTGCATTTTAGTGATATGGTTAACAAAATCAAATTTCTTAAGCTTTTCCAGATACATCACATATACCAGAAATCTGAATATTATAAATACACTTTAAATTTTCATCGTAAAAATGATAATCAGTAAAATTGTATGAAAGAAAGATATAACACATTTCATCTATTAGCACATAAGACTTTGGAAATAATAATTTGGTTATTCTTTATATGTTTATTGAAATTGTTTTGATTCTTTTTTGTTAATAATTGTATTAAAAATGTTTTCATATCTCATCCATTCTTTATGATATTGGTATATTTTATTTTGTTAAATGGTCCAATGTAATAAGATGTTAAAGAAATAGAAAAAATTATACTTTCCCTAATGTAGACCGACGAGGAAATTGTGAGAAGAAATCACAGCCGTTCATTTAGTCTCCCTACCCGGACCCACATAGCGTTAATATTTCTTTCTTTTTATTAAAAAACCTGTGATGTTTTTAATACCTTTTCTCAACGAACACCGTTTCTGACCGTTAACTTTATAATCTCAATTCTCAAGTAGTCGAACTTGTGATATAACCGGTTTTACGCTTTAGCCCCCCCCAAGATCCACGTGACTAACACTTTTCTCTCCTCTAGTACAGTCTACACACACAGGAGCCCCGCCTCCCAAACCCCACTAATCCAACGATGGTTTTAACTTTTTTTCTCTCAAAAACTTAAATTCTTTTATTGAAAATTACTAAATATATAATATATTGAACCATAAAAAGTTATTCATAAAAAACCTAAAAATGCTGAAAATCTTAATCCTAACTAAATTATAAAGGAACACATAGAGGGGTGTATTGAATATGATATTTAGGAGGATTTAAATGATTTGATTTTTAATGAACTTTTAGATGATTTTGGGTGAATTACTGAATTTGTTGTGATTTTAATTAATTCATTCTAAAATTTCATCTACAACTACGTGTTTTGAATTATTATATTTTTAACTAAAAATTTCTACAAAAAACACTTTAAACTAACTAATGATGCAAAAAGAAAATATTTTTACCAAGGTGTTGGTAGCCTAGTGGTAGTACAGGGGGTTGGTTCCCTCGTGCCTCGGTTTAAACCACCGTTGGCATTCATTGATATTCTTTACATAGAAATTTTCAAAAGTTGATTTCGGGCATTGGGGAGACTATGGGCCTAAGGCCTAGAACTTCCACATATAATCGAAAAAAAAAAATTCAAATGGAATGAACAGACCACCGCACTTGGGATAGAGAATGCGCACGATGAAATAAAATTGATGATAAATAACCTCGATTTTAGTTTAAAAAACTCATGAAAATTTTACACTATTTCTACTATCTCCTACCAATTTCACCTATTTTGATTGGTCGTATATATTATATATTCCTCTATTTGAAATGTAACGCAACGAATTTATTTAGAAGTTACTTCTCATGCTTAAAAGTAGTAGCCAGAAGCGGATCCAGAAATTTATTTAACATGGGGTACATAGTTTTTTAACTAATAAATTAAATTATAAAAAATGTAGTATTAATAACCAAAAGAAAATCCATGACTAAATGAAAAGAGAAAACACAAAAATTTCACAACAACAAAAGTTCAAAAAGTAATCTACAAAGTTACTCTACCATTTTGTATTTTTTGGATTTTTTTATCACTATTTCGTTGTCAATTTATCAAAATATTCTTTTTCAATAAGTAAGATGATGAAGAAGAGAAGAAATTTAAAAGAAAAAAACAATAGACAGATTAATGGCTAGATAGAGTCAATATAATTTCATTGTTTTTAACTTTTATAATCTAATGGATTAATGGACAAAAAAAAATTTGGGTTTTAGAAATATCACTAGAGTTAATAGGTAAAAATAATTGTGGACTAATAATTTCTTTTTAAAAAAAAAAAAAATTAGTATGGGACACATGCCACCACATCTATAACCTCCGTCCACACCTGGTAGTAGCCATCAACTAATTTTGTTGATTCATTGCTTTTCCGGTTTCCGGCGAACCTCATCAGCCCTGTTGAACTTTTTATCATTTTGGTTCTTTTTTTTTATAGCTTTTATGTGTTTTATTCTTGAGTCTCCAACGTAAATTGGTGGTGAGGCTTCATCCTCCGATGACACTTTTGAACCTAAATAGCGGATATCTGGTCGGTTTGCAAGTTGCAACCGTAAATCCAGATCTGAATTAACAAGGCAAGATCCGGTGAGTCATCCTCATGCAAGCTCTCCGATGGTTGTCGTGGAATTTTCTTAGATCTTTGGAGTTTAAAACGGTATTTTAGCATAGTGGTGGTAGTGGTGACCAAGCAACGAAATGCAGCAGCATGCAAAGAGACTCTCAGAATATAGTATATCTTGGATGTGTTTCTCGGTGGTGCCGTGGTGGTTGCATTTCGAGGTAATTAATAGTAACATTAGCTAATGATTGAAATAGTTTTGGTGACAATCTTTTCCAATTACGATAAACAATTTGCTTAAACTAGTAGTAGGTTAAATCAACATTTTATTATTCATCCAAAAAAACTTGAGTCATTTGGTGATAAAATACTAATACCCTAATATAAAACTACGATAGACGATGTTAAGACTTTCAAACAAATTATAATGAATAAGCAGACTACTATATAATTTGTATGATACGAAGGTCCACTAATTCTACCATATATAAAAAAAACCTTATCTTATTTTTTTTTATCAAGTACCAGACCGAAATCGTTTTCATCAAACAAAATAACAAAAACTTTTAGAAAACGAGTATGACTAGTCACAAACTAATCACTTTCTTACTTTAAATTAAGATTAAATTATATATACAAAATTAATTGATTATTAGCCGTCCATTATAAAAAAAACAATGGCATATTTCGTCATTAAACATAAATTGGATGGTGTTTTCCAAAAGAAAAAACAAAACACCAGAGAGACTCTTAACTCTTAGATTAGAGCATGATTATTGTGAAGTTTTAAAAGAGAGTCTCTTTCCCAAAATTATATAGTAGTATTGATTTGTTTATCATGTGAGGTTTAAAATCTTGGAATACTCACCAAAAGTCTCTAGAGTACTTGGGTGAGTATTCCAAGATTTTTTTAGAACATCACATGATAAACAAATCATATATAATATTATCTTTTTTTATAGAAACTTTCTTTGAGAACCCTAGTAATAATGTTCTTAAGAGCATAATTATTGAGAGCTTTTGAGGGAAGCTTTAAAAAAAACATTAAAATAAATTAAATAAGTAATGATTGTAGAAATATGTTCTAAAACAAGAGTTTTTATAACATGTCTCTAAAACCACATGACATTTTATTGGCTGAAAAAATAAAAAATTACTAAATCAAAATTAATTAATTAAATAATAATTCATAACTTTTAGTGAGTATCTATCGAGTCTTAATTCCAAACCAAAGAAAGTCTATAAATACCAAAGACCCTCCACTTTCGTCTTCTCCCCTTTCTCCTCTTCCTCCTACATTCTCGACTCTCTCCTAATTAGGGTTTTCATTATTAAGTAAAAAAAAAAAAAAATCCCCAAATCACATTTCAACAGATTGTAGACATTTTTTGGGATCTTTGGAAGATTAGATTAATTTCCTCGACCAAAGGAAAACAAAAAATCTTCATCCTCCTGAAGATTTTTTTCTTTTTCCTATTCCCCTTCCTTTCGAGCTCGTTTGAACCAGGTTTGAATTCATATTATAACTATTTTTTTTCTCGTTTTACTCGAATTGTTTTCGGTTAACTAGTTACAGTTTCTAGTGTTTCTAGATCGCTTTAATGTTATTGTGATTTGTAAATTATTGTGGATCTAGCTAGTTTTATTTTTCTCTCATACTAATAAGTTTTCATTTTCGTCATATTTTTCTCTGTTTTCATCCAATATTTACTCACCGCATTTCTTAGATCAGTTTATGTTTCCTCGTACATTACAATATTGGTTTCTGCAAAAAACAACCATTTGACAGTTTATTTTGATAAAAGAAAATTCGTCGTATTTGGAAATTAAACCCACGCAATTTTGTCCGTACACCTAGAACTCTGCGCCTCAAATTTTTCCGTATATACCATGCTTTTTTTTTCCTTTAATAAATCTGAAAAAAAAAGAAAAAAAATTTCAAAGTATTAAAATTCTGCAGTTTGCATCTTTTCTAAATATTTCAATATCAATCCAGATGACCAAAAAAAAAAATATTAAAAATCTGCAGAAAAACTGGAGTTTGATTTGACGTGTTTAGATTAATATTTTGTACTTTATTTCTTTGGTCAGACGTGTACTTTGTCGAGTTCTCGAGTGATGTTTTAGAAGCTTGTCGGTGTTAAGTAACAGTTGCCTACCCTATATATAAATTTTAAAGGTAGAAAAGATTTTGATATTTCCGGTACTTGTCAAAGTCACTGGTCTCTCTTTCTTTATTTATTAGCATACGATAAACGACAAAAGTTAACTCAAACTTTTACGAGAAAAAAAAAAAATCAAATTTCATTTTCTTTTTCATTCTGTAATGTCCTATTTACTGGTATTTTTTTTTTCATTTTCTTTTTGCTAAGAATCGTTATTAGCCTCAAAGAGCATAACTTTTTTGAAATCTGTACAGATGATTAATTAAAATCGCCAAACAAAGCATCAAGAAATCAGTTGTTTTTACATTACAAATTAATGACTCCGTTCTTCTGGTGTGTGCAATATTTGATTATACAGGTTAATCTCTGATTGAATCTGAAAGTATATCAAAGAAACTGACGAGCAACATTTGGAGAAAATGATAAGGTACTGCAAAACATAATCAATAACATAAAAAAAGAAGAAGATGAACTTATTGTTCTGATTTGTCTTTTTTCTTTTTGTTCTGTCCATCGTTAGCTTCCAAGACATGTTCGTTTGATGGAGCTTTCACCAACAAGCAGTGACAAGAAAACAATGAAGAGGTGGTTTTTCATAGACAAACGAGTTGGATAAAAGTCTTTCTGAAGAATTTTGCAAAAAAAGCACTGTTTTAATTCTTTTTAATCAATGGATTTAAACTCAAACCACTTATCCTCTGTTCTCAAAGATTCCACACCACAAGCTAACAACAAATCAAGACTCGGCGGCGTATCATCATCATCATCATCATCATCATCAAGATTGACATCTAGTTCTGGTAGATTCATGATGGCTCCATGGAAGAAACCTGCAAAACTCGATGATGTTAGATCTAATGGTTGGTTAGATGCAATGATTTCGTCTTCTCCACCGCGTAAGAAGTTAGTTAAAGATTTCAATGTCGAGGTTGCTCCAGAAGATGACTTTGCTCAACGTTCTTGGATGGTAATTTATAATTATCTCATCCATCCTTGTTTGTTTGTCATCATCCTCACTTTGCTTTTTTGTTGAAATATCTGAAATCAGCTCAAGTATCCTTCTGCGATTAGCTCGTTTGCGCATATTGCAGCTCAAGCAAAGAAGAAGAAGATAGCTGTGTTTCTTGACTATGACGGTACACTTTCTCCCATAGTTGATGATCCTGATCGTGCCATTATGTCTGATGCAGTAAAAATACTAAAACCCTTTTGTTAATTACCTTAATTACTTTGTTATGTGCTGTTTCTTTTTTTGTCCATATTTTCAAAAGATTACTTCTTTGGTCTTTCAGATGCGTTCTGCAGTTAAAGATGTGGCTAGTTACTTCCCAACTGCAATAATTAGCGGTAGAAGCCGTGACAAGGTAAAATTCTAAAACCCTAAATCCTAAACCATTAACTATAAACCGTAAAATTTGATACAATTTTCGGTTATATTCAGGTTTATCAGTTGGTAGGATTAACAGAACTTTATTACGCGGGTAGTCATGGAATGGACATAATGACTTCTTCTGACGATCCGAAGTGTTTCAAATCAACCGACCAACAGGTGAAATTTTATGATCCATTAGCTATGATCACCTTAAGTGATGATCACGTCAACTTCCTTTTTCTCTTTTTCTTAACACATTTTGTTGGCGTTTATTAGGGAAAGGAAGTGAATCTGTTTCAGCCCGCTAAAGAATTCATACCTATAATCGACGAGATTTTTAGAACCCTTGTTGAGAAAATGAAAGATATCAAAGGTGCAAAAGTAGAGAATCACAAGTTCTGTGCATCTGTACATTACCGTAACGTTGATGAGAAGGTAATAAAACTAAACCTTTGGAATTTCTTGCTTTAGGCTTTGATGGATTTGAAGCAAAACTGTTTGTGTTTTCTTTAGGATTGGCCAATCATTGCTCAACGCGTTCATGACCACTTGAAACTATATCCTCGTTTGCGTCTAACTCATGGGAGGAAGGTGATATATATACTTGTAATTATCATGTTTCTAATTAAATGTTTTTAATCCAATCTTATAAAACTACAATAAATCCTTTTGGTATTATAGGTTTTAGAGGTTCGTCCTGTGATAGACTGGAACAAAGGAAGAGCACTCGAGTTTCTATTAGAATCTCTTGGTATATACATGATCCAATCTTATTTCGTTTTCTCTTCTAAAAACCAATGATTAGTTTACTAAACTCATACTTTGATATAAAAAAATTAGGATTAAGCAACAAAGACGACTTGCTTCCTATTTACATTGGTGATGACACAACTGATGAAGATGCATTCAAGGTACATATTATACAACTAATATTTCCATTAGTTTCATTTTTCCATTTAATAATATGTTTAGTTAACAGCTTAACCAAAATAATCAAAACAGCTGAACGAAATAACAAGATGAATCTTGCAGGTACTTCGAGATGGGAATAGAGGCTTTGGCATTTTGGTATCATCTGTACCAAAAGAAAGCAATGCGTTTTACTCTCTTAGAGACACACCTGATGTAATAACATAAAACCTAACTGTCATACATTACATGATGTGATATAGTTTGTTTGTAATGTGTGTCTAATTTGCGTTAACTTGTGGTTTGCAGGTGAAGAAGTTTTTAAATACTTTGGTTAAATGGGCAAAGTTGGAGAAGAACTCTACTGGTTTTTGATTATTATAGTGGAATCCTTATGTTACCTTTTCTTTTCCTTTCTTCACCCTCACAAGTTTTGATTACCGCTTAATTTATATTTCCATGTGGAAATTAAGTTATTGAAAGTATATGTAAAACTTTTTTTTAAATGTGTACGATAATTTTTCCAAAGGATCCCTTTTCACTGGAGTTCAACTGTTATGACTTTGCCTATTGTGAAGATTAACCAAACAACATTATAACATTTTTTTTTTCATTATAGCATTTTAAACCAACGCATTACGTACATTTCCATAGTCTCGTATCAAAGAAAACCCCTATAGGTCCATTTGAAAAAGAAAAAAAAAGGAAGAAATGCTATGCTAACAAATAAAAACTTAACCGACTGAAATATTTTAGAGGATTACCAAAATTAACTGAAAATAAATTCAGCTTGATTTAGTTTGGGTTTTTAATTATTGGCAACTTTGAATTTGAAATCCAAAATCAAAATTTTGTTAAATTAAAAAAAAATTGGTTAAAATCGGTTACATCTGAATAAATTTTGTATAATTTCAAAATTATTAAAAATGATTTAATTTTAGGATAAATGGTATAATTTCAAACAATAGCAGGAATCATGAATATAATATTGATGCTAAAAACGTTTCAAAAATAATCTCTTCACAACATATAGGAGCAAGGTTAGGTTATATCATAAATTTCTTTTCCTCACGATTCATGACTCATGCCATTGTGAAAACTCCAACATAACATAACATATATGTATGTATATAATTACCACTTAATTACCATATATTTTACCGAAAATATTTTTGGTTGTAAATGGTTCTCTACAGAGCCAGTCTACAACTTATTGAGGCAACCGTTGGGTGACTTGGAACCACTTCTTGGTCAATCTCCCTATGCCTGAGTTTTTTTCTTTTTTGAACTCCTGAACTCCATCAACAAGTCCATTCTCCATATATTGTTTAGGTGAAAATGATGAGAATCTAAAAATGATTGGTTGTATCACTTGTGTGTGTTGTTTGTTGAGAGACGAACACCACGCATCTACTGAAGCGAACGAATTCAGTAAAAGTTGGAATCAAACTGAAACGAGCTTGTTTTTATGGGTGCATGGTTTATTTATGAACTCTTAATGGGTTTTATCATTGGAACAAAGAAAACAAAAATAATTTTGGATGGAAATTTAGTAATTAAATAATACTTATTGGGTCTCCCCCATTAAACATGTTCTTAGGATCCAAACTGAACTCGATCCGAAATGGTATACCTAAGGAGGTAAAAAAATGTTGAACCCAACATATCTCGAACCGATTGGTAAGGATTCAGATGCGACCCAAAAGTCCAGAGCTACTTACCAAATCTGAAGAACTGAAAATGATATTTAGGATCTTTTATCTTTTCTGAAATATGAATTAAAGGTCTTTTAATTAGACCTTAAATATTTTACTTCGGCCCAATAGAAAATAGAATATTATCAAATTCGTCTCTTTGCTTATTTCGACATCAATCCATTTGAACTTATGCAAGCCCAATTAAAATTTAAAGCCCAAGAAGAAGAGAATGTTCGGTCCTAGTTCCCAGTATCGTCACTCTCTCTCTCTCTCTCTGTCACCTAAAACCCTAATAAACCTTTAAAATGTGTTTTATAAATTGACTCTGTTTCACGGCGCCTCCTCCTCCATTGTTCCAAAACCCTTAAAAAAAAAAAAAAAAAGACAAAACCCTAATTTTTGCCGGAGACATGACGGAGGTCGAAGTCACGCGGTTGGAGAAGGATGGCGAGAGCGGAGAGTACATGATCAAGCCGCAGAGCTTCACACCGGCCATCGACACATCGGAGTGGCCTCTCCTCCTGAAGAACTACAACCTTCTGAACGTGCGTACAGGCCACTACACTCCGATCGCCTCCGGCCACTCTCCCCTGAAACGTCCTCTGAAAGAGTATCTAAGGTACGGTGTCATCAATCTCGACAAACCCGCGAACCCATCTTCTCACGAGGTCGTTGCTTGGATCAAGCGTATCCTCCTCGTCGAGAAAACTGGCCACAGCGGAACTCTCGACCCCAAAGTCACCGGAAACCTCATTGTCTGCATCGACCGAGCCACGAGGCTTGTCAAGTCGCAGCAAGGCGCTGGTAAAGAGTACGTTTGCGTAGCTCGGCTTCACTCTGCTGTCCCCGACGTCGCTAAGGTGGCTAGAGCCCTCGAGTCTCTCACCGGAGCTGTGTTTCAGAGGCCTCCTCTCATCTCCGCTGTGAAGAGACAGCTCAGGATTAGGACAATCTATCAAAGCAAGCTCCTTGAGTACGATGCAGACAGGCATTTGGTCGTCTTCTGGGTCTCTTGTGAAGCAGGTACCTACATTAGGACCATGTGTGTTCACTTGGGTTTGCTTCTTGGTGTTGGTGGGCATATGCAGGAGCTTAGGAGGGTTAGGTCTGGGATCTTGGGTGAGAATGATAACATGGTTACAATGCATGATGTCTTGGATGCTCAACATGTGTGGAAGTCTACCGGCGATGAGGCTTATCTTAGGAGGGTGGTTATGCCTCTTGAGGTTATATTGACGAGCTACAAGAGACTCGTTGTCAAGGATTCTGCTGTGAATGCCATCTGTTATGGTGCTAAGCTGATGATTCCAGGGCTCTTGAGATTCGAGAATGACATTGATGTTGGCACTGAGGTCGTTCTGATGACGACCAAAGGAGAGGCCATTGCTATTGGGATCGCTGAGATGACCACGTCTGTGATGGCTACTTGTGATCACGGTGTGGTTGCGAAGATTAAACGTGTGGTGATGGATAGAGACACTTACCCGAGGAAATGGGGACTGGGGCCTAGAGCTTCCATGAAGAAGAAGCTTATCGCTGATGGCAAATTGGATAAGCATGGGAAGCCGAATGAGAAAACTCCTGTGGAGTGGAGTAGGAACGTGGTTTTGCCTACCGGTGGAGATGCTTTGATTGCTGGTGCTGCTGCTGCTCCTGAGGCTGTCGAGACTAAGGTTGAGGCTGAGAATGGTGAAGGAGGGGAAGCGCTCAAGCGTAAGCGTGATGTAAGCCCTGCTCCTGTTTCAACCAAGAAGGCTAAAACCAAAGATGTTGAAGTTGATGGTGAAGAGAAGGTGAAGTCGAAGAAGAAGAAGGATAAGGGAGAGGAGAAAGAGGAAGATGTTGGGTCTGAGAAGAAGGAGAAGAAGAAGAAGAAGAATAAGGAGGACGATAAGGAAGAGTTGGCATCACCCAAATCGGAAAAGTCGGAGAAGAAGAAGAAAAAGAAGAGCAAAGAGGCGGACGAAGCTGCTGCTGATGGTAAAGATGAATCAAAGAGTGAGAAGAAGAAGAAAAAGAAGAGCAAGGAGAAAGAGGAAGCTGCTGTTGATGGTGAGGATGAATCAGCAGCCGAGAAGAGTGAGAAGAAGAAGAAAAAGAAGGAGAAGAAGAAGAAAAAGGATAAAGACAGTGAGGATGATGAAGAATGAGATGGGTTTGTCTTAAGTTTTGAAGTATTTCTTGTTTTGTGGTATCTACTCTGGAAAAAAGTGAGACAAAAGGCTTTTATGCTTGTATTAAACGTCTCACTTGAGTTGTACTTTTTTGTTTCTGATGGTTGGTTAGTTTGAATTCTATGCTAATAGCAGATTTTAAGTTAAACACACAGAGTTGGATTGAGTTTAAGCCTTATAGACACATGGTATCTCTTAATGCAAACGTGATATGGTCGTGTCTCTATTGTTTCTCTATTGTTTTTGCTGGCCTCTTTCATCCTTATATGTTTTTGTCTCATCATGTGAAGTTTGAACTTGTAGATTTTCGTAGCACCAAGAAGGGATATAAGCAGCTGCTAGTTGCGTATACACAAGTAGAATAGTAACTTGCGACTATAATACTAACAATAAACACACATGATAAATAAAATTAAAACAAGATCTCAATAACAAAAGACTGAAATTAGAATGCTAAGATCAAAGTCAACAAGCTGAAACGGAGGCACCGCTTCAAAGAGGTGATAGTCCCATCTGATGCTGTGGAGATTTGGTCGGTGAACCAGGCAAGGGAAGGTGAAGGAGACGGAGAGGATCTTGGTGCTGTGACCGGTCCTGGAACCGGAGCAGCCACGGGGACCCAACGAGGATGTCAAGCTTTTGTCCTATGTCGCAGTGACCGGAAGCTCCACATATGAAGCGTTGGAATCCAGGTTTGGTCAGAGTTACAGTGTCAGACCCGGTTTGGTATCTCGCTAGTGGATTAGCCGGATTGCACAACTCGAAATCATGGGGAGTGACTTGAGTGACGTCGTGGAACTCGTTGTTGTATTCGAAGACCAAAGAGTCTCCTACTTGAAAAGTTCTTGAAAGAAGCCCAAGCTTGGTAATCCACGCCCATCATGGTCCATCCGCTCGAGTCGCCGACTTTGTGAACTGTTCCTCCGACTCCAACCCCAAGAAGTGCCACAAGAATCAGCAGAGAAGTGAAGAAAGATTTGCTATTGATCGAAGCCATGATTGATCGTTGTTTGGAATAGAGAGAAACAAGTTTAACAGAGATTATGAAAGAGTATTGAGCTTGTTAATTTGGTGACAAGTTTGAGCCCCTAAGAGTGTTTATATAGAGCCTGAGGGTTTGAAGATTTGAATAATTCCTAATGATCGATGTTTCTATTTTGGTATTTTCTTTCCTTTTCCATATAAATATTTTAAAAAGATATACAATAATATAATGACCGTGAGTCTCACCGCTAGAGGAATTAGCCGTCACTGCCGGGAGTGTTCTGCCAGAGATGTTGAGGACGAGGAGAAGAGCGACGGTGACGAAGAGGAAACTTGTGTTAGAAGCCATTGTGTTTTTAAAGCTTTCAAATCCATCAAAAACTATTTCGAGCTTCCAGAATTTTCAGTACAGACAGTACACTTTTGCCGATCAAATTTGAATTGTTTTAATTGTCACAAGTGATTTGATGGTTTGCAATAACCTTATGTCTTTTGTGATATATACCATTGTGAATTTTTTTTTCTTTTTTGTCAGTATGATGGATCAAATTCTCAGCCTCTTTTCTAGACGTACCATTGTGAATGTATAGACGCACTTTGTCTGTTCAAAAAAAAAAAAAAAGACGTACTTTGTATCTTGTTATTTGTTAATAATAAGCCCAAGGACGGAAGAAAATTGTAACTAAAAAAAATGATCATTCATATTGGATGCCCGACAACTTCACTAGTTTATGCTATGGGCCGGATCAAGCAAGCTACTTCTGTCTACAAGCCTTAGTATTTCTAATCAGAATCTAATGGTTTCGTTTTAGTATACCCAGAAGAGAGGATCCGTTAACCAAGATCATGCTTTGTTTGTGATCATAGGTAAGAAGATCAATGTGTTTCAATCCAGTAACAAGGCATCACAAGTTTGGTTTTTGTGTTCTGTTAACTTGTTGGTCAGTTATTCACAGTTTATTGTTATACAAATGAGAACAGCTTTCGTATTTGACTAACAAAATGTTTCTACCTGGAACCATAGAACTTCAAACTATCTGTTCAGTCCTCTGACGATGAAGGTGAATGAGATGTGTTGGGAAGAAGGAAAGGAATACCTCAAGCCTCAAGGATACATCAATAATCAAAACGGATCGTATAGAGAGATACCATAGGCCTAAATCTTTAACTTAGCATTGAAAATCTAACCTTAGAAATAAACGAAAAACATAAAAACTAAGAAACAAAAAGTACAACTCAAAGTGAGACGTTTCATACAAGCATAAAAGCCTTTTGTCTCACTTTTATCCAGCGTAGATACCACAAAACAAGAAAAACTTCAAAACTTAAAGATAAACTCATCTCATTCTTCATCATCTTCGCTGTCTTTATTCTTCTTCTTCTTCTCCTTCTTTTTCTTCTTCTTCTCACTCTTATCGGCAGCTGATTCATCCTCACCGTCAACAGCAGCTTCCTCTTTCTCCTTGCTCTTCTTTTTCTTCTTCTTCTTCTCACTCTTCTCAGCAGCTGATTCATCTTCACCATCAGCAGAAGCTTCCTCTGCCTCTTTGCTCTTCTTTTTCTTCTTCTTCTCTGACTTTTCCGACTTGGGTGATGCCAACTCTTCCTTCTCCTCCTCCTTATTCTTCTCCTTGTTCTTCTTGTTCTTCTTCTCTTTCTTCTCAGACCCAACATCTTCTTCTGTCTTCTCTCCCTTGTCCTTCTTCTTCTTCGACTTCACCTTCTCTTCAACTTCAACTTCAACTTCTTTGGTTTTTGCCTTCTTGGTTGAAACGGGAGCAGGGCTTCCATCACGCTTACGCTTAAGCGCTTCCCCTGCTTCACCATTTTCAGCCTCAACCTTAGTCTCAGGAGCAGCAGCAGCACCAGCAATCAAAGCATCTCCACCGGTAGGCAAGACCACGTTCCTACTCCACTCCACAGGAGTTTTCTCATTCGGCTTCCCATGCTTATCCAGTTTGCCATCAGCGATAAGCTTCTTTTTCATGGAAGCTCTAGGCCCCAATCCCCATTTCCTCGGGTAAGTGTCTCTATCCATCACCACACGTTTGATCTTCGCAACCACACCGTGATCACAAGTAGCCATCACAGACGTGGTCATCTCAGCGATCCCAATAGCAATAGCCTCTCCTTTAGTCGTCATCAGAACGACCTCGGTGCCAACATCAATGTCATTCTCGAACCTCAAGAGCCCTGGAATCATCAGCTTAGCACCATAACAGATGGCATTCACAGCAGAATCCTTGACAACGAGTCTCTTGTAGCTCGTCAATATAACCTCAAGAGGCATAACCACCCTCCTAAGATAAGCCTCATCGCCGGTAGACTTCCACACATGTTGAGCATCCAAGACATCATGCATTGTAACCATGTTATCATTCTCACCCAAGATCCCAGACCTAACCCTCCTAAGCTCCTGCATATGCCCACCAACACCAAGAAGCAAACCCAAGTGAACACACATGGTCCTAATGTAGGTACCTGCTTCACAAGAGACCCAGAAGACGACCAAATGCCTGTCTGCATCGTACTCAAGGAGCTTGCTTTGATAGATTGTCCTAATCCTGAGCTGTCTTTTCACAGCGGAGATGAGAGGAGGCCTCTGAAACACAGCTCCGGTGAGAGACTCGAGGGCTCTAGCCACCTTAGCGACGTCGGGAACAGCAGAGTGAAGCCGAGCTACGCAGACGTACTCTTTACCAGCACCTTGCTGCGACTTGACAAGCCTTGTGGCTCGGTCGATGCAGACAATGAGGTTTCCGGTGACTTTGGGGTCGAGAGTTCCGCTGTGGCCAGTTTTCTCGACGAGGAGGATACGCTTGATCCACGCAACGACCTCGTGAGAAGATGGGTTCGCGGGTTTGTCGAGATTGATGACACCGTACCTCAGATACTCTTTCAGAGGACGTTTCAGGGGAGAGTGTCCGGATGCGATCGGAGTGTAGTGGCCGGTACGGACGTTCAGAAGGTTGTAGTTCTTCAGGAGGAGAGGCCACTCCGATGTGTCGATGGCCGGTGTGAAACTCTGCGGCTTGATCATGTACTCTCCGCTCTCGCCATCCTTCTCCGACCGCGTGACTTCGACCTCCGTCATGTCTCCGGCAAAAAATAGGGTTTTGTCTTTTAAGGGTTTTGGAACAATGGAGGAGGAGGCGCCGTGAAACAGAGTCAATTTATAAAACACATTTTGAGGTTTCTTAGGGTTTTAGGTTACAGAGAGAGAGAGAGAGTGACGACACTGGCCAAGGATCGAACATACTCTTCTCTTGGGCTTGGGCTTAACGTTTTTCATATTTTATTTGGGCTTGGTACAAATAAGCAAGGGCCTGAATTAAAAATAAATACACGACCTTTTTTTTTTTTTTAACCGATACAAGGCCTTTTTGATTCATAATTCAAGCCAATAACCGGAATTGCATTGAATTGAAGACTATCTTTGACAACTATGAAAGGTGTTCTGGTCAGAAAATTAATCAAGATAAGTCAATGATCACTTTTGGTTCTTTGATTCCGGGTGATCTTCAAGTGCGACTTAAAAGTATTTTGGGTATTGAGCATCATGGTGGAGGCAAATACCTGGGCTTGCCAGAGCAATTCGGGAGGAAGAAATCTGAGATGTTTCATGCCATTTTAGACCGTGTTAAGAAGTGTACAGGCTCATGGAAGTCTAGATATCTCTCCCCTGTGGGTAAGGAAGTAATGTTGAAGTCAGTGGCAATGGCTATGCCTGTATATGCCATGTCATGTTTCAAGCTCCCAGGACAAGTAATACATGACATAACTGCGGTTATTCGAAAATACTGGTGGCAAAATAAAGTGGACAAGAAAGGTATATCATGGGTGGCGTGGGACAAATTACATCTACCTAAGCATAAGGGAGGTTTGGGTTTTAGGGAGCTCTCAAAGTTCAATGACTCTCTTTTAGCAAAACAAGCTTGGCGTCTGATCAGATACCCAAATTCATTATTGGCACGACTATTCAAAGCTCGATACTATCCGGATACTGATGTTCTGAATGCTTCTTCTAAAAGACTTCAATCCTATGGTTGGGCCTCTATTCTTGTTGGTATCTCGGTCCTGAAAAAGGGAGTTCGTTGGAATGTAGGATCTGGCGAAGACATCTCTATTTTCAAAGATAATTGGCTACCTTGTCAGCCGTCTCGTCCTGCTATTGGGAATCCCCTAAACAATATCAAGGTCTCTCATCTGATTACCTTGAATGGTAGCTATCGCAGTTAGAATTCTGATGCTATAAATACTCTCCTGCATGATCCTAATGATCGGGCCTTGGTTCACTCCATACATCTTAGTCAACGTTTATCTTCAGACTCGGTTGTGTGGCCTTATACTACTCATGGTGAATATTCTGTGAAGTCTGGTTATCACTTACTTCAGGACTTGGATCATGCTTTGAGAAACGTTCCTCCTCCTCACGGAGATCTGCGGTTGAAAAATGAAATTTGGCATCTGAAAATACCTCCTAAGTTAAAACATTTTATGTGGCGTGTTCTATCTCGAGCTTTACCTACAACTACCAGATTAAGAACATGCGGTCTTCAAGTGGATTCTCTCTGCAAAAGATGTGCTCAAGATGAAGAATCTATAAATCATGCTTTATTTACTTGCCCGGAGTCTCTGAAGATTTGGCGAGAAATTCCCCTTGCTGATCCTAATTTTTTGAATCCACCATCTCTGGATCTTGAGACAAATATTGGTGCTATGATGCAGTTGTATCACTGTCCGCAGTCTTCTCACATACAAAGGCTACTACCATTTTCTCTGATCTGGAGAATTTGGAAATCTCGCAATAATCTTGTCTTCAATCAGTGCCAAGCTATTTCTCATTTGGAAGCTTCTTATAGTTTATCTGAGGTTCGCGACTGGGTTAAAGCTTCTTCCCCTGAAAACAATCATTCTCCATCAAGCATTAATGCTATTGGCAATTCTAACGGGTGTCTGATCAATCATTGGCAAAGACCTTCTATTGAGTGGGTAAAATGTAACACTGATGCATCCTTTGACCCGATCACTCATCAGGCGAGAGCGGGTTGGGTATTGCGTGACTGGATCCTTCGTTTTTGGGGATCTGCAGTTATTCCTTCTGCTTCTTCGGTTTTTGAAGCTGAAGCCAAAGCTCTGTTGATGGCTATACAACATTCTTGGATCATGGGTTTCCGTCGTGTTATTTTTGAGGGAGATTGTTTGGCTCTGATTCGTATCCTTAATCATGAGGTATATGACCGGCTTCATGTAAACGTGGTTCAAGATATCAATACATGGGTCTCAAAATTCCAAAGATATAGATTCTCTTTCACTCCAAGACAAGGAAACGAAGTTGCTCATGTTTTAGCTTCTTCTACAGGACCCATAGCTATGATGCCTCAGTTGTTGTTCGTATCTGATGTTTTAGCTTATCCAGATTGTATATCTAACTTTCTGTATCAGGATTTCCAGGCTTCTATGCCGTTTTAATTTTAAATTTCAGCCGGGAAAAAAAAAAAAAAAAACTTTTCCTGGCTAATTCATTCAATTCTTGCAGATATGGTAAGTGGTAACTATATACATACATGTCTTAAGTTATTTAGTTAAGAGTTTTCACAATAGCATGAGTCATGAATCCCGAGGAAAAGAAATTTAAGATATGACCTAACCTTGCTGATATATGTTGTGAAGAGATGATAAAAGAGTTGATGCTTTTAATTGATCTAGAACTTATAAAATCTTTTAACAAAGTATAAATTTACTAAAAATAGGAGCATTTTTAATGGTAGGAGTAAAGTCATTACCAACTAATTTTGTAGAGGTAGCAACTCAAGATGGAGTTGCATCATTATTAGCATGACTAGTTATCGTACTTTGATGAATTAATAATCTCAATCAATTCCGAACCCTAAATACCCTATTTTCAATTTTTTTGTTACATTGGTTATTTTGGTTTTGAAAAAACCAGAATCCAAACCCGAAATAAACCGAGCCGAACCCGAAGTGAAACCCGATCGAATTTGATATAAAACCGACCTGAACCCGAAATAAACCGAACTGAACCCAAAATACAACTAGAACAAAATGTGTTTGGCCCAATAGTTATTAGATACAATCAGTGTTCGGAATTACACTAGGCACTAGTCGGGCGGTTGGCTCGGGCCTAGCGAATTAATGAAAAATCGGGGATTAATTGAGGAGTACTCGGGGACTAGTTTTTTATACAATTTAATATATTTGTAACATATTTTGTATAAAAACAAATTAAAATTCTAAATTAGTGTAGTTATTTTTATATAAAATTTATAAATAAACCATATAACAAAACATGCCAACTCAAATGGTTGTTACTGCAAAATACAAACTTAAATAGCCAAATAAGATATATTAATACTACAAATGTAGTACAATTATTAAATGAATACGCTGGTTTAGATGGTTGATGGGCACATTATGGGATTGAAATAACCTAAGTTCGAACTCGATTTTAAACCAAAATCACTAAAACAAAGAACAGTTTTGTTTTGGTAAGGTGTAGTGTTGGTGACTTCGAAGGTGCAGAATTTTTCCTCAGATGAGGTTGATCGGGCTCTGGTGGCTCTGCCGGTGAAACAACCGAAAATTTTTCCAAGATTTTATTGCCATCTCTCCTCTTCTCTCTCGCTCTTCTCTCTATTCTTCTCTCTGTTCTCTTCTCTCTCGATCACTGAAATGCTGATATGTAATTCAAAAATCAAGTCATGTGTGCTTTAAAGAGAGGAAAAATTTGTGAGCAAGTTTCCGAGTGTGTTATTTTTAGAAATGGAATATTCGAGAGAGAAATTTCGTGCTTTCCTCTTACGGAAATTGAGCCTTTGGAAAAAACCATTTACAATATCACTTTGGAGAAAATTAAGTACAGTGTCGGTGCAACGTTTTGGACTGCCTAAGCGAGTTCAAAAATTGTGCATTCTTTATTAAAGATCATAAAATGATAATAATATAGAAAAAATATGTGAAAATTTCATAAGATAACCCAACTCCATAAATTGTTTATAACAAAAGTACAAAATTTTAATTTCTTATTGAAATGTAACTCTTTTGCATTTTTCCTCCATAATCAATGATTAAACTCGGATAATCAAGTTTTTCAACCATAGCTATCTCAATTGCCAACAAAGCCAATTCATTTAGGAGGTGTTATTGAATTTGCATTTTAGTGTGTTTTGATGTAATTGAATTATGAAGTATTTTGTGGATTTTGATAATTTTATCGATGATGTATTTTGAAATACAACACAAAACTCATGTATGTACTTCTTAGGAGAGATAATACATTGAAATCCACTAAAACTGAATTTTAAAATAATCAAAAGGAAAATGAATAACACTGGTTTTTAATGTATTTTAAATACATCAAACAAATATTTAATCCAATAACACTTTTTCAATGAATTTTACTGTACTTTTTAAAAAAATCATGATTCAGTAACATTAGATTTAGTTATGCATTTAAAATACACTCAAATACATTAAAAACTCCAATCTAATAACACCTCATTAATATCTTTTGTGACAAGGTACACCACAAATATTTTCCTATTAGCTTCAAATTTGAAAAACTTCTTTTAGCTGTGGCGACTGATACCAAAATAGTCAACAATATGCGAGAAGCCATTTCTGTGTTCTGATAACAATCCTACATTTTTTTTCAAAAAATCAAGCATTTCAATAGAGTTATAAATCATCACCAGCAAAGTCTGAATGCATACTATATATTCTTTAAATAAGCTTATAAGTTCAAACATGATACCTTCAAAGTATCATCACTTACGGCTGCTAGATTTTAAAAATCAAACAAAAATCTTAAATTTTATTCATACCTTTAGAATTAATACATACATATATATATATATTTATATAACTTATTATTTTATATAAAATCAATGCTCCTATAAAAAATAGATGTCATAAACCTTTGCTTCACATACTTCTCTTATAAGTCGGACCTGAATAAAGATAACCACATCCGTTGATGAAACTATTGGGACAGTGGAAATTGTAATAAAATTTTCATTTATGAACATACTTTGAGATCAGAAGATAAGAACCTTGAATTTTGGATGCAACTACTGAGATGGTTTCACTAATTGTCGTAATTCAAGTTTCTAAATCGAAGATATAATGAATGAGCCATTTTCATCCTCAAGTGCAACTTTGGAGAAAGAAGCGTGTTTAACTTAATTTCTATCTTTTGCATCGGCATATCTAATGGGTGCTGCAGCAACGGTTCCCGACAATAGTAACAAAAGGTTTTCGCTTTTCGGTTATTGATTTCTGATCTCCTTATCCACTATTTCTGGGGTTTTTGTTTTTCTTTTTAGTGTCTGAGCTTCTAGATCTGGTGAATTCAAAGAAGAGTATCTATCTAAATTATGAGAATTATTTCCATCTTTTCGTAAGGTTATTAGAAGTACGCCTGCTATTGTGAGTTCGTGAACGTCTAATTGTTTACCTTGTGTCTCGAATCAAGACTGCTGTGGTATTGCTAATGTGTCATCAAATGATGTTTCTTCTCACTGTGTGGAAAGACCATTAGTTTTTCTCTTTGTATTTCATTGTTGAATTTTTTTTCTGATGTAATCCGTTTTGAATGAAATAAAGTGTTTAAAAAAAAAAAACTTAACTTCTACCAGGACTTTGGTTTTGGTTTCTCCCATTTGTGACATCTCCAATGTAAATAGGATGCAAATTATTTTTTTGTTTTGATTCATTTCAACAAGCTTTAATTAAACTAAGAATTAATAAAAAGGTCATTGAGTTTTTAGAAAAAAGAAAATAATAAGATTATATATATAGTGAGAGATTCCAATAAAAACTCAATCGCATTTCTTTTGTTCTGTCAGAGGACAAACCCCTAAAAATCAATAAATATAAAAAATGTTTGTTACAATCTTTGAGTCAAAATGTTAAATGAAAACATGAGAATTAAAGAGTATCTATAGGCTAATCACATCTTCCTCTCATGAGTTAGACGCAAATGAGGATATTGTTTCAAGTGTTCATGAACACGTTTAAGTAATAATTGGCCAGTTCTATAGAAACACAAACATTTTTATTTCAAGATTAAATTCATCATTCGTGTAATAATGTTATGTTAATCCTGCCAACTTATAAACACCACTTTAATATGTATTTTTAGTATTAGAGATAATATATATAAATATCTCTATAATATTATTTGAGAAGTCAGTTTCCTATGTGTCGCGCTCACGTTAATTCTCACGAGGTCGCACTCACGTTAATTCTCACGAGGTTAATGAATTCCAATTATTATATTAGTTTCCCATTACTGAACCTTTTAATATATTTTTTGTTTAATGAATTTTTCTTTTAAAAAGCACATTAATAAAAGGAATGAATTTTAAAACATAAAATAAATTTTGTATAGGTATAAAACGAAAAATTAAGAAAAGGAAAAGCTTTTTATAAATCATATTAAAGAGGAAATAACTTACTTTTAATGAGATAATTTATATTTTTTTAATTTATTTATTTTTTTAAAAAGGAAATTTTTAGTTTCTTTTTTTATAAAATAACTATTTATATATTAAAAACATGTTTTAGAAAATAAAGGAATTTAAAAAAATTAAAGTTTTTGCAATTTTCTATTTCTTATTTACAAGTTTGATTTTTCAAAATTTTCTTTCCAATTTTCGCAATTTCCTTTTTATTATTTAAAATATATTTTATTTTACTTCTCAATAACTATTAAATTTTTAATTATTTTGTCGCTATAATAGAAATTTGTTTTCTAAAAAATATATATTTTATCAAAATAGTTTTTTATAAATTCAAACCGTTTTTATAAAAATAAATGGGAGTTTTACTTTCTAAATTTCCTTTTTAAAGTTTTTGGAATTTCCTATTCAGTTTTAAACTTTTTGAGTTAAAATTATTATATTGAATACAATTATTAATTTTTAAAGGTGTTTACAAGAATAATAAAAAAGTAAATCCAAATATTAATTAAAATTAAAAAAGGAAATATCCACATACCTTAATCTAAAAATAAAAGAAAAAAATCTCAAAGTTTTTTTTAATTTCGTTTTCTTTAGTTTTTGCAATTTCCTTTTTCTTCTTTATCAATTTATTTTATTTTACTTTTGGATAACTATCTAATTTTAATTCTTTTGCAAATAAAAGGGAAGTTTTACTTTCAAAATTTTTCATTTTAGTTTTTGCAATTTCATTTTTATTTTTTACATATTTATTTTATTTTACTTTTTGATAGCTATCCAAGTTTTATTTTATTTTTGCAATAAAATAAATTTTGAATTTTTAAATTTCTATTTTACAAAGTTTGCAGTTTCCAAAGTTAAATCAATGTCTAATCTGAAGATTCTTATTATTGACAAAGAAGGGAAGCCACAAAAGGACACAAAAATGTTGTTTATAAAGAAATATTATAAAACATTAAATAATTTAAATTATGTTTTGTTTATGTTTTCTTAGATAAAAAATAGTTTATTTTAGAATTATCAATTTTTATAATACATATTTACGATTGTCAAGATCAGTATCCAATATGATTTTAAGATCATTTGTTTTATAATTACAAATTTACATCTACCATTTCCAATAAAAATATAAATCTACTCTTTCTAAGGGGTACACAACTTTATTTTAGAATCGCTAGATTTGTGAATATGGTGGTTTAGAAAGTTAAAATATCAATTTATAATTATATAACTTTTTCCCAATTTTAATGGTTCTAAATAGGTTTAAACCCACTAAATCAAACCGAAAATTTTGGATTCAATATTTAACTGATCAGTATATTTACAAAAAAAATTTAAAAACCAAACACATGTATATAGAAAAAGCCGATAAAATAATTATTTTTTTATCAAGATAACATAAAATTATCAAACTAATCTTAATTAACCATATTTACAAGATATAAACAAACAAAAAATTAGAAAAACAAAAACAAAAACAAAAATCATAAATGAAAATTGAAAATTTTGCCAAATAAAGTAATCCAAAACAATGCAAATCATTATAATTTAATCCAAAAAATAGCCATAATTAAAACAACAACTAAAAGTTATATAACATTATTTCATATTTGATCTTAAAACAATAAAAAATGCAAAAACAAACAAAAATTAGAAGAAAAAATAAAAATAAGAATTAACTATAAATATTCAATCCCGCGCATATGCGCGGGTGAGTCACCTAGTAACTAATTTATATACCTAAATACATTTAAGATATAATTTAATATATTTAATATAATTTGAGATAAAATGTAAGATAAACTAAATTATTCAAAAAATAAAACAAAAAATTTAATTTATATTAGGAAGAAATTTAAGTGGGTAACTTGTGAATGGAAGTAAAAAATAATATAAATTTCCCAAACTAAAAGTTAAAACAGTAATAAAATTAATATCATATTAATGAAAAACTTAATGAATATTTCATCACTACTGATGCTTTTATTTATTAAAGAAGTATCAATTTTTTTTTCTGAAAGTGAATGCAAAAAATATAGGTCCTATACAAACCGATGATATATAGACTATAACGTTGACAACTTCGTTTTAAATCTTTCATTAGCAAGCTCATGTACATTTGCTAACTTATTACACATATTATTAGAAATCGATCTTCAAACTAATATTAAAAAGGTAAAATTAAAACGTACAATTTGTATTTTGTAAGTCACCTAAAAAACAAATGTCAAAAGTATGGAGGATCAAAGTTCAAAAAAAAAAAAACAATCAGAAAGGATCTCATTCGTTTTGGCTGGCAACCACGTGGCACTTCCAGAGTAGCCCACCATTGCGTTGCGCCATTCATAATAAAATCTTATCTCTTTCTGAGATGCCTCAGGTCAAACGGTCAAATACAAAATCTTAACTTCAATATTTTTTTTATTCCCCATATAATCAAATATTAACTCAGTAATGTAACTGTAAAGTTACTAATTAACTTATTATTTAAAACAAGCTAGCACGCGAGCAGCATGTGATTATTGCGT
Source organism: Isatis tinctoria (assembly GCA_010577795.1). Taxonomy (NCBI): domain Eukaryota; kingdom Viridiplantae; phylum Streptophyta; class Magnoliopsida; order Brassicales; family Brassicaceae; genus Isatis; species Isatis tinctoria. Next base: position 31,490,787 of record CM021249.1, on the reverse strand, counting down.
ACATAATGCACTTCCATAGCCGACAAATTTTAAAATCAAAATCTTTTATTTAGTACTACAAAGTCTACAATGCATCATTATTTCTTAACAATAATTCCCCACAATCAGTGTAAATTAGTAAGCATTTCAATATTAAGTTCGCGTCGGAAGATATGTCATATATTTATGTAAGAAATTGTGGTTTATGTGATGAAATTTTACAGCTCATTTTGATGAATAAAGCAAATATAAAAAAAAATATTTTCGGTGGAAAATAAAAAGTATATAAAAATTGTCAACCATATGGGAGCCATTCTTTCTTGCTGTCATGCAGTACTATTATCATTATATCCGTTGGCTTGTCATTTTTTCATCTGTCAACTAATTTTTCCTCGTTTTCTGTTTTTTTTTCTTTCTAAATTATCTTTTCCAATTTTAAACCGATATATAAATTTATGGTCACCGACAAAAGAAGATTAGAAACTCTGTAATGAGGGATAAGGTATCTATAAATTCAGTGATTTACTAATAAATTAATTTAACAGATATAAATCATTTACTTTAGTTAATACGGACAAACTAACTTTACTATTTATTTTAATACATTAAATAACCATTAACTTTGGTTATTTAGTATATATACTTATACTCTGTAAAGGCTAATTAGCAGTTTGATTTATTATTCTTGTAATTTAATTCTCAATTTAGGCAAATTTATAGGCGCGTTGTGCGGCTTTATTTCTGATAAAATAACTGCCGAAAATAATAATAATAATTATTATTAATTAATTAGGCAACCTAGAATTATAGCCGTTCTCTTCTGTCTCTATCTGTCTGGGTCGTCTCTTTCCTTTATAGCTTCTAGTTTCTCCCACTCCGTCTTCCTTTTCCTCGAATCTGATAATGTAAATTCACACAAAGAGAAATTTAAACAAATCTGTTTAAAACACAACTAAAACAACATTGTTCGTTGCTGCTCAAGAAAAGCAAATCAAGAAGGAAAAAAACAAAGGGAAATGGATTTTTTCAAGATCCTGCTTCTTGCGTTCTTCTTGAACTTCAGTTTCTGCTTCGCTGCAGATCCATATGTTTTCTATAACTTCGAAGTTTCCTACATTACCGCTTCTCCACTTGGTGTTCCTCAACAGGTTTTAATTTCTTTCTTCTTTTTAATTCTAGATCTTTGATTTCTGCTACTGTTTCCTTAGATTTACAATTTTGGATTTGGGTATTTTTGAGTTGTTCAATCAATGTAGATTTATCTACATTTTGAAGAAGGGATTTTTTTTTCTACTTTTTTTTCTTTGAAAAACCCTTAATTCTTGAAATTTACATTGATTCCAATGAGCTAAAAGATCTAACTTTTAGTTTACCAATAAATTTTAATAACGGTAAAGAAAATTAGTACTGTAATATATTCCTTACACAAGAAATTGGGTTTTTTTCTCCTTCACAATTTAATAAAAAAGTTTGGGCTTTCTGGGTTTTACTTGTAGATTTTATCCACATTTTGTAGATTTTATCCACATTTTGCAAAAAAAAATTTAATTTCTGTAAACCCCCTTAATTTTAGATATTTACTGTAGTTCCAGTGAGCTAAAGATCTAACTTTTCATTTACTATTAACGGTAAAGAAATTGAGCAGTCTAAGAAAATTTGGTTTTTATTTTTGCCACACAATTGATAAAGGTTTATATCTTTGTTTGTGGGTATTCTTAAAAAAATTTCAGA